>CM059790.1:47625792-47698177 GCA_030435695.1 Brachymystax lenok tsinlingensis | reverse complement strand
CTGTGTGTGTGTTAAATCTGATTTTGAGGAAAAGCAGGGATGACAGAATCTCCACACTAATGATATGATCCTGTAACGTCACAGTTAAGAGGGTCTGGTTCATGTGACTGCACTCCTCTGCACTACAATATGTAATAGTTTGAACCAGACACTAATGTAGCCATCAAATTAATTTCACAATTTTTAAAAGTCTGACTGTAGGTTTCCATGCACTTCAAGTTCCAGGTAGTTGATTAGTTCATGTACAGACACACTGTAAACAAATCCTGTTGTTTTTCCAGTAATTTACTGGCAGCCAGTTTACAGTAATTTTCTGTTAATTAAACCAAAGTGTCTTTGGAATTTACGGTAACATATTGTACTTTTTTTTTACCCAGTAACTTACAGGTCTGCCAGTAAGTTAGTGGGAAAACAACAATATTTATTTTTACGGTGCATTATATTAAAACCTAAGAATCAATAGAAACAAAGCCCTGTGAATGTGTTGAGAAGGTCTTAATAAACTAATAGGACTCCATTCTCTACTGTATTTAGAACTGGGACAACAAAATGGCCTCATCTCACACTATAAACAACACCAGCCTAATCTCATCCAGCCTCCATCTGCAGCAAACAGCTCTACATGTAGAGTGAGGGAAAAAAAGTATTTGATCCCCTGCTGATTTTATACGTTTGCCCACTGACAAAGAAATGATCAGTCTATTATTTTAATGGTAGGTTTATTTGAACAGTGAGAGACAGAATAACAACAAAGAAATCCAGAAAAACACATGTGAAAATTTTTATAAATTGATTTGTATTTTAATGAGGGAAAAAAGTATTTGACCCCTCTGCAAAACATGACTTAGTACTTGGTGGCAAAACCCTTGTTGGCAATCACAGAGGTCAGACGTTTCTTGTAGTTGGCCACCAGGTTTGCACACATCTCAGGAGGGATTTTGTCCCACTCCTCTTTGCAGATCTTCTCCAAGTCATTAAGGTTTCGAGGCTGACGTTTGGCAACTCGAACCTTCAGCTCCCTCCACAGATTTTCTATGGGATTAAGGTCTGAGACTGGCTAGGCCACTCCAGGACCTTAATGTGCTTCTTCTTGAGCCACTCCTTTGTTGCCTTGGCCGTGTTTTGGGTCATTGTCATTCTGGAATACCCATCCACGACTCCATTTTCAATGCCCTGGCTGAGAGAAGGAGGTTCTCACCCAAGATTTGACGGTACATGGCCCCGCCCATCGCCCCTTTGATGCGGTGAAGTTGTCCTGTCCCCTTAGCAGAAAAACACCCCCAAAGCATAATGTTTCCACCTCCATGTTTGACGGTGGGGATGGTGTTCTTGGGGTCATAGGCAGCATTCCTCCTCCTCCAAACACGGCGAGTTGAGTTGATGCCAAAGAGCTCCATTTTGGTCTCATCTGACCACAACACTTTCACCCAGTTGTCCTCTGAATCATTCAGATGTTCATTGGCAAACTTCAGACGGGCATGTATATGTGCTTTCTTGAGCAGGGGGAACTTGCGGGCGCTGCAGGATTTCAGTCCTTCACAGCGCAGTGTGTTACCAATTGTTTTCTTGGTGACTATGGTCCCAGCTGCCTTGAGATCATTGACAAGATCCTCCCGTGTAATTCTTGGCTGATTCCTCACCGTTCTCATGATCATTGCAACTCCACGAGGTGAGATCTTGCATGGAGCCCCAGGCCGAGGGAGATTGACAGTTCTTTTGTGTTTCTTCCATTTGCGAGTAATCACACCAACTGTTGTCACCTTCTCACCAAGCTGCTTGGCGATGGTCTTGTAGCCCATTCCAGCCTTGTGTAGGTCTACAATCTTGTCCCTGACATCCTTGGAGAGCTCTTTGGTCTTGGCCATGGTGGAGAGTTTGGAATCTGATTGATTGATTGCTTCTGTGGACAGGTGTCTTTTATACAGGTAACAAGCTGAGATTAGGAGCACTCCCTCAATCTTTCTGATTGAGAGGGGGTCAAACACTTATTTCCCTCATAAAAATGCAAATCAATTTATAACATTTTCCACATGCGTTTTTTTTTTTTTGTATCTCACTGTTCAAATAAACCTACCATTAAAATTATAGACTGATCATTTCTTTGTCAGTGGGCAAACGTACAAAATCAGCAGGGGATCAAATACTTTTTTCCCTCACTGTATACGGAATGGACCACCTTCAGGGGCAGTTAAGGTTGTTGGGTTGTTGGGGGGCAGTTAAGGTTGTTAGCAGTTAAGGTTGTTGTTGTTGGGGGCAGTTAAGGTTGTTGGGGCAGTTAAGGTTAGCAGTTAAGGTTGTTGGGGGCAGTTAAGGTTGTTTGGGGGGCAGTTAAGGTTGTTTAGCAGTTAAGGTTGTTGGGGGCAGTTAAGGTTGTTAGCAGCTAAGGTTGTTGGGGCAGTTAAGGTTGTTGGGGGCAGTTAAGGTTGTTGGGGGCAGTTAAGGTTGTTAGCAGTTAAGGTTGTATAGCAGTTAAGGTTGTTAGCACATAAGGTTGTTAAAGGGGGCAGTTAAGGTTGTCAGCAGTTAAGGTTATGTTATAGCAGCATAAGGTTGTTGGGGGCACTAATTGGGGGCAGTTATTATTGGGGGCAGCAGCATATTGTTGGGGGCAGTTAATTGTTACAGTTTAAAGGCATTGGTTTACATACAGGGGCAGTTAAGGTTGTTGGGGGCATAAAGTTGCAGCACATACTGTTGGGGGCAGTTATTGTTGGGTTTAGGCAGTTGGTTGTTAGCAGTTAAAGGTTATACTATTAGGTTGTTACTGAGCAGCCATACATATTGTTGGGGGCAGTTATAGGTTGTTTGAGGGCAGCATACTTGTTAGTAGCAGTTAAGGTTGTTGGGCAGCATACTAGGTTGTAGCAGTTAAAGGTTGTTAGAGCTAGCATTAATAGCTATACAGTTAGTAGCATACTTGTTAAAGGCAGCTTAGGTTGTTAAAGGGCCAGTTAAAGCAGCATTGCTAAAGCAGCTTATATTGTTTGGGGGCAGCTACTGGTTGTTGGGGGCAGTTACTAGGTTGCATACAGCAGGGCAGTTAAGATACTAGCAGTTAAATTGTTACAGCTATTATTGTTTGGGCAGATATTAAAGCAGCTACAAAGGTATTATTAAAGGCCATTGTTGGGGGCAGTTAAGGTTGTTAGCAGCCAAGGTTGTTGAGCAGTTGTTGTTGGCAGGCTGTTAAAGTATAGTGTTGGGCAGCTTGTTAGCAGTTAAGGTTGTTGGGGGCAGCTTATTGTTGGGGGCAGTACAGCAGTTATTTGGGGGGCAGTTAAGGTTGTTAGCAGTTACATTGTTTGGGGGCAGTTAAGGTTGTTAGGGGCAGTTAAGGTTGTTGGGGGCAGCATACTATTAGGCAGTTAAGGTTGGGGGCAGTTAAGGTTGTTTAGCAGTTGTTGTTAGCAGCATTTATTGTGCATTAAGGTTGTTTGGGGCAGTTAAGGTTGTTGGGTGCAGTTAAAGTTGTTGGGGGCAGTTAAGTTTGTTGGATGGCAGTTAAGGTTGTTGGGGCAGCAGTTAAGGTTGTTGGGGGCAGTTAAAGTTTGTTGGGGGCAGTTAAGTTTGTTGGGATGGCAGTTAAGGTTGTTGGGGGCAGCAGTTAAGGCTGTTGGGGGCAGTTAAGGTTGTTTGGGCAGCAGTTAAGGTTGTTGGAGAGCAGTTAAGGTTGTTGGGGGCAGTTAAGGTTGTTGGGGGCAGTTAAGGTTGTTGGGGGGCAGTTAAGGTTGGAGCGGAGAGGATGGAGGAGTGTTTCCTACCAGCAGCCCAGAGAGATGGAGCGGAGAGGATGGAGGAGTGTTTCCTGTCAGCAGCCCAGAGAGATGGAGCGGAGAGGATGGAGGAGTGTTTCCTACCAGCAGTCCAATACCACTACTACTAACACTATTACTACTATAACCACTACTAATAACACCACTAATACCACTAGTACTACTACTACCACTACTACTAATGCCACTACTTACACCACTACTACAACTAATACCACTACTACTACTACTACTAATACCACTAGTACTACTACTACCACCACTACTACTAATACCACTAGTACTAATGCCACTACTTACACCACTACTACAACTAATACCACTACTACTACTACTTATACCACCACTACTACTACTTATACCACTACTACTACTTATACCACTACTACTAATACCACTACTACTACTACTAACACCACTACTACTAACACCACTACTACTAATACCACTACTACCACTACTACTAATACCACTACTACTACTACTACTAATACCACTACTACTAATACCACTGCTACTACTAATACCACCACTACTACTAATACCACTACTACTACTAATACCACTACTACTACTACTACTACTACTTATACCACTACTACCAATACCACTACTACTACTACTACTACACAAGCACATTTAGACAATATCCATCTTGTCACATTGTAATAAAATAATAGCAGCAAAATAATAGCAGAAAGTACTTCCTAAAGCTTCTGTATTCATGGCTGTGAGGAGGATTCTCTCTGAAGTGCTGTGTGTATAGCCTGGTCCCAGGTCTGTTTGTGCTGTCTTGGTAGACAGGCTAGTATGTGACTGGTTCTTAGTACACAACATGGCTCCCAAGGTCGACAGCAGCACACAGATGCATTCCTTGCCACCTCTCCTTGGTAATTTTCCATCCCAAAGTGTCACCTTGTATCTGATCGTCTCCAACCTTGGGCACAGTGTGACCTGTGTTGAGCCATTATGGCTGTGCAGTGATTGCGACCCAACTGGCACCCTATATCAAATGGCACCCTATTCCCTATATAGTGCACTACTTGGCTGGCCATTTAGAACATACAGAGTGCAGTCCAGCAGAACAGTTTCTACTGGTGAACTCAACTTTTCTCCCCCTTTACTAGCTCTGACTCTACTCTACTGAATGCCCCTATTGAATGTCTTCAATATTATTCTACAATGTAGAAAATAGTAAAAACAAAGAAAAACCCCTGGAATGAGTAGGTCTGTCCAAACTTTTGACTGGTACTGTACGTAGTATTTTATATTTAGTACGTTTCTTTCTGACTTCCTTTATGTTCCTCCCTGAGCTGGACAAGATCTTCAACCGGGTATCATCCTCAATCTCAATTTGCTTTGTGTTTGGGTAAGTCCAATGACTCTGCTATTGGGTTCTTTCTTGGATTTTGTTGATAGCCGGTTAAGGGATCGGTGTCCCTTCCACGGGACAAATGGTACCAAGAATATGCATATCCTTGCTTCAGGGCCTGAGCTACAGGCAGTCAGATTTGGGGTCTGTCATTTCAGGTGAAAATTGTAAAAAAGGGGCGGATCCTTTTAACAAACATTCTCTCAGTTGTAAATATTTCCAGAAATGTCCCCTGTCTCCCACATCATATTTTTGTACCAAATCTGAGTATGACATTAAAACATCTTTATTGTACAGATCACCTACAGTATGCATTTAATTCATTGGGCCATTGTTTCCAGTACACAGACTTCTTTCCTATCCGTAGTAGGAAAGTATCCTTGTTTTAGATGTTAAATTCCACATATCTTGTGTACTGTTCTTCACAGCTCTTTTGAGTGTAACAAAATTGGGTTGGGAGTATCAACAGACCTCTCCCTTGTAAGACTATGTGACAGAGTATCAACAGTTGTGAAATGATAACTTAGTTCCCGTTCTTTTGTTATCCAATCCAAGCCAGCATCCCTTTTACCCCAATGCTTCACCAAGTTAGCCATTTCCAATGATAAATTGTACAATTTAACATCTGGTACAGCCTCCTACATCCCTTGGTGAGCACATCTTCTTCATATTAATCCTGGGTGTTTTCCTGTCCCACAAGAAGTATGTAGTTAATTTGTCATATTGTTTAAAAAAACGGTCTGGAATATTCATAGGTAACATTGCAGAGATATAATTAAAATGTGGGACCACAACCATGTGAATCACGTTGATTGTTCCCTATAAAGGAAGTTTGATCTTTTCCCATTTTTCTAAATTGGTATTAATCTTGACTAGTAGGGGCTCAAAATGTCTCATCCCTTCCTCCAAATTTGAGCTCAACTGAATATCCACATATTTCATGCCAGTAGGAACACATATGAAAATGGGGTAACGGTTCCAGAGTAACACATGGCATTAATTGACGATGCTTCCGACTTATTCCAGTTAATTTTGTAACCTGACATACTAGAATATGATTCAATACAAGTAAGCAATGGTGGTACAGAGGATCAGAGAACAGCAGTAGAATATTGTCTGCATACATAAGCAACTGGTGTTCTTTTCCTCCGCCATGTAAGCACCCTAATTTTCTGGATCTGCGCTTATCACTGTCGCAAGAGGCTCTAAAAACTATGGTAAACAGAAGAGGGGAGAGAGAGCAACCCTGCCTTGTGCCACTAGAAAGACAAAAAAAGGAGACATAATTCCATTTGTAAGTACTGTTGCTTTACTTTAGGATTGGAATAGAGGACCCCTATCCATTTACAAAAGTCAGGTCCAAAACCTAATTTTTCCTAGGGTTCTTAAGAGAAAAGCCCACTCTACCCTATCAAATGCCTTCTCAGCATCTAACGAGACCGCAGGGGGTAGTAACTATATTTGAGCGGTTTAACCATATGAGATGTAAGAGCCTCTTTATATTATCAGTTGACTTCCTGTTCTTAATAAATCCCCTAATTTGTGGATCTGTTCTTGCATAGCAACATAGCATGATGTTGAGTCCTAAATCTACCCTTCCTCACATTTTCAGAGGTTATATCAACATGTAACTCTACTGTAGCATGATCTGTGAGGACGATGGGCCCAATCTGGAAATCAATCACATTATTAACCATGAAATTAGATATTAAGAAGAAATCTGTTCTGGAGTGTGTGTTATGACAGTGGGAGAAGAAAAAAAGTATATTCTCTATCAATAGGATGGAGTAATCTCCATATGTCTGTAAGGACCATATCTTCTGCTAGCATACGTATCGCAAGTCTATCCTTTGGCATGGAGTTACCTGTAAATGTACTTCTATCAATCATATTGTCCATCACTTGGTTAAAGTCTCCATAAAGGGATGATCTCCCCACCTCCATATTTCCCAGTATAATGTTGACCTAATGAAAAAAATCAGGGTCCTCCATGTTGGGAGCACGTACAGCGCCTTCGGAAAGTATTCAGACCCCTTGACTTTTTCCACATTTTGTTATGTTACAGCCTTATTCTAAAATTGATTAAAAGAATATAAAAAAAATAATATGCAATCTACATAAAATACCCCATAATGACAAAGTGAAAACAGGCTTTTAGAATCTTTGCAAATGTATAACTAATAAAAAAAGAGAAATACCTTATTTACATAAGTATTCAGACCTTTAGCTATGAGACTCGAAATTGAGCTCAGGTGCATTCTGTTTCCATTGATGATCCTTGAGATGTTTCTACAAGTTGATTGGAGTCCATCTGTGGTAAATTCAATTGATTTGACATGATTTGGAAAGGCACACACCTGTCTATATAAGGTCCCACAGTTGACAGTGCATGTCAGAGCAAAAACCAAACCATGAGGTCCAAGGAATTGTCCGTAGAGCTCCGAGACAGGATTGTGTCGATGCACAGATCTGGGGAAGGGTACCAAAAAATGTCTGCAGCATTGAAGGTCCCCAAGAACACAGTGGCTTCCATCATTCTTAAATGGAAGAAGTTTGGAACCACCAAGACTCTTCCTAGAGCTGGCCGCTCGGCCAAACTGACCTATCAGGGGAGAAGGGCCTTGGTCAGGGAGGTGACCAATAACCTGACGGTCACTCTGACAGAGCTCCAGAGTTCCTCTGTGGACATAGGATAATCTTCCAGAAGGACAACCATCTCTGCAGCACTCCACCAATCAGGTCTTTATGGTAGAGTGGCCAGACAGAAGCCACTCCTCAGTAAAAGGCACATGACAGCCCGCTTGGAGTTTTCAAATGGGTACCCTATTCCAACCAATTACAATCTCCTTCATCCTAATTTGTTCGTATCGGAGTCACAGACACATCAATTATACTGTGACTGTATGGTCTTATTTTAGTGTTGTTTGGTTTAATGTTGGAACCCTTGCTTCCTTGACTGCCTGAGTAGAGCTGTATACATGTATAAATCTAAAATGACAACTTATTCCCTATATAGTGCACTACTTTTGACAAGAGTAGTACACTATACAGGGAATAGAGTGCCATTTGGGACACGCTTAAGTCACACAGCACAGGGTGCTTGTAATGTAATGGGTCTCTGAGATAAAGAGCTGTTAATAAATGTGAGTAGAATCATGCTGTGGAGTTGGCATCCCTCCAGCTTCCTGCTTCTGTGCTGTTAGCCAGGCACAGCACTAACTAACATTGACATGTACTCCTTAGTCCCCTCCTGTATTCCCTGTTCACCCATGACTGCACGGCCAGGCACGACTCCAACACCATCAATAAGTTTGCCGACGACACAACAGTGGTAGGCCTGATCACCGACAACGATGAGACAGCCTATAGGGAGGAGGTCAGTGTGGTGCCAGGACAACAACCTCTCCCCTCAACGGGACGGCAGGGTAGCCTAGTGGTTAGAGCGTTGGACTAGAAACCGAAAGGTTGCAAGTTCAAATCCCCAAGCTGACAAGGTACAAATCTGTCGTTCTGCCCCTAAACTGTTCCTAGGCTGTCATTGAAAATAAGAATTTGTTCTTAACTGACTTGCCTAGTTAAATAAAGGTAAAATAAATAAAAATGTGATCAAGATTGTGGACTACAGGAAAAGGAGAACCAGGTCCAAAAGGCTTCTAAACAGCTTCTACCCCCAAGCCATAAGACTCCCGGAACGGCTAACCAAATGGCTACATGGATTGGCTAATCAAATGGCTACCCGGATTGGCTAATCAAATGGCTACCCCCATTTTTAAGCTGATGCTACTCTCTGTTATTATCCGTGCATAATCACTTTACCTCTACCTTCATGTACATATTTACCTCAATTATCAAGTTGTATTATTATTATTTTTTTAAATAGTACATTTACTTTATTTTAGTAAATACTTTAACACTTTTCTTTTCTTTTTTCCCCCTGCATTGTTGGTTACGGTTTTGTAAGTAAACATGTCACTGTAAGGTCTACAGCTGTAAGGTCTTCATCATGGTGTGTTTTCTGTCAGCCAGGCACAACACTAACAAATAACACTGACATAATATTCAGCATGGTGGTGTCACTTCTCAAATGTAGTGTCCCACTGTCTTGGCATTAGCCTTCCTCTGAGTGGACGGCTTAGTAGTGAAGTGGCCTAGCGACAGGTAGCCTAGCGGTTAAGAGCGTTCGGCCAGTCACCGAAAGGTCGCGCTGGATCGAATCCCGAGACGTCTAGCTGAAAAGAATCTGTCGACGTGCAATTGAGCAAGGCACTTAACCCTAATTGCTTATGTATGTTGCTCTGGATATGAGCTAAATTACTGACTCCTCAGGGGTACTGCAAAAGTTACTGTATTGTATTGAGGATGACATTTAGGCCCATAGTAGGACATAATGTTATTTACTGTGTACAAGATAAAAGGCTCCTAGAGATGTCATGAGTACAGTAAACACAGTTATGATTGTGTCAACAGACACTGACCAATAGGACCGACAGGACCGATAAGACCGATAGGACCGACAAGACCAATAGGACCGACAAGACCGACAGGACCGACAAGACCAATAGGACCGACAAGACCAATAGGACCGACAAGACCAATAGGACCGACAAGACCAATAGGACCGACAGGACCGATAAGACCGACAAGACCAATAGGACCGACAAGACCAATAGGACCGACAAGACCGACAGGACCGACAGGACCGACAGGACCGATAAGACCAATAGGACCGATAAGACCAATAGGACCGATAAGACCAATAGGACCGATAAGACCAATAGGACCGACAAGACCAATAAAACCAATGTGTGTGAACGAGTGAGTATGCGGCACATCTATCTGACAGCACCAGAGTGTGTAGACCACATAGAGAATATGACAGTCAGAGATAGGGACACACGGACAAAACCTGTTCTGACAGCACCAGAGTGTTCTTTTGTGTTTCTTCCATTTGCGAATAATCGCACCAACTGTTGTCACCTTCTCACCAAGCTGCTTGGCGATGGTCTTGTAGCCCATTCCAGCCTTGTGTAGGTCTACAATCTTGTCCCTGACATCCTTGGAGAGCTCTTTGGTCTTGGCCATGGTGGAGAGTTTGGAATCTGATTGATTGATTGCTTCTGTGGACAGGTGTCTTTTATACAGGTAACAAGCTGAGAGTTAAGAGTGTGCTCCTAATCTCAGCTCGTTACCTGTATAAAAGACACCTGGGAGCCAGAAATCTTTCTGATTGAGAGGGGGTCAAATACTTATTTCCCTCATTAAAATGCAAATCAATTTATAACATTTTTCACATGCGTTATTCTGGATTTCTTTGTTGTTATTCAGTCTCTCACTGTTCAAATAAACCTACCATTAAAATTATAGACTGATCATTTCTTTGTCAGTGGGCAAATGTACAAAATCAAATACTTTTTTTACTCACTGTACACACGGACAAAACCTTTTCTGACAGCACCAGAATGTGTAGACCACATAGAGAATATGACAATCAGAGATAGGGACACATGGACGAAACCTGTTCTGACAGCACCAGAATGTGTAGACCACATAGAGAATATGACAGTCAGAGATAGGGACACACGGACGAAACCTGTCAGATTCTAGAACGCTGAGGATAGCTAGGAAACAGTTCATCATAAAACATTGATATGATGAGTCATCCAGGACTGTTGCCCAGCAACCCCTTTTCAGAGGTGCAGGCTGTTCAATGATCCCTTCCAGGCAGCATAGAGTGCTCCCCAGACACAGGAGAGGAGGAGAGGAGACCAAATAAAATACTATAGTAAGTGCCTATTAAGTGACGAATAAAGCAACAGGGATTAAATCAGCCAAAAATCCCCCCCTGTGACAGGGGGAATGGAAGCTTGTTGTGTACGACAGAAAGTGGCAAGCTGCAGTCCGTTTCTAATTTCTAGCCTGTCTTATCTATGGGTAGCAGGGTTTGCCGTGTTACGCTCGACCCGCTCTGTTTTCCACCACAGAACATAAGCACAACCGGCTCACCTGCTTTCACACACTATGATTTGACTATGAGATGTTCCACGTTTCTTTTTCTTTTTTTAAAGGGAATAGTTTCACTATATTGAAATGGAATTTCAGTTCACGTAAGAGGGTTGACCTTAAAATGAGTGACAGATGTAAATCAATCACTAATCATATGAAATTAAATAATGTACACGAATGACTGTCAAAGCGAACAAAAAATAACTAGGGCTTTAAAATGATGATGAAACACGGAGAACTGTTGGGGTTAAGATCTTCCTAGAAGGGACAAGGGGGTAGCTGAATGCTGACTTATTGAATTCTCCATGTGGTCTATATTAAAAGGGGCATTTAATATAACCGGGTTTAATTCAATATTGGTGCAGAATTTTTTTTAATAAGATTATTTCTGTGTTTGTGGTAAAGGATAATGTTAATTAGTCACGCAATACACTCAAATCTCCCAGAAAAAAAATCCACCCTTACTCCTAAATGCCCTGCCTGCCCCTAACCTTACCTATAACGTCCTTCCTTGGAGGGAATCTGAAGGGCGCGATGCATAGTGGCACTGGTAACTGGGGAGTTTGACACCACACAATCACTGGCACCTGCCAGTCACCCTGGGATCACCTACTGGACGAACGGGCTATAGGAGGAAGGTCATTACATTGCTGTTACTGAATGAAAAGTAAATCGAAACAGGATCCAATTGGGACGTCCCAACTCTGACGTCACCCCATTGAAGTTTACATTTAAAATGGTTGAGGTAAGGGTTAAGGTTTGGGGTAGGGTAAGGGTTAAGGTTAGGGTAAGGGTTAAGGTTAGGGTTAAGGTTTGTGGTAAGGGTTATGGTAAGGGTTAAGGTTAGGGTTAAGGTTTGTGGTAAGGGTTAAGGTTTGGGGTAGGGTTAGGGTAGGGTAAGGGTTAAGGTAAGGGTTAAGGTTAGGGTAAGGGTTAGGGTTTGGGGTAGAGTTTAGGGTAGGGTAAGGGCAGGGTAAGGGTTAAGGTTAGGGTTAAGGTTAGGGTAAGGGTTAGGGTAAGGGTTAAGGTTAGGGTTAAGGTTAGGGTTAAGGTTTGTGGTAAGGGTTAAGGTAAGGGTTAAGGTTTGGGGTAGAGTTTAGGGTAGGGTAAGGGCAGGGTTAAGGGTTAAGGTTAGGGTTTGGGGTAGAGTTTAGGGTAGGGTAAGGGCAGGGTAAGGGTTAAGGTTTGGGGTAGAGTTTAGGGCAGGGTAAGGGTTAAGGTTTGGGGTAGAGATTAGGGCAGGGTAAGGGCAGCGTTAAGGGTTAGGGTTTGGGGTAGAGTTTAGGGTTAGGGGTAAGGTTTGGGGTAGGGTTTAGGGTAGGGTTTAGGGCAGGGTAAGGGGTAGGGTTTGGGGTAGAGTTTAGGGTAGGGGTCCCAAGGATACCGGATCACTAACCGTTTCTGAATTGACATTGTGGATTTTTGTACTTTATTCCAACAAGTAAAATATTCAAGATTTTCTTATTACCATTATCCATTGAAATATGCAAAACGAGAAAATAATAGAAAGATGCATAATAATAAAAAAAGGAAAAAAATGACACTAGAAGAATATTAGCTTATGAAAGGTGAACGTTTAAAGCGCATTGGGAGAGAGATGTACAGGCCAGTTTCTGGCGGTTTGTAGAAACATTGCGTCCTCTTGGGGTCACAAAGGTGTAACGCCATTTCAACTTCTTCCGCCATTTCTCACGCCACATCCGCTTGTGCAGCAGCCATTTTGTCCACCCCTCACGTTGAAGAACTGCGTTCCCACTTGGAAATATTACATTTATACGCCTTTATTTATACTATGTGGTACTTTAAAACGGATTTTAAAAAAAATAAAAAAAAAGTTCCAAGAGGACATTATCTTCGAAATAAATATCGTAATTTGTGTTAATTGAGGTTATGTCGTGCGAGGAAAGCTACTTAGCCATCAGACGGTATCTGTCCGACGAGCGGGAGCCCTACGCACCGGGGACCCACGGCAACACGAAGAGAAAGATACGCAAAGCAGCCGCTTGTTATGTCGTGCGGAACGGCACGCTGTACTACCAGAGGAGACAGAAGGGCCTGGACCAGTTCACCGAGCTGGAGGTGGTGCTGCAGGCAGCGCGGAGGAAGGAACTTCTCGACGAGTCCCACGTCGTCTCCGGGGGAGGAGAACACCTCAACCAGCTTCACACCTGGGAATCTATTTCTCAGAAGTATTGGTGGAGAGGTAAAATAGCACACAACTGCTAAACTATCTGGAAACACAAAAAAAAATAATAATCTAGGCCTGAGAACATGCGTAAAACAAAAAGCAGCAGTTTACAGTCTTCCCTAACAGTTCCTCTATGGCTAGTTGGGATAGCTATCCGGTGTTTGATTGGTCAATGCATGGTATACAACACACGCCGCTCATCAATATTCAAATGTGGTTCCAACCTCTCCACATGCATGCCCAATATCTGTCAAAAACAGACATTTGGCCTTAAATCAATTCACTTTTGTATTGATTGTGATGAGAGTAGTTTGTAACGCACCATAATAATGAATGTGGAATACGTCTAGCAACTGCAGCTATGTGTGTGTGTGTATGCGTACGGTTCATCGGTAATACATTTCGCAACGTGTATCTTATCAGGTATTCTGAAGCAGGTGAAGGACTACATTAGACAATGCAGCCAGTGCCAGAGCAGACAGGACCGGAGGGGGTTATCAGAGGACGATACCGGACCCAGACTGGTGGGCCGACCAGGGAGACGCAAGAGGCTCACAACCCCAGCCAGCGAGGAGGAAGAGGAGGAAGAGGAGGAGGGAGACGACGAGATGGACTTTGTGACTTCCACCCATCACAAGACCCAGAGCCCCAAAACAGCCAAACACGAACTGGTCTTTGTAAGTGTTGCTGAATTTCTTTGGGATGTGGCCTTATCACTTCAATGTAATATATTTTCTTCAGTCATCTATTGTCAATTAACAAGAAACAACTAAACTAAGTAGGATAGTGCATGTTAACATAACTAAGTAGGCTAGTGCATGTTAACATAACTAAACTAAGTAGGATAGTGCATGTTAACATAACTGAACTAGGTATGATAGTGCATGTTAACATAACTGAACTAAGTAGAATAGTGCATGTTAACATAACTAAACTAAGTAGGCTGGTGCATGTTAACATAACTAAGTAGGCTGGTGCAGGTTAACATAACTGAACCAAGTAGGATAGTACATGTTAACATAACTGAACTAAGTAGGCTAGTGCATGTTAACATAACTGAACTAAGTAGCCTAGTGCATGTTAACATAACTGAACTAAGTAGGATAATGTGCATGTTAACATAACTAAGTAGACTGGTGCATGTTAACATAACTAAGTAGGCTGGTGCATGTTAACATAACTAAGTAGGCTAGTGCATGTTAACATAACTGAACTAAGTAGGCTAGTGCATGTTAACATGACTAAGTAGACTAGTGCATGTTAACATAACTAAGTAGGCTAGTGCATGTTAACATAACTAAGTAGGCTAGTGCATGTTAACATAACTGAGTAGTCTAGTGCATGTTAACATGACTAAGTAGACTAGTGCATGTTAACATAACTAAGTAGGCTGGTGCATGTTAACATAACTAAGTAGGCTGGTGCATGTTAACATAACTAAGTAGGCTGGTGCATGTTAACATAACTAAGTAGGCTGGTGCATGTTAACATAACTAAGTAGGCTAGTGCATGTTAACATAACTAAGTAGGCTAGTGCATGTTAACATAACTAAGTAGGCTAGTGCATGTTAACATAACTAAGTAGGCTAGTGCATGTTAACATAACTAAGTAGGCTAGTGCATGTTAACATAACTAAGTAGGCTAGTGCATGTTAACATAACTAAGTAGGCTAGTGCATGTTAACATAACTAAGTAGGCTAGTGCATGTTAACATAACTAAGTAGGCTAGTGCATGTTAACATAACTAAGTAGGCTAGTGCATGTTAACATAACTAAGTAGGCTAGTGCATGTTAACATAACTAAGTAGGCTAGTGCATGTTAACATAACTAAGTAGGCTAGTGCATGTTAACATAACTAAGTAGGCTAGTGCATGTTAACATAACTAAGTAGGCTAGTGCATGTTAACATAACTAAGTAGGCTGGTGCATGTTAACATAACTGAACTAAGTAGGCTGGTGCATGTTAACATAACTGAACTAAGTAGGCTGGTGCATGTTAACATAACTGAACTAAGTAGGCTGGTGCATGTTAACATAACTGAACTAAGTAGGCTAGTGCATGTTAACATAACTGAACTAAGTAGGCTAGTGCATGTTAACATAACTGAACTAAGTAGGCTAGTGCATGTTAACATAACTGAACTAAGTAGGCTAGTGCATGTTAACATAACTGAACTAAGTAGGCTAGTGCATGTTAACATAACTGAACTAAGTAGGCTAGTGCATGTTAACATAACTGAACTAAGTAGTCTAGTGCATGTTAACATGACTAAGTAGACTAGTGCATGTTAACATAACTAAGTAGGCTGGTGCATGTTGACATAACTAAGTAGGCTGGTGCATGTTAACATAACTGAACTAAGTAGGCTAGTGCATGTTAACATAACTAAGTAAGCTAGTGCATGTTGTAAGTGATCTAGGCTACATGGACATGCCTCATGTGTTTTGAGGTGCTCATTCCTACTGTTTACTCTTATTCACTCACACAAAAAGAAACAAAAAAATAAATGGTTTGATTACTAAATTATGCATGCTATACATGATGAATATTGAAATTACCCCATGAATTTGTGTATTTTTGTTGTATTCCAGCTGGACAGTAAGATGTTGTGTTGCAGGTGGACAGTAGATGTTGTGTTGCAGGTGGACAGTAAGTTGTTGTGTTGCAGGTGGACAGTAAGATGTTGTGTTGCAGGTGGACAGTAGTTGTTGTGTTGCAGCTGGCCAGTAAGATGTTGTGTTGCAGGTGGACAGTAGATGTTGTGTTGCAGGTGGACAGTAAGATGTTGTGTTGCAGGTGGACAGTAAGATGTTGTGTTGCAGGTGGACAGTAGATGTTGTGTTGCAGGTGGACAGTAGATGTTGTGTTGCAGGTGGACAGTAAGATGTTGTGTTGCAGGTGGACAGTAAGATGTTGTGTTGCAGGTGGACAGTAAGATGTTGTGTTGCAGGTGGACAGTAAGATGTTGTGCTGCAGGTGGACAGTAAGATGTTGTGTTGCAGGTGGACAGTAAGATGTTGTGTTGCAGGTGGACAGTAAGATGTTGTGTTGCAGGTGGACAGTAAGATGTTGTGTTGCAGGTGGACAGTAAGATGTTGTGTTGCAGGTGGACAGTAAGATGTTGTGTTGCAGGTGGACAGTAAGATGTTGTGTTGCAGGTGGACAGTAAGATGTTGTGTTGCAGGTGGACAGTAAGATGTTGTGTTGCAGGTGGACAGTAAGATGTTGTGTTGCAGGTGGACAGTAAGATGTTGTGTTGCAGGTGGACAGTAAGTTGTTGTGTTGCAGGTGGACAGTAGACGTTGTGTTGCAGGTGGACAGTAGACGTTGTGTTGCAGGTGGACAGTAGACGTTGTGTTGCAGGTGGACAGTAAGATGTTGTGTTGCAGGTGGACAGTAAGATGTTGTGTTGCAGGTGGACAGTAAGATGTTGTGTTGCAGGTGGACAGTAGATGTTGTGTTGCAGGTGGACAGTAGATGTTGTGTTGCAGGTGGACAGTAGATGTTGTGTTGCAGGTGGACAGTAAGATGTTGTGTTGCAGGTGGACAGTAAGTTGTTGTGTTGCAGGTGGACAGTAAGATGTTGTGTTGCAGGTGGACAGTAAGATGTTGTGTTGCAGGTGGACAGTAAGATGTTGTGTTGCAGGTGGACAGTAAGATGTTGTGTTGCAGGTGGACAGTAAGATGTTGTGTTGCAGGTGGACAGTAAGATGTTGTGTTGCAGGTGGACAGTAAGATGTTGTGTTGCAGGTGGACAGTAGATGTTGTGTTGCAGGTGGGCACTAAGATGTTGTGTTGCAGGTGGACAGTAGATGTTGTGTTGCAGGTGGACAGTAGATGTTGTGTTGCAGGTGGACAGTAGATGTTGTGTTGCAGGTGGACAGTAGATGTTGTGTTGCAGGTGGACAGTAAGTTGTTGTGTTGCAGGTGGACAGTAAGATGTTGTGTTGCAGGTGGACAGTAGATGTTGTGTTGCAGGTGGACAGTAGATGTTGTGTTGCAGGTGGACAGTAGATGTTGTGTTGCAGGTGGACAGTAAGTTGTTGTGTTGCAGGTGGACAGTAAGATGGTGTGTTGCAGGTGGACAGTAAGATGGTGTGTTGCAGGTGGACAGTAAGTTGTTGTGTTGCAGGTGGACAGTAAGATGTTGTGTTGCAGGTGGGCACTAAGATGTTGTGTTGCAGGTGGGCACTAAGATGTTGTGTTGCAGGTGGGCACTAAGATGTTGTGTTGCAGGTGGGCACTAAGATGTTGTGTTGCAGGTGGGCACTAAGATGTTGCAGGTGGACAGTAAGATGTTGTGTTGCAGGTGGACAGTAAGATGTTGTGTTGCAGGTGGACAGTAAGATGTTGTGTTGCAGGTGGACAGTAAGATGTTGTGTTGCAGGTGGACAGTAAGATGTTGTGTTGCAGGTGGACAGTAAGATGTTGTGTTGCAGGTGGACACTAGATGTTGTGTTGCAGGTGGACACTAGATGTTGTGTTGCAGGTGGACAGTAAGATGTTGTGTTGCAGGTGGACAGTAAGATGTTGTGTTGCAGGTGGACAGTAAGATGTTGTGTTGCAGGTGGACAGTAAGATGAAACAGTTGTCTTGTTTTTGTAAATAAAATTTAAAACATGTTTTTTTAAGTGATGGATCTTCTTTTAATATTGATTGTTTGTTTGTTGATCATTTCCAATCCCTCATATTTTTGGGGTAAATATATATATATATATCAGTCGAAGTCGGAAGTTTACATACACCGAGGTTAGTCATTAAAACTTGTTTTTCAACCACTCCCTCCACAATTTTCTTGTTAACAAACTATAGTTTTGGCAAGTCGGTTAGGACATCTACTTTGTGCATGACACAAGTCATTTTTCCAACAATTGTTTACAGACAGATTATCTCACTTATAATTCACTGTATCACAATTCCTGTGGGTCAGAAGTTTGCATACACTAAGTTGACTGTGCCTTTAAACAGCTTGGAAAATTCCAGAAAAGGATGTCATGGCTTTAGAAGCTTCTGATAGGTTAATAGACACAATTTGAGTCAATTGGAGGTGTACCTGTGGATGTATTTCAAGGCATACCTTCAAACTCAGTGCCTCTTTGCTTGACATCATGGGAAAATCAAAAGAAATCAGCCAGAACCTCAGAAAAAACATTGTAGACCTCCACAAGTCTGGTTCATCCTTGGGAGCAATTTCCAAACGCCTGAAGGTACCAAGTTCATCTGTACAAACAATAGTACGCAAGTATAAACACCATGGGACCTCGCAGCCGTCATACCGGTCAGGAAGGAGACACGTTCTGTCTCCTAGAGATGAACGTACTTTGGTGTGACAAGTACAAATCATTCCCAGAACAACAGCAAAGGACCTTTATGAAGATGCTGGAGGAAAAAGGTACAAAAGTATCTATATCCACAGTAAAACGAGTCCTATATCGACATAACCTGAAGGCCGCTCAGCAAGGAAGAAGCCACTGCTCCAAAACCGCCATAAAAAACCCAGACTACGGTTTGCAACTGCACACGGGGACAAAGATCATACTTTTTGGAGAAATGTCCTCTGGTCTGATGAAACAAAAATAGAACTGTTTGGCCATCATGACCATCGTTATGTTTGGAGGAAAAAGGGGGAGGCTTGCAAGCCGAAGAACACCATCCCAACCATGAAGCACGGGGGTGGCAGCATCATGTTGTGGGGGTGCTTTGCTGCAGGAGGGACTGGTGCACTTCACAAAATAGATGGCATCATGAGGTAGGAAAATTATGTGGATATATTGAAGCAACATCTCAAGACATCAGCCAGGAAGTTAAAGCTTGGTCGCAAATGGGTCTTCCAAATGGACAATGACACCAAGCATACTTCCAAAGTTGTGGCAAAATGGTTTAAAGACAACAAAGTCAAGGTATTTGAGTGGCCATCACAAAACCCTGACCTCAATCCCATAGAAAATGTATTTGAACAGTGAGAGACAGAATAACAACAAATAAATCCAGAAAAACGCATGTGAAAATTTTTATGAAATGATTTGCATTTTAATGAGGGAAATGAGTATTTGACCCCCTCTCAATCAGAAAGATTTCTGGCTCCCAGCTGTCTTTTATACAGGTAACGAGCTGAGATTAGGAGCACACTCTTAAAGGGAGTGCTCCAAATCTCAGTTTGTTACCTGTATAAAAGACACCTGTCCACAGAAGCAATCAATCAATCAGATTCCAAACTCTCCACCATGGCCAAGACCAAAGAGCTCTCCAAGGATGTCAGGGACAAGATTGTAGACCTATACAAGGCTGGAATGGGCTACAAGACCATCGCCAAACAGCTTGGTGAGAAGGTGACAACAGTTGGTGCGATTTTTCGCAAATGGAAGAAACACAAAAGAACTGTCAATCTCCCTCGGCCTGGGGCTCCATGCAAGATCTCACCTTGTGGAGTTGCAATGATCATGAGAACGGTGAGGAATCAGCCCAGAACTACACGAGAGGATCTTGTCAATGATCTCAAGGCAGCTGGGACCATATTCGCAAAGAAAACAATTGGTAACGCACTACGTCGTGAATGACTGAAATTCTGCAGATCCCACAATGTCCCCCTGCTCAAGAAAGCACATATACATGCCCGTCTGAAGTTTGCCAATGAACAGGACAACTGGGTGAAAGTGTTGTGGTCAGATGAGAACAAAATGGAGCTCTTTGGCATCAACTCAACTCGCCGTGTTTGTAGGAGGAGGAATGCTGCCAATGACCCCAAGAACACCATCCCCACCGTCAAACATGGAGGTGTAAACATTATGCTTTGGTGTTTTTCTGCTAAGGGGACAGGACAACTTCACCGCATCAAAGGGACGATAGACGGGGCCATGTACCGTCAAATCTTGGGTGAGAACCTCCTTCCCTCAGCCAGGGTATTGAAAATGGGTCGTGGATGGGTATTCCAGCATGACAATGACCCAACACACACGGCCAAGGCAACAAAGGAGTGGCTCAAGAAGAAGCACATTAAGGTCCTGGAGTGGCCTAGCCAGTCTCCAGACCTTAATCCCATAGAAAATCTGTGGAGGGAGCTGAAGGTTCGAGTTGCCAAACGTCAGCCTCGAAACCTTAATGACTTGGAGAAGATCTTCAAAGAGGAGTGGGACAAAATCCCTCCTGAGATGTGTGCTAACCTGGTGGCCAACTGCAAGAAACGTCTGACCTCTGTGATTGCCAACAAGGGTTTTGCCACCAAGTACTAAGTCATGTTTTGCAGAGGGGTCAAATACTTATTTCCCTCATTTAAAATGCAAATCAATTTATAACATTTTTCACATGCGTTTTTCTGTTTTTTTCTGTTGTTATTCTGTCTCTCACTGTTCAAATAAACCTACCATTAAAATTATAGACTGATCATTTCTTTGTCAGTGGGCAAACGTACAAAATCAGCAGGGGATCAAATACTTTTTTCCCTCACTCACATATATATATATATATATATATATATATCATACATATGTAACCTTTTTTAGAGTCCTTTTTTTTTTAGTCCTTTTTTAGTCCTTTATTATTCCACAATACCTACCACCCTTCCCCCAATTGGAGTAAACTAATAAACAATAACACTTAGGCTTCTACCTTCAGTTTTTACACATTTTACAGACAATCTATTTTATAATAGTTATATTTTGTTTGTTTTTTTATTCCTTCCTCTATTTCTGATGTCCATCCAGTTTGATTTCTATTTGTAACTGTGCTATTTCACAGAATTTCTGAACCTTTATACTTTTTACAGACAGAGTATATTTTACATTTGTTATCTTGCTGTTCCAGCTCCATTCAACCCCTCCCATCTATCTCTTAACACATCTGTTTTGGATTTCTATTTGCCATATATATCAGCTGTGATGCTTCACAAAAGTACTGAACCATTCTATTCTCATAGCTTCTAGAGATTGTTTGTTAAAGATAAACATTTTTGTTGAAATAATTATTAGATTATTGATTGATTGACTGACTTCAAATCACCCAGTATTGCTATCTGCAGCGTTAGTTCTAGGCAAGTGTTGCAATTCTTTAGCCATTCCTGGACCTGGGACCAACAACGAGCTACATGTGGACAGTACCAAAATAAATGATCTAATGACTCTACCTCCTCACAGCAAAATCTGCAGATCGGGGAAGATTGTATCCCCCATATATATAATTTTGTATAATTTAAATTGAAAAATTTGAAGTTTTGAATCCGGCGTTGTTTTGCGTGTCAATTCATAAACCATGTGTTTTCTTTTTTAACTGTTTATGGTCTTTAATGCAGGGCGGACAGACAAGTTCCTTACTTTTTTACCCTTCTACTTGCCTTTTCCATTTTTGTGGTAATGCTGCAATTAGTTGGTTGTAATTTTGGGTAGAGCAGACATTTCCATATGTCTGTGTTAGCTGCATGTGTGACAACTCCACCAGTCCTATTTATGATATAATTTACAAATATTACACCTTTAAAAAAAAAAAAAATTGATTGAAAAATATATTTTTTATTCAATTAGTATATTTGAGTTTAACCACAATATTTGTTGTATTATTTGTTCTGTCTTTTCAGGTGGATTAAACTGAAATTGCAACCAACTTTCTAAGGCTTGTTTAAAAAAATAACGATGTTTTGGAGATGATTTTGTTTTCAAACAACCAAAAGTGAGCAGTTGTCATCTGAATAAAGGGAAAAAGGCCATTCTTGAACATAGGATGAGACATTCTTACTAATTTACTAGAGAACCATTTGGGGTTTAAGTATAACCTTTGTATGACTGAAGCCTTTAGTGAGAGGTCTAATGCTTTAATATTTAATAATTTCTGCCCTCTCAATTCATATTCGTTACATAAATAGGCCTTTTCCAAATAAAATTGAATATGTTTTGTTCATATCATTTAAATAGCAGGTCACTAGGTGTTGGCAAAACCATAAGCAAATAGGTAAACTGTGATATGACTAAAGACTTAATCAGGGTGAGTTTTCCACCAATAGACAGCTATTTTCCTTTCCATGGGAGCAAGATCTTATCTATTTCTGCTAACTTTCTATAAAAAATGTATTTGTACTGAGAGATTTTCTTACTTTCGGGATGTAAATACAGTGTATGTCCACATCCCCGTCAGACCATTTTATTGGTAAACTACACGGTAATGTGAAAGTTGTTGAATTTTTTATTAATCTTATACGTAATATAGTACACTGATCATAATTTGGTTTTAATCCAGAGAGGTTAGCAAAACTATCTAGATCCTCCATAAGGCTGTGGAGGGATTCTAATTGTGGTTTTAAAAGAAAACATGAATCATCAGCGCACAATGACACCTTTTTGTTTTTAAGCCACAGATTTCTAATCCCTTAATATTATTGTTGGATCTAATTTTAACAGCTAACATGTCAATGGCCATAATAAATAGCTATGCCGATAGTGGACAACCTTGTTTCACTCCTCTTGACAGTTTAATACTCTGAGGAGTAGCCGTTATTTACTATTTTACACCTAGGGTTACTATACATACCTTTTAACCCATTTTATAAGAGATTCTCCTAAATTAAAATATTCCAGGCATTTATATATAAACTCCAGTCGTACTTTATCAAAAGCCTTTTCAAAATCAGCTATGAAAACCAGGCCTGGTTTCCCCGATATTTCAGTGTTCTATTGTTTCCAGTACTTGTCTTATATTATCTCCAATGTTTCGTCCATGTAAAAAAACATGTCTGATTAGGATTAATAATATCCGACAATACTTTTTTAATTCTATGCGCCAAGCATTTAGCTATAATTTTGCAGGTGGACAGCAAGATGAAACCGTTGTATTGTGTTGCAGGTGGACAGTAAGGGCGTGGTGAAGCAGTACCTTCCCAGACACGGTCAGACGATGCTGGACAAGCTGAACCAGCAGCGCCTCAACAACCAGTTCTGTGACATCACGCTGCTGATCGAGGGGGAGGAACACAGAGCTCACAAGGCTGTGCTGGCCGCCTGCAGCGACTACTTTAACGAGCTGTTTATAGAGAAGGGAGCTGTGTCCAGCCATGAAGCGGTGGTCGACCTCTCAGGTAAGACATGTATTCAAAGGTACACTATGTATACAAGAATAGGTGGACACCCCTTCAAATTCGTGGATTTGGCTATTTCAGCCACATGTATAAAATCAAGCACACAGCCATACAATCTTCATTGGCAGTAGAATGACCCGTACTGAAGAGATCAGTGACTTTCAACGTGGCACCGTCACAGGATGCCACCTTTCCAACAAGTCAGTTCGTCAAATTTCTGCCCTGCTAGAGCTGCCCCCGGTCAGCTTGCCGCCATTGGACTCTGGAGCAGTTGAAATGTGTTCTCTGCAGTGATGAATCACGCTTCACCATCTGGCAGTACGACGGACTAATCTGGGTTTGGCGGATGCCAGGAGAACGCTACCTGCCCGAATGCATAGTTCCAACTGTAAAGTTTGGTGGAGGAGGAATAACGGTCTGGGGCTGCTTTTCATGGTTCTGGCCTTAGTTCCAGTGAAGGGAAATCTTAACACTACAGCATACAATGACATTCTAGACGATTCTGTGCCTCTAACTTTGTGGTAACAGCTTGGGGAAGGCCCTTTCCTGTTTCAGCATGACAGAGCCCTGACCTCAACCCCATCGAACACCTTTGGGGTGAATTGGAAAGCCCTCTTGGCCCGACCTCACCAATGCTCTTGTGGCTGAATGGAAGCAAGTCCCCGCAGCAATGTTCCAACATCTAGTGGAAAGCCTTCCCTGAAGAGTGGAGGCTGTTATAGCAGCAAAGGGAGAGACTAACTTTATATTAATTCCCTTGATTTTGGAATGAGATGTTCGATGAGCAGGTGTCCACAGGCTTTTGGTCACGGGCAGCGGTACTTCATTTAGCATGGGGTCAGACAGCAGGAGGGCAGCGGTACTTCATTTAGCATGGGGACAGACACCAGGAGGGCAGCGGTACTTCATTTAGCATGGGGACAGACACCAGGAGGGCAGCGGTACTTCATTTAGCATGGGGTCAGACAGCAGGAGGGCAGCGGTACTTCATTTAGCATGGGGACAGACACCAGGAGGGCAGCGGTACTTCATTTAGCATGGGGACAGACACCAGGAGGGCAGCGGTACTTCATTTAGCATGGGGACAGACACCAGGAGGGCAGCGGTACTTCATTTAGCATGGGGACAGACACCAGGAGGGCAGCGGTACTTCATTTAGCATGGGGACAGACACCAGGAGGGCAGCGGTACTTCATTTAGCATGGGGTCAGACACCAGGAGGGCAGCGGTACTTCATTTAGCATGGGGACAGACACCAGGAGGGCAGCGGTACTACTACATTTAGTAGTGTATTAGTCTATTTCTGGAGTGGTAGTGACGATGTCTTAGTGTAATATAATGAAAAGGCATGAATATTGCCATCTAACTGAAGTTGTTTTGGTCAGAGGAACAACCTGTCTCTCTCTCTCTCTCTCTCTCCCCCCAGGGTTCAGGAAGGTCAGTTTCCTCCCCCTTCTAGAGTTTGCATACACCTCCAACCTCTGTTTCAACTTCTGTGTGATGTCCGACGTGGCCACGCTGGCCCGACACCTTCTGATGGCCGAGGTCCTTCAGATCTGTGAGTCCGTCCACAAGAAGGTAGAGGAGCAGAAACTGATGGTGTACCAGCGAGGAGACGTCCACACGGTGGTGTCCTGCCAGCCTGCACCCCAACAGGCCCTGAATGAAGAACCCGGGGCCTACATTATGACCATCGGGAGCGACGGCCATGCCGTGGTGACTCCTACTGGGCTAGCTGGAGCAGGGGACGACCTGGACTCCTTGGCTGTCATGGACCACACAGCAGAGGCCTTCGGAGGGGATCCGACGTCTGTAGTCACCCAGGCTGTGGGAGGTGAACCAGAGGAGACTATGACCGTGGATGGGGAGGCTGGGTCAGAGACGGTGACTCTAGTCACCCACAGTAGCCAGGCCCGGGTAGGCGAGTCGGTCACCCTCTTCTCCCCTACTGGAGAGGCTGAGACCATGACGGTGGTGACCCACAGCGGCCAGGCCGGAGCCAGTGAGTCCCTGGCCGTGGTGTCAGCCTGTCTGGCCCTGGAGCAGCAGCCGCAGGACGAGGGAGAGGGGGACTCCCCCTCAATGGAGCCAGGGGCCTTCCTCATCAGTGTGGACCCAGGGAAGGTGGCCCCTACAGAGGTGGCTGTAGTGACACTAACACCACAGGAGAATGCGTCAACAACAACATCAGCGTCCCAGAAGGCAGAGCCAGCCCCCCAGGCCTCCCCAAAGCCTCCCCCTGCTCCACAACTCCCCAAGAGGAAGAGAGGGCGTCCTGCCAAAGTCAAGCAGGAAGTTGTGGAGGAGCCTCCTGTCTACGAGGAAGTGCCAGAGCCAGTCTCTACTCCTGCAGAGGAGGTGCAGGGGACCCATGACCCCTATAAGAGACGCCTACGGCAGCGCTCCATGGGTGAGGGGGGGTACGTCAGGCTACACATGGGGCTGGAGGAGGACAGTGAGGACAAGAAGGGAGCTCTGACCCCACGGCGCCCCAGCGCCCCTAAGGTAGGCTATAACACCATCGACCAACATAATCACAGTCACTGTCTACAGTGCCGTGACACTGAATGTTCTTCAGATCTTCAACCAAAAAACCTAATATTAGATAAAGGGAACCTGAGTTTAAAAAAATAACAATATTGATATTCATTTATTTAATTAACCACGTTATGCAACACCCAATTATCCTGTGCGACAAAGTCATTGTCCCTTTTAAAATGCAAAAATAGACCATCAGAAAGGGGACAAATACTTTTTCACGGCGCTGTAGATGAATTAGCAGGGATACATTAGTCTTGCAGAGCAGACTTTGAGCTATGTGTGTGTGTGTGTGTGTGTGTGAGAGAGCGAGTTTTTACCCATCCTAACTGTTCTGCATCTCTCCCACAACGAATTTCACCCCGACCACCCCTAAGAAGAGAGGCGGACCCGCCAAGAGGTCAGTTAAAGTGATCGAGGCCGCAGCGACACTGATTGGAATGGAGACTGTTGTCCAGACAGACATGGAGGAGATGGCAGACGGAGCTGAGCCTATCACGGAGCAGGCTGTGGCGGAGTGGCCAGAGCATGGCCCTGCCCATCCAGATGGAGGGAGCCAGGTGGCGGGAGAGCACGTCTGTTCAGAGTGTGGACTGTCCTTTCACCGGCGCTACGCTCTCATCATGCACACACTCAAACACGAGAAGACCAGACGATTCAAGTGTAGTGTACGTACCAACAACACTGTTCTCCAGATCAGAGACTATATTAGTGTAGTGTACCTACCAACAACACTGTTCTCCAGATCAGAGACTATATTAGTGTAGTGTACCTACCACCAACACCGTTCTCCAGATCAGAGACTATATTAGTGTAGTGCACCTACCACCAACACCGTTCTCCAGATCAGAGACTATATTAGTGTAGTGTACCTACCAACAACACTGTTCTCCAGATCAGAGAATATATTGGTGTAGTGTACCTACCAACAACACTGTTCTCCAGATCAGAGAATATATTAGTGTAGTGTACCTACCAACAACACTGTTCTCCAGATCAGAGACTATATTAGTGTAGTGCACCTACCAACAACACTGTTCTCCAGATCAGAGAATATATTAGTGTAGTGTACCTACCAACAACACTGTTCTCCAGATCAGAGACTATATTAGTGTAGTGCACCTACCAACAACACTGTTCTCCAGATCAGAGAATATATTAGTGTAGTGTACCTACCAACAACACTGTTCTCCAGATCAGAGACTATATTAGTGTAGTGTACCTACCAACAACACTGTTCTCCAGATCAGAGACTATATTAGTGTAGTGCACAGCCGCCTTGTACAGGTCGGTTGCTGACTATATGTCCGTCTGTCTGAGTATGTCTGTCTGTGAGTCATGTAAAATGACTGGCAGTCATGGCTTTGATGTTTTTGTCATATATCAGTGATTTTGTTCTCGGGGTGTGGGGGGAGAGATGTTAAAGCTTTCCCTCTTTTCAAGTTTATTTGGCGAGTGTAATAAATACAGTAGATAAAAAAATCCTCCTCGAATCTCTCTCCCCGGTCTCTAGTTGTGTAACAAGGAGTTCCAGTACGCGGCCTCTCTGAAGGCCCATTTGACCAGACACAAGCATCAGAAGAGCCAGAGGCCCCCCCTGGTCAGTGTCCCCCAGCCCCACGGTGACGAGGAGGGCCCCGAGGGGGACGGCAGGGCCAAGGGACGCACCAAGAGAGAGTTTGTCTGTGACATCTGTGGAAAGACTCTCCCTAAGCTGTACTCTCTGAGGATCCACATGCTCAACCACACTGGTCAGCCGGTTTCCTCCTTTTGTGTGCACCTTGGTATAAAATCCTGTCTCCTTCTCTTCCTCCTCCTCATTGTGTTTTTGTTCTAATGATCATTTCCACAGGGGTGCGGCCCCACTCCTGCAGGGTCTGTGGGAAGACGTTTGCTCATAAACACAGCCTGAAGATGCACAGAGCTCTGCACGGCGCTGTTAAACAGTTCCACTGTCTGCTCTGTGACAAGTCCTTCGTTAGTAAGAGAAGTCTGGAGGAACACACCAGCATTCACACAGGTCTGTCTATACAATACAGTTTACCATTACACATCCCCCCTTTGTCACACGTCTGAGCCACAAGTGGAGCTGATCAAAGCAGACCTGTTCCGCACTGGCCTGGCAAGGCATCCACCATGGTTGCTTTCGAAAGGACAGTGTTTAGTGTTTTGGTGGAAAACGCTGTACCCCCCCATGCTCCTTTCCGACCCCTCTTTCCAAGTCACTGAGATCTCTTCTTCTAGCCATGGTAGCCTAAATAAATGGGGCAACTGGGCATTTTTATACATGACCCTAAGCATGATGGGATATTCATTGCTTAATTAACAAAGAAACCACCACTGTGCGGAAGCACCTGCTTTCAAAATAATCTGTATCCCTCATTTACTCAAGTGGTTCCTTTTATTTTGGCAGTTACCTGTAGTTTGATTCAGAATCTTATGGTCAAATCCCTGTTAAATGTCTTCCAGGTGAATCTAGGTATCTATGGTAATATCCCTGTTAAATGTCCTCCAGGTGAATCTAGGTATCTATGGGTAATATCCCTGTTAAATGTCCTCCAGGTGAATCTAGGTATCTATGGTAATATCCCTGTTAAATGTCCTCCAGGTGAATCTAGGTATATATGGTAATATCCCTGTTAAATGTCCTCCAGGTGAATCTAGGTATCTATGGTAATATCCCTGTTAAATGTCCTCCAGGTGAATCTAAGTATCTCTGCACCCAGTGTGGGAGGTCGTTCCACCGAGCCTCCGGTCTGAGTAAACACTTAAAGAGACACCAGCCCAAACCTGACGTACGAGGGTTCCCCTGTAGTCAGTAAGGACTTGCTTCTTTCTCTTCATATTTAAACACTCAGATTCTGTAGCTGTAGTTCGTAATGCATTCGTGCACATGTTCTGTTCCACCCATCATGACTGTATCCCTCCTACAGCTGTGATAGAAGTTTCTTTGAGGCCAAAGACCTGCAGCAGCACATGAACAAACACCTGGGACTCAAGCCCTTCCAGTGTCAGGTGGGGAATAATCATTATTATATTGTTATATTATGTTATTATCCAAATCAAATGTATTTATAAAGCCCTTCTTACATCAGCTGATGTCAGAGTGCTGTACAGAAACCCAGCCTAAAACCCCAAACAGCAAGCAATGCAGGTGTAAAAGCACGGTGGCTAGGAAAAACTCCCTAGAAAGGACAAAACCTAGGAAGAAACCTAGAGAGGAACCAGGCTGTGAGGGGTGGCCAGTCCTCTTCTGGCTGTGCCGGGTGGAGATTATAACAGAACATGGCCAAGATGTTCATAAAACAGGCAGAACAGTTGAAACTGGAGAAGCAGCACGGCCAGGTGGACTAGAGAGAGAGAGAGAGAGAGAGAGAGAGACTGTCCGACGATACCCCCGGACAGGGCCAAACAGGCAGGATATAACCCCACCCATTCTGCCGAAGCACAGCCCCCACACCACTAGAGGGATATCTTCAACCACCAACTTACCATCCTGAGACAAGGCCGAGTATAGCCAACGAAGATCTCCGCCACGGCACAACCCAAAGGTGGGGGCAATCCGGATAGGAAGATCACGTCAGTGGTCAAGCGAACCCCCCCCCCAGGGACGGGAAGAGCACCAGTAAGCCAGTGACTCAGCTCCAGTAATAGGGTCAGAGGCAGAGAATCCCAGTGGAGAGAGGGGAAACGGCCAGGCAGAGACAGCAAAGGTGGTTCGTTGCTCCAGTGCCTTTCCATTCACCTTCACACTCCTGGACCAGACTACACTCAATCATAGGACCTACTGAAGAGATGAGTCTTCAATAAAGAGTTAAATGTTGAGACTGAGTCTTCGTCTCTCACATGGACAGGCAGACCATTCCATAAAAATGGAGCTCTATAGGAGAAAGCCCTGCCTCCAGCTGTTTGCTTAGAAATTCTAGGGACAGTAAGGAGGCCTGCGTCTTGTGACCGTAGCGTACGTGTAGGTATGTACGGCAGGACCAAATGGTAAAGATGGGTAGGAGCAAGCCCATGTAATGCTTTGTAGGTTAACAGTAAAACCTTGAAATCAGCCCTTGCCTTAACAGGAAGCCAGTGTAGAGAGGCTAGTACTGGAGTAATATGATCAAATCTGTTGGTTCTAGTCAAGATTCTAGCGGCCGTGTTTAGCACTAACTGAAGTTTATTTAGTGCTTTATCCGGGTAGCTGGAAAGTAAAGCATTGCAGTAGTCTAACCTAGAAGTGACAAAAGCATGGATTAACTTTTTGCATAATTTTTTGACAGAAGGTTTCTGATTTTTGCAATGTTACGTAGATGGAAAAAAGCTGTCCTTGAAACAGTCTTGATATGTTCATCAAAAGAGAGATCAGGGTCCAGAGTAACACCGAGGTCCTTCACAGTTTTATTTGAGACGACTGTACAACCATCAAGATTAATTGTCAGATTCAACAGAAGATCTCTTTGTTTCTTGGGACCTAGAACAAGCACCTCTGTTTTGTCAGAGTTTAAAAGTAGAAAATGTGCCTCCATCCACTTCCTTATGTCTGAAACACAGGCTTCCAGGGAGGGCAATTTTGGGGCTTCACCATGTTTCATCGAAATGTACAGCTGTGTGTCATCCGCATAGCAGTGAAAGTTAACATTATGTTTCCGAATGACATCACCAAGTGGTAAAATATATAGTGAAAACAATAGTGGTCCCAAAACAGAGCCTTGAGGAACACCGAAGTTTACAGTTGATTTGTCAGAGGACAAACCATCCACAGAGACTAACTGAGATCTTTCCGACAGATGAGATCTAAACCAGGCCAGAACTTGTCCATGTAGACCAATTTGGGTTTCCAATCTCTCCAAAAGAATGTGGTGATCGATGGTATCAAAAGCAGCACTAAGGTCTAGGAGCACGAGGACAGATGCAGAGCCTTGGTCTGTGATGCCATTAAAAAGTAATTTACCACCTTCACAAGTGCAGTCTCAGTGCTATGATGGGGTCTAAAACCAGACAAGCGTTTCGTATACATTGTTTGTCTTCAGGAAGGCAGTGAGTTGCTGCGCAACAGCTTTTTCAAAAATCTTTGAGAGGAATGGAAGATTTGTCCGATTCGTTTTTTTTATATTTTCTTATTTTCTGGGTCAAGGTTTGGCTTTTTCAAGAGAGGCTTTATTACTGCCACTTTTAGTGAGTTTGGTACACATCCGGTGGATAATGAGCTGTTTATTATGTCCAACATAGGAGGGCCAAGCACAGGAAGCAGCTCTTTCAGTAGTTTAGTTGGAATAGGGTCTAGTATGCAGCTTGAAGGTTTAGAGGCCAATACTATTTTCATCAATTTGTCATCAATTAGGTTATGTTATCAGATTAGGTTATGTTATTAGGTTATGTTATTAGGTTATGTTATTAGGTTATGTTATTGGATTAGGTTATTGGATTAGGTTATGTTATGTTATTGGATTAGGTTATGTTATGTTATTAGGTTATGTTATTAGATTATGTTATTAGGTTATGTTATTAGGTTGTTAGATTAGGTTATTAGATTAGGTTATGTTATGTTATTATGCTATGTTATGCTATGTTATTATGCTATGTTGTTAGGTTATTAGGTTAGGTTATTATGCTAGGTTATTATGCTATGTTATTATGCTATGTTATTAGATCAGGTTATTATGTTATGTTATTATGTTATTAGATTTGGTTATTACATTAGGTTATGTTATTATATTAGGTTATTATGTTATTAGATTTGGTTATTACATTAGGTTATGTTATTAGATGATGATACATTATTATATTGTTATTAGATAATTTTATTAGATGATGTTATTATTAGATTATGTTATGTTTGTTATATTGTTCGATTGTTATTGTTATATTATTAGGTTCTATCATTAGGTTATATCATATTGTGAGGTTCTATTGTTAGATAATGTTCTGTTATGCATTGTGTCAGATGTGTGGGAAGTCTTACAGCTGGAAGAAGGACTGGTACTCCCATGTCAAGTCCCACAGCGTGGCAGAGCCTTACAGGTGAGTCCACCCACTAATGCGTTCACAGCCATCAGCTTTGACCTAGTCTACAGTCAAAATGTGAGGGAGACCAGTCTTCTCTGTCGAATGAGTGAGGCTGGTCGGTTAAAGCACTTTGACACCTGTTGATGTAAAAAATGTTTTTTTTTCTTTCTAGATGATATTTGATTTGAATTTGATTGTTAATCCTTTGTCCTGTCCTGTAGGTGTAATGTTTGTGGTAAGGAGTTCTTTGAGAAGGCTCTGTTCAGGAGACATGTGAAGAAGGCCACGCACGGCAAGAAGGGCAGAGTAAAGCAGAACCTGGAGAGAGAGTGCGAACACTGTGGCAGGAAGTTCACCCAGCTCCGAGAGTACAGACGACATATGAACAACCACCAGGGTGAGACACACACAAAGCCACAATCGGTCAATCTTCAGCCTAATGGCAGCCCCGCCACTTGGTTTGGTTATTCTTCAGCCTAATGGCAGCCCCGCCACTTGGTTTGGTTATTCTTCAGCCTAATGGCAGCCTCGCCACTTGGTTTGGTTATTCTTCAGCCTAATGGCAGCCCCGCCACTTGGTTTGGTTATTCTTCAGCCTAATGGCAGCCCCGCCACTTGGTTTGGTTATTCTTCAGCCTAATGGCAGCCCGCCACTTGGTTTGGTTATTCTTCAGCCTAATGGCAGCCTCGCCACTTGGTTTGGTTATTCTTCAGCCTAATGGCAGCCTCGCCACTTGGTTTGGTTATTCTTCAGCCTAATGGCAGCCCCGCCACTTGGTTTGGTTATTCTTCAGCCTAATGGCAGCCTCGCCACTTGGTTTGGTTATTCTTCAGCCTAATGGCAGCCCCGCCACTTGGTTTGGTTATTCTTCAGCCTAATGGCAGCCTCGCCACTTGGTTTGGTTATTCTTCAGCCTAATGGCAGCCTCGCCACTTGGTTTGGTTATTCTTCAGCCTAATGGCAGCCCCGCCACTTGGTTTGGTTATTCTTCAGCCTAATGGCAGCCTCGCCACTTGGTTTGGTTATTCTTCAGCCTAATGGCAGCCCGCCACTTGGTTTGGTTATTCTTCAGCCTAATGGCAGCCCCGCCACTTGGTTTGGTTATTCTTCAGGCTAATGGCAGCCCGCCACTTGGTTTGGTTATTCTTCAGCCTAATGGCAGCCCGCCCACTTGGTTTGGTTATTCTTCAGCCTAATGGCAGCCCGCCACTTGGTTTGGTTATTCTTCAGGCTAATGGCAGCCCCGCCACTTGGTTTGGTTATTCTTCAGCCTAATGGCAGCCTCGCCACTTGGTTTGGTTATTCTTCAGCCTAATGGCAGCCCCGCCACTTGGTTTGGTTATTCTTCAGCCTAATGGCAGCCTCGCCACTTGGTTTGGTTATTCTTCAGCCTAATGGCAGCCTCGCCACTTGGTTTGGTTATTCTTCAGCCTAATGGCAGCCCCGCCACTTGGTTTGGTTATTCTTCAGCCTAATGGCAGCCCCGCCACTTGGTTTGGTTATTCTTCAGCCTAATGGCAGCCCCGCCACTTGGTTTGCTATACACCTGAGGGATGGGGCTGGAGAAATGTAACCAATCCTGCGATGGAGCTATGCATGCTGACGGTCAATGAGAGCAACGTCTCAAACACGTGTAAGATGCAAACAACACTGTTCAACTGGGTCTTAATATTGTCTCCATCCAAAAAGTAAAGTCACTGGTCATATAGAGGTGTTATTGATTGGGTGGCTGGAGGATAAGGGTCTGTAGGACTGCCACGTAGTGCTGTGTGTTGATTGGGTGGCTGGAGGATAAGGGTCTGTAGGACTGCCATGTAGTGCTGTGTGTTGATTGGGTGGCTGGAGGATAAGGGTCTGTAGGACTGCCACGTAGTGCCGAGTGTTTCCCTGTCTTCTAACACCTGTCCTCTTCTCTCAGGAGTCAAACCCTTTGAGTGTCTGACGTGCGGCGTAGCCTGGGCCGACGCCCGCTCTCTCAAGAGACACGTACGCACCCACACCGGCGAGCGCCCTTACGTGTGCCCCGAGTGCCAGGAGGCCCACATCGATGCCCGCTCCCTCCGGAAGCACATGACCAAACACCACGGCGACCTCCTGCCGGGGAAGATCATGCTGGAGAAAGACACGCTACAGTTCCACAACCAGGGTACTCAGGTCGAACACGCCGTCTCCATCCTGGCGTCCGATCTCCCCCCCGAGCTCCGGCCCGTCCAGCCGCCGCCGGCCGAGGAGATCGAGACGGTGCTGATCACGGAGGAGATGGTGGAGGCGGTAGAAGCTGTTCAGGCTGTACAGGGTGACGGGGCAGCGACCTTGTCGGACCAGAGTATCATGCAAGTGGTGAACTATGTGCTGTCCCAGCACAGTGTGCTGCCTGGGGGGGTGAAGATGGAGGGAGATGGAGCGCAGGAGGTTATCCAGACCATGGAGCTGCAGGAGGGCTGTGGAGCGCAGGAGGTTATTCAGACCGTGGAGCTGCAGGAGGGAGATGGAGGGCAGGAGGTTATCCAGACCGTGGAGCTGCAGGAGGGCTGTGGAGCGCAGGAGGTTATCCAGACCATGGAGCTGCAGGAGGGAGATGGAGCGCAGGAGGTTATCCAGACCATGGAGCTGCAGGAGGGAGTTATCCAGACCATGGAGCTGCAGGAGGGAGCTGGAGCGCAGGAGGTTATCCAGACCATGGAGCTGCAGGAGGTAGATGGAGGGCTGGAGGGAGATGGAGGGCAGGAGGTTATCCAGACCATGGAGCTGCAGGAGGGCTGTGGAGCGCAGGAGGTTATCCAGACCGTGGAGCTGCAGGAGGGAGATGGAGGGCAGGAGGTTATCCAGACCATGGAGCTGCAGGAGGGTGATGGAGGGCTGGAGGGAGATGGAGGGCAGGAGGTTATCCAGACCGTGGAGGTGACACACGGAGGTGGAGTGGTGTGACAGACAGCACCTAGTAGACTGACTCAGTCACTAGGCCAGCGTTTCCCAAACTCGGTCCTCAGGACCCCAAGGGGTACACATTTTGGTTTGTGCTCTTAACACTACACTGCTAATTAAAATGACCAACTCATCATGAAGCTTAGATCATTTGAATCAGCTGTGTAGTGCTAGACCAAAAACCAAACATGTCCCCCCTTTGGCACATTTGTAATGGCCATTTCCTGCAATCTAGAGCAAAAAAAAATGGCCTTGTATGATAAATAAAGTTAAAAAAAAAACAAAGAACTTGTTTTCTTAATTTCTTATTTTACGTAGTGGCGCAGATAGTCCACAAGGTGGCACTGCGCCCCCCCTCCATTCTTTGGGGGAGAACCCTGTAGTATCCCTGAAGCAGGTGGCCAGGTCCAGTGACTCTAGGGCTATGTGGCACTCTATCCTCTATAGAGTGCATTACTGTGGACCAGGGGCCCTATAGGGCTCTGAGTAGGCCACTATGTAGGGGGTAAGGGGCCATTTGAGAGGCACACCACCCCGAACGCTAACCATAACCCTGGTGGACTGACTGGTAGACTGCTTCCTCGATAGAGATGGGACCGTGTGGAGTCAACAGGTCACCGGGCGTTCAGTAGAACAACAAAAAGGAAACTCGTCTGTGTTGTTTTTGGACAGATTGACGTACTGCCCGGCTGTTTTTCCTGCCAGTTGGCCAGGCCCCTTGCTCTGCCTCAACCCAGGAAACCGACCGTCCTTCTGTCTACAGTGGGACAGAAACTACAACCTTGACTTTTAATTTGACGTTGTACGTTGAATGAACTGAAGTTTTGACTTTCTGCTCAATCTTGTGTATAATGTGTAAATAGGTGACAATCCATTAAAATATTCTGAATTAAGCATCTAGGTTAATTTGCTGCATTCGTGAGTTTACCAGATTGTTGAATCTCAGGAGAGACGTTTGTTTCGTACAATGTATACAATTATCCGGTTGAATCCAGACTCGTTCACTGTTTCCTTTTTCAGGACAAGTTTTATTTCTCGTGTAGCTGTTTCTAGCCTTGTTTTAAACCAGCCTGATCTGCCAGCTCACGTTCTGTTTTGGTCAGTCTGGTTTCACAACACTTAGTTCTTTCCTTCTTTTTTTCCCCCTGCACATTGACTTGGTACCTGTACATATATATATATATATAGCCTCGTTATTGTCATGTAATTTTATGACTTTTTTACTTTAGTTTATTTGGTAAATATTTCCTTAACTCTTTCTTGAACTGCATTGTTGGTTAAGGGCTTGTCAGTCAGCATTTCACGGTAAGGTCTACACCTGTTGTATTCTGCGCGTTTGACAAATATAATTTAGATTTCATTCGGGAAATCTCCCTTCCCACTGGCCACAGGGTTTTTTTTCCCTTGTCGTGTTGGTTACAGAGCTCTGTTGTGAAACCCCCATCACACCAAACTGAAACGTAATACCACCTATTTCTCGTTAGGTTTAAAATCTCTTCTGCTTTTCTCTCAAACACTTTGGACCAATTACCTTGAGCTCTGTTGGACTAGCTATCTGACACTAACTTAGTACTGCCAAGAGGTTTACCAAACAAAATAATTCCATATGAATGATTATTCTGCTTTAGATGCCATATATTTGTTTAGTTGTCTGCTCTTTTGGGAAATGTTAGTGTTTTCTTTTTAAAATTGTTACTTATTTTCCCATTAGTGATTGTTGACAACTATAAACATGATCTATAACAAAAAAAACTCTCAACACCATTTGATAACTAGGGGTAGTTTATTTATTTTTGGGGGGGGTTTATATCAAAATAAGTACATTGCAATATATTTACAATACATTGTAGAAAAATAAGGAACAGATTAGACGGTACTAGTTTCTGCTTTCAATGTTCCCGACCAAAAAAAACTATAACTACGCACGAGGGGTCATGTTTCTCCAACATCTCAGTGATGTACAATTTATAGAACTGTGTTTAAATGGCAACATTACTCAGACAGTGTGCATTAGCACAGTGAGAACAAGGACTTGTGAGAGGACCAGATTTTATTCATTTTAATGAAGACAAATCACCCCAATACTGAACTGTTCTGGCTATTAACCACGCACTATTCTTAAAATCCTTTGGGTTGTTAGTCAAGTATTTATCTTTTTTGGGGGAAATACTTAGCATGTAGGGGTTAGAAAATAACTCTATACAAATGTGTGTGTGTGTGTATATACAATGATCTCAATAGGTTTGGCCATCCTATCAAGTTAAACCGTAACAAATAAAAACTTTTAGAAATTGTGGTTACAAATAGAATAATCCATCAATATTACAACAGTTTCTAGCATCATTTGTAATAGAGAAATATAGCCCAGAAATGTTCTCAACAGACCCCCAACAAAATACATAGACTGTTCACCAGGTTATATAAAGGTGGCAGAACAAGCAGGCAATGGGTGTGTTCCAAATGGCGCCCTATTCCCTATATAGTGCACTACCTTTGACCAGGGCTGGCACCCTATTCCCTATATAGTGCACTACCTTTGACCAGGGCTGGCACCCTATTCCCTATATAGTGCACTACCTTTGACCAGAACCCCCTGGTCGACTAGTGCATAGGGTGCCATTTGGGACAAGAACAATAAGAAAGGAATACATACACCCTAACAGTCAGTCAAGTTATTGATACCGCCGTCGCAACCAGTGACGTTATTGATACTGCCGTCACGTTATTGATACAACCGGTCACATTATTGATACAACCGGTCACGTTATTGATACAACCGGTCATGTTATTGATACCGCCATCACAACCGGTCACGTTATTGATACAACCGTCACAACCGGTCACGTTATTGATACAACCGGTCATGTTATTGATACCGCCGTCACAACCGGTCATGTTATTGATACCACCGTCACGTTATTGATACCACCGTCACAACCGGTCACGTTATTGATACCACCGTCACAACCGGTCACGTTATTGATACCACCGTCACGTTATTGATACCACCGTCACAACCGGTCACGTTATTGATACCACCGTCACGTTATTGATACCACCGTCACAACCGGTCACGTTATTGATACCGCCGTCACAACCGGTCACGTTATTGATACCGCCGTCACGTTATTGATACCGCCATCACGTTATTGATACCACCGTCACAACCAGTCACGTTATTGATACCACCGTCACAACCGGTCACGTTATTGATACCACCGTCACAACCGGTCACGTTATTGATACAACCGGTCATGTTATTGATACCGCCGTCACAACCGGTCACGTTATTGATACAACCGTCACAACCGGTCAAGTTATTGATACAACCAGTCATGTTATTGATACCGCCGTCACAACCGGTCACGTTATTGATACCACCATCACGTTATTGATACCACCGTCACAACCGGTCACGTTATTGATACTGCCGTCACATTATTGATACCACCGTCACAACCGGTCACGTTATTGATACCACCGTCACAACCGGTCACGTTATTGATACCGCCGTCACAACCGGTCACGTTATTGATACCGCCGTCACAACATCAAGGGCTATGAGCATATTGAGTTTCTTGTTCGTTTTCAGTTACTGAGTAATGAGTAACGTAAAATACTTCTGGTACAATGGTTTGTGTGATGATGCATTATTCTCGTTCACGTAGAAATACATTAGGTACTTATAAACACGATGGCGAACACTAAGGGTTAACATTCCCAGGTTTTCTGGGCATCTCGGAGGGAGGAGGGTTAACACAGGCACAGTAGAAAGCAATTACAGCAGTAGCACCAATCACCAACCAACAGAAATGTTATTACCACTTCTCTCCGACAGGAAGTCCCAAAAAAAATATGTATCTTGAAGTGTATACAATCAAACAATCAGGTCAACCATAACAGTCCAGTATTGAGCAGCAGAGACTGGGATTCAACCCAACGTGTTGTGTAGAGAGGCGCAGTACACGCTTCGACTTTTAAAGGTTCTTTTAAAGGTTGTCACTATGTTACCAAAGTCAAAATGGCTATATTGTAAAAGTTCATGAAAACAAACAAAATGTGCTTTTTAGTCTAGAGGTTAGGCATAATGTCGGCAGTGGGATTAGGGTTAGGTTTAAAATAAGATTTCAAGAAGATAAATTATAGAAATAGGCAAGGGTTTAGCCATAATTATGACTTGGTGTCTATGGTAACTAGTGACGAGCGTCATTTAGGCTTGAGCAGACGTTTAATATAGGACTATCCATTTTGGCATGTATGTATCAGCGTATGGTGCAGTACCAGTATGGCCACTAGATGCCGCCACTTGCCTGTTTTAATGTGAGGTTCTTCTGGGGGAGGCTCACTCACGCTAGCCTATGGCAGTTGAGAGAAGTTTACCAAGTGAGTCAACAGCAAGACTGAAGCACTGACATAAATACATGTCTTTTTAAAGTCAGGATGGAAAAAAAGATCTTGGTGTGTCTAGGTGTCCTGCTCTATAAACGCGCCTTGGATTGAATCTCAGCCAACAACAACGTAACAAAGCCCCCCTCCCATAAGTTTCCTCTCAAGTCATGCTTTAACATTGGAATGGACACTATTTAAAAAAATAATAAAAACACAAAACGATATCAAAGCAATCACAAAAAAAAAGAAAGCATTTCTTAAGTGCTTTTGTCTCAAGAAATTTGATAAGAAACGCAGCTGTTTTCTAACATCTGGCTGGCAGCTAATGAAGGTGTAAAAAAAATAAGTGCATTTTTTATTTATTTATTTATTTGCATAGTATTTTGCTCTTCAGGATATCTGAGCTCAGGACGTTATCTGAGCAGAGCACTTTGAAGCAGAGATGTCCTACTTCTGTACTGTGGTAGGAGAGTAAGGTTTGATCAACGGGTGTATGACATATGAAATGGACAGAGCCAGGGCTTCAATCCCAAGGTGCATTGCTGGGAAGAGTACTGCGCTCTACTTTAAAAAAAAAAAAAAAGCTAATTTATGCTCGAGCTGACACCCACCGCGTTTGTAAACGCGATCTCTGTGAATGTCAGAGAAAAGGGCCTTTTACAGACCCATTGTTGCAGTGCGCTTTTCTCTCGACAACTCGACTTAGATTGAAATTCCGGCCAGAGTGTGTGTCTCTATTCCCCCTCCTCCTTGATGCGCTGCTGCTTGTTGCGTCGGGAGTCCAGGTCGAAGGAGAAGTCGGACCAGTCGTCACGCGGTGGGAACGAGATGGTCTGGCGCAGGGTGAAGCGCACGGCGTCGATGACCCGCTCGCCCCGGGCCTCGGAGGACCCTACGCTGACGGCGGAGGCCCCGCTGGAGGTACGCAGGATGTGGGGAGGAGGGGAGAAGTCCATGCTCTGTCGGTGCTCCATGATGCCTTTCCAGATAACGTGCTGGAATTCCTGGGGGATCTTCAGCCGGGACAGGTCCTGTGGACGGGGATGACATCACACACTGGGGGTTAGTCTCTAGTCTTCTCTCTCTCTCAGGCTAGACTCAGGCCCCCAGGCAGCCCAAAACGTCAGACAACTTCAGTCTGCACTGATAGTTGATGGCAACTCTTGACGTGTTATAATAACGCCATCTGCCAGAAGACAGTGCTCTAGTTCAGGTTTGAATACAAAAAATGGACAAGACGCCTTCAGATAGAAATACATGAAGGTTCAGGCCCTTTGAAGCCACCCAACCTTTTCCCTCTTGAGTCTAACCACGCAGATGCGGTGCGTGCGACAGGCAAGGCCTCACCTCCAAGTTATAGTTCTCGATCTGGTAGATGTTGGTCAGGCCCTGTGCTGTGAAGTAGTCCAGGCAGGCTGCGCAGCCCAGCCGCAGAAGAAAGCTGCAACAGGACACCGAGAGGGGGAACAGGTTAGTAGTGAAAATAGTACCTCAGCATTCTTGTAATAACTGTGTTATATCTAGTAAGTGGAGACAAAGGCCAACCGTAGAGCGATTTCTATCAAAAATGGCCAACAGTAGAGCGATTTCTGTCAAGAATGGTCAACAGTAGAGCGATTTCTGTCAAGAATGGTCAACAGTAGAGCGATTTCTGTCAAAAATGGCAAAGAGGAGCGATTTCTGTCAAGAATGGTCAACAGTAGAACGATTTCTGTCAGAAATGGCCAACAGTAGAAAGATTTCTGTCAAAAATGGCCAACAGTAGAATGATTTCTGTCAAAAATGGCCAACAGTAGAATGATTTCTGTCGGTTGCGGGCACTAAAAAGTGAGTTAATTAGAACCCTGTACAGCGGTTCAGTATTTTTTTATTTTATTCTATAAACTATCGCCAGGAGACGCAACAGAGCCGTGTTGCAATTGATCTGTCAATACTGCGTCTCGCCCTGACTTCATAGTGCCCACAACTGTCCAGAAGCACCAACAGACGTGTGGTGGCTGGTGCCACTTTAAAATCGGAGGCCGGGCGCATAGTAATGACTGGAATGAATGGAATAGCATCAAACAGAGATACTATGAGTCATTACAATCCAGCCATTACTATGAGTCGTCCTTCCCTCACCAGCCTCCACTGGTGGTTGATTAGCTAGGTACCTGGAGATGCTGCTGTCCATAGGGTAGGGTGGCGGGGGTGTGCAGTGGGAGCTGGGCACCATGGGTAACTGGGGCTGCAGGACGTGTGTGGGGCTCAGGGCCGACATGTCAGCATTCATAGCCATGTGGCCCATCATAGGAGTCACTACAGAATCAAACAGACTACTGTGAGCGACTCTTAAAAGGGCAATTTGACGTAAAAAAAAGAAAAATACATAATACATCTCAGATTCATTATCTTCAGAACCGGTGTTTACATAATTATGTACAGTGAGGGGTCTCAACAGGGTCGTTCCTCAACATTAGAGAAAATAACTAATCAAAGCAAAGATACATGAGGTCAAGGACTAGAGGGGAACGTGCTCAATTTAAAAGGGAGAAGCAGATCACAGATGCAGACACTAGTAATGTGTTGGAGATGTGGCAGAATTTCCCTTTAACCATCTACCCTCTTATGTAAAAACAGTGAAAGGGTGCTTGAACTTGAAGCCAACCGTTGGAACAGGACCTGTAGGCCCCCAGAGAGGAGTGGAGGAACAGGAACAGCAGGCCCCCAGAGAGGAGTGGAGGAACAGGACCTGCAGGCCCCCAGAGAGGAGGAACAGGGAGGAATAGGACCTGCAGGCCCCCAGAGAGGAGTGGAGGAACAGGGAGGAATAGGATCTGCAGGCCCCCAGAGAGGAGTGGAGGAACAGGACCTGCAGGCCCCCAGAGAGGAGGAACAGGGAGGAACAGGACCTGCAGGCCCCCAGAGAGGAGGAACAGGGAGGAACAGGACCTGTAGGCTCCCAGAGAGGAGTGGAGGAACAGGGAGGAACAGGACCTGCAGGCCCCCAGAGAGGAGTGGAGGAACAGGGAGGAATAGGATCTGCAGGCCCCCAGAGAGGAGTGGAGGAACAGGATCTGCAGGCCCCCAGAGAGGAGTGGAGGAACAGGACCTGCAGGCCCCCAGAGAGGAGTGGAGGAATAGGACCTGCAGGCCCCCAGAGAGGAGTGGAGGAACAGGGAGGAACAGGACCTGCAGGCCCCCAGAGAGGAGGAACAGGGAGGAACAGGACCTGTAGGCTCCCAGAGAGGAGTGGAGGAACAGGGAGGAACAGGACCTGCAGGCCCCCAGAGAGGAGTGGAGGAACAGGGAGGAACAGGACCTGCAGGCCCCCAGAGAGGAGTGGAGGAACAGGGAGGAACAGGACCTGCAGGCCCCCAGAGAGGAGTGGAGGAACAGGGTCCCACAGGGATCACATTCACCTATGGGAGGAAGCGTTCTGACAGAGGCCCTTACACACCTCTCTCAGCGCCCTGCGTGCCCAGACCGGTACCGCTACCCTGCCTGTCCCGCCTGACGCGTGTCACATGATCGACCCAAAGGGGACGTGGTGGTGGAGTTAGGAGACAGGGCCAGTGGAGGTACGACAGGGAGGGAAAACAAATAGTGGGGTGGGGGGATAGAAACATAAGACTAGGGAGAACCTCTCATCATACTAAGGTGTAAGACACACTTACTGTCAGTCAGGCCTTGGGCCATGGAGGAAGGGGTGAGTGTGTTGCGTTGCTGGGGGTTGATGAGCTGGCTGACGGAGGGGAGCTTGTTGACCTTGCCGTGGAGGTGCGGAGGAGAGCTGGCGCCATACTGGGGCTGGGGGGCCATGGCGCTCCTGGGGCAGGGGAGAGGAGGGTACAGGCCGTTACTCTCATCGCCCCAGAGATCCCATCTTTAACGACAAAGGGTTAACCTGCCTGTTAGTTTACACAGTTGGAAACGACAACATTTCATTTTTACTGTCCAGTGGGATAAACTGACCGTGCATATACTTTTTCACTCAATCTTTCTTGATTGCTTTCTCTCTACCCTGTTTCTCGAACTCTGTTTATTAAACGCCATGTGTGACTAAGAAATAGTTAAGATAATTTTTTATAGAACTTTGTCATATAGCATTCTACTGAGGATAAACTTTAATTTATCTGAAACTTTCATGGAAATGATAATGCAAGTACAAAACATGAAACATACTGTATTTTAATCAATATACTGTAGGCGTTACTCATCAGAGTACATACTGTGTCTCAATCAATATACTGTAGGTGTTACTCATCAGAGTATATACTGTATCTCAATCAATATACTGTAGGTGTTACTCATCAGAGTACATACTGTATCTCAATCAATATACTGTAGGCGTTACTCATCAGAGTACATACTGTATTTTAATCAATATACTGTAGGTGTTACTCATCAGAGTACATACTGTATTTTAATAAAATATACTGTAGGTGTTACTCATCAGAGTACATACTGTATTTTAATCAATATACTGTAGGCGTTACTCATCAGAGTACATACTGTATTTTAATCAATATACTGTAGGCGTTACTCATCAGAGTACATACTGTATCTCAATCAATATACTGTAGGTGTTACTCATCAGAGTACATATCTCAATCAGTTTCTGTGTTGTGGATAATGATTGACTGGGATACACAGCAGCTTCAACTTAGTTTCCAACTTATGCAAGTGAAGAAATGGGTGGAACGATGGACTTGCTAGTGCCTAGCGATTACCCGAAGTGTAGGTTAAATTTAGTTTTTTAAATAACTAGTTGACCAACATAGGTTCAATGATTTGAATACTTTTTTGTGTTCAAATTATTTTCTGAGCTCAATGTGCACATTGCACAGTTTCTCTAGAGATAAATCAGATCCAGCTTGAACTGTGCGATGTAGTAGGGAGTTGTAGTTTCCAACAGGCCAATATTCTACATAGTTGTAGTGCATAAAACGTGGTAATTAACTACAATGACCATAATCCATTGCATATCTACTCGTCCGGGTCTGTGTTTCTTTGCAGAATGCACGATCTTGAGGTGATGCTGTTTCTTCGCAACATATGTCTACCAGAAGATGCATGATCAGAGTCCTTGGTAGTTGGTATTCAGCAGTCATAGTAGTATGCCTTATTTACTTTGAAGAACTACTAATATAGTGATTTTGTCAGACGGCATCTCTCTAGAGATGATGACTTGGAATTAAATAATGAAGTCATGAAGCTACTCTCTCAGCGCTACTATCTCTCAGCGCTACTCTCTCAGCGCTACTATCTCTCAGCCCTACTCTCTCAGCGCTACTCTCTCAGCCCTACTCTCTCAGCCCTACTCTCTCAGCGCTACTATCTCTCAGCGCTACTCTCTCAGCGCTACTATCTCTCAGCCCTACTCTCTCAGCGCTACTATCTCTCAGCCCTACTCTCTCAGCGCTACTCTCTCAGCCCTACTCTCTCAGCGCTACTCTCTCAGCCCTACTCTCTCAGCCCTACTCTCTCAGCCCTACTCTCTCAGCCCTACTCTCTCAGCCCTACTCTCTCAGCGCTACTCTCTCAGCGCTACTCTCTCAGCCCTACTCTCTCAGCCCTACTCTCTCAGCCCTACTCTCTCAGCCCTACTCTCTCAGCGCTACTCTCTCAGCGCTACTCTCTCAGCGCTACTCTCTCAGCGCTACTCTCTCAGCGCTAATCTCTCAGCGCTACTCTCTCAGCGCTACTCTCTCAGCGCTACTCTCTCAGCGCTACTATCTCTCAGCGTTACTATCTCTCAGCGCTACTCTCTCAGCGCTACTCTCTCAGCGCTACTCTCTCAGCCCTACTCTCTCAGCCCTACTCTCTCAGCCCTACTCTCTCAGCCCTACTCTCTCAGCCCTACTCTCTCAGCGCTACTCTCTCAGCGCTACTCTCTCAGCGCTAATCTCTCAGCGCTACTCTCTCTCAGCGCTACTCTCTCTCAGCGCTACTCTCTCTCAGCGCTAATATCTCAGCGCTACTCTCTCAGCGCTACTCTCTCTCAGCGCTAATATCTCAGCGCTACTCTCTCTCAGCGCTAATATCTCAGCGCTACTCTCTCTCAGCGCTACTCTCTCTCAGCGCTACTCTCTCTCAGCGTTACTATCTCTCAGCGTTACTATCTCAGCGCTACTCTCTCAGCCCTACTCTCTCAGCCCTACTCTCTCAGCGCTACTCTCTCAGCGCTACTCTCTCAGCCCTACTCTCTCAGCCCTACTCTCTCAGCGCTACTCTCTCAGCCCTACTCTCTCAGCCCTACTCTCTCAGCCCTACTCTCTCAGCGCTACTCTCTCAGCGCTACTCTCTCTCAGCCCTACTCTCTCAGCCCTACTCTCTCAGCCCTACTCTCTCAGCCCTACTCTCTCAGCGCTACTCTCTCTCAGCCCTACTCTCTCAGCCCTACTCTCTCAGCCCTACTCTCTCAGCCCTACTCTCTCAGCCCTACTCTCTCAGCGCTACTATCTCTCAGCCCTACTCTCTCAGCAATAATCCCTCAGCACTACCAGCAGCATGAGAAGAAAAGCACAAAAGGAGAAGGAGAGTCGGAGCAGAAGACGTATTTATTCTGACAGACCAAAGTATCACAACAATCTGTTTCAAACAGAACGGTCACAAAAGCATTTCTCCGTAGAATCTGCTCCTTCTACATAAATGCATACACTATACATCATTCATTAGGCATTTTCTCTCTACTTTTAATAAACATTTCTTTCAGAAAATTCACAAAGATCTAAAACAAACAAACAAACAAACTGTCCCGCAGTGACGTTGAAAAACATGACCAGCACGATCACAGTTATCATCATAATAGTATCTCTCCCTGTACGATAAACTGCGTCCCAAATGGCACCCTATTCCCTTTTTATAGTGCACTACTATTGACCAGGGCTGGCACCCTATTCCCTTTATATAGTGCACTACTACTGACTGGGGCAAAATGAGTAGTGCACTATATAGAGAATATGGTGCCATTTGTGCACCCTTAGGTTTGATTCCAGCTCCAATGACAAAGAGAAAGCTTAAGAGAGTTGAAAGACACCCTAGGTTCCTGACCAGCTCCAGGCCTTCAGTCTAACATGCTGACTACACCGGTCTACATGTTGATTTTGTCTATCCACACCAGATGCGATCATGACAAGCACGTTAAAATATCAAAACCAACTGTGAACCAACTCATTTCTTTGGGGGTTGAAAACCCACATGAAACATTCATGGACGTTTAGCTAGCTAGCTGTTGCACGCAACTTGGCCGGTGAGGTTTGGGTGTTGGCCATCGCTGACTGCAATACAAGTGGACTGTGTCCCCTGTCCATAACTCAATTCATAACTTCTATTTGTGACTCATTTCAGGAAACTAGGTCTATGTCACGCGTCAATACTTCACAGGAGAGCCATTTGAATGTAAACCTAATTCTTTCTAATGTGTTTTTTTAATTTTTTTTATAAAGATAATCACGTAGTAGAACTGCCTTAGTGTTGCTCTCTACGTGGAAATCAGTGGAATTAGAGTACGATAGGATTCTGCCGTTTTGATAGCAAATATGCAGACGGAGTCAAAAAGAGAACACACCGAATGCTGTTGTATAAAACACCTGTCTCCGGATTATATCTTCAAACTAAAGGGCAACCGTGTTATACGTGGCAGAGCGGGAGAAGCGTCCATCCATGTATACGGGTAAGAGAGTCTAGCTAGCTACATTTTCAGATATTTTCAAATTTTGTCAAATTCTTTTCTTTTTTTTAAGTTAGTGTACTGTTAGCTAACAAGCTAAAGGTACGTGTAGGATCTGTGTAGTAATATTATTTGTATCTCAGAGCCATTTGCACTGCTAGTTATAGCCTAATGTTAGCTAGCTAACATTGAACCTTGTTGGTTAGCTACCTGCAGATTAATTCAGGGTGGTAACGTTATGAGTTGAGATTATGGTTCATTGTTTAGCTAGCTAGCTACATGTCTAAACAAAAGACTCCACTATACAAGTAACTATTTCAATAGAATGTTTGATGTCACTGCGACAACTGTCGATAGACGTAGCTGGCACTCTTGTGCCAGCTCTTGAGTGTGCCAGAGTGCTGAATTACTGACGAATTTTCGAACGCTCAACACCCGTTGAATGTGGCCAGTGTCGGTAAACGATGGCAAAAAAAAAACGTAATTAAATTGTTGCCAGCAGCACAGTTAGTCACCAACGCTCTGGATAACATAACAGCCTAACCAGCTCTACTAGGACGAGTAAAATGGTCAGAGTGAGGTGTTCTCTCATTTGTGTCTGGAAGTAGCTAGCAAGCTAGCCAACGTTAGCCAGTTATCTTGGGTGCTTGACTGGCGTTGTTAGTTCAGAACGCTCGGATCAACCCTACTCCTGTCCAGTGTGCGCTCTGAACGTTACGAGAGCGAAACGTTCTGAGTTTACGAATGGCCAATCTGACGATGCTCTGAGTTTACGAATGCCCAGAGCGCACTCTGGCACACCAGATTTAAATTTACGAACACACCCGTAATATAAGCCAGCCTTTAGTCTTGAAATCTTTGGTTGTTTAGTACATAGCCTCACATGTGAATCCTTAAAGAGATGGGTGTGAACAATGCTGAATGGGTGTAGACAAAGAAGAGCTCTCCAGTAGGTACCAAAACATTCAAGGGCCATTTTCTCAAAAGTGTGGTTCCAAGTTTATCAACTTTCAAAGCAGAATTACTTTCCCATTGTTTCTCAACTGTAGTGAGTTATATACAATTTCCAGCTCTGAGTCTCTACTTTTATCCAATGTAAAAAAGATCGAGCCGATTGGTCACATTTTACCATCAGCTAAACACAACCATAAAAAAACTAAAAGTCATGAATGGGGCTTTGAAAATCATGCACTGTATGTGCAGCATAGTTTCATGTTCAGAGATTATGCGAACTGTCCAAAATTAAATAGAACTCTATCTCCCTCTGCTGTTTGAAACTGGTGTTGCCACACATTCGCTACAAAGTAAGCAAGCTTTTATAATTAAAAGAAATCTGGCATGCAAAAAACACATTTAATTTGTGATTTTAAGATTAGAACGTGACAACACCTTATCAGTAGACCATGGCTGGCATTCAGAGTATTTACGATAGTAGCCAGCCAGATGAAAGTCATAATATATTGTTTATGATACATGAGTAATGAATATATGTTTTATTTAACTCTGCTTGGAGAATGTGATAGTTTCAACAGAGGCACAACCTGAGAGAGAGAGAGAGGGAGAGTGGGAGGCCAATGACTCATTGAACAGAGAGAGAGAGAGAGAGAGGGAGGGAGAGTGGGAGGCCAATGACTCATTGAACACAGAGAGAGAGAGAGAGACCCAGTCTGATTGTGACTGGGGTGGAGGAGAAAACTGAAGGAAGAAGGAATGTGAGGTGAGGCTCTCAAGAGGCACTGCATCGTCTCCTCTGCTCTGTTGCTAGGGGCTCCAGGAGCTCGGAACGTAGCCGGCCTTTAAGCAGACTGCACACAGGAACCAGAGAAGAGAAAGAAGGAAGAAATAACACTGTTTTGAAGTAGAAGACAGGAACGAGTCAATCTCAAACGCTAGTTGTCAATTCATAGAGGGCTCCACTTGCACCCTTCAGAGGTATCTTAAGAGATTTCCACACCTGGATTGTGCCACATTGGTCCATTTATTATTTTCACAATTCTTCAAGCTCTGTCAAATTGGTTGTTGATCATTGCTAGAAAACTATTTTCACGTCTTGCCATAGATTTTCAAGCAGATTTAAGTCAAAACTGTAACTTTACCACTCAGGAACATTCACTGTTTTCTTGGTAAACAACTCCAGTGAATATTTGGCCTTGAGTTTTAGGTCATTGTCCTGCTGACAGTTGAATTAGTGTCTGGTGGAAAGCATTCCATTTTATTTTGTTTTATCCTGAAAAACTCCCCAGTCCTTAACGATTACAAGCATACTCATAACATGATGCAGCCACCACTATACTTGACAATTTGGAGAGTGGTACTCAGAAATGTATTGGATTTGCCCCAAACATAACACTTTGTAATCAGGACAAAAAGTTAATTGATTTAAAAAGTATTACTTTAGTGCATTGTAGCAAACTGGATGTTTTGGAATATTTTTATTCTGTGCAGGCTTCCTTCTTTTCACTATCATTTAGGCTAGTATTGTAGAGTAACTACAATGTTGTTGATCCATCCTCAGTTTTCTATCAAAACCATTAATTCAACTCTGTGACTCAATAGGGACCCTTTTTTGTGTGGCATTGGAAAACCTCCCTTGTCTTTGTGGTTGAATCTGTGTTTTGAAATTCACTGCTCGACTGAGGGACCTTACAAATAATTGTATGTGTGGGGTACAGATAAGGTAGTCATTAAAAAAATCTTGTTCAAAACTACAATTGCACACAGAGTGAGTCCATGCAAGGAACGTGACTTGTTAAGCACATTTGTACCCCTGAACTTATTTAGGTTTGCCATAACAAAGGAGATGAATACTTATTGACTCAAGACAGTTCAGCTTTTCATTTTCTTATTTTTTTTTGTAATAATGTCTACATTTTGGAGTATTGAGTGTAGACCAGTGATAAAACATCTCCATTTAATCCATTTTAAATTAATATAGGGTAGTGTTGTGTAGGGTACTATAGCGTAGGGTAGTGTAGGGTAGTATAGCATAGGGTAGTAGAGTAGTGTAGTGTGGTATAGGGTGGTGTAGTGTAGTATGGGGTAGTATAGGGTAGCGTAGGGGTAGGATAGTGTCAGGGAGTGTAGTATAGGGTAGTATGGTGTGGGGTAGTGGTAGTGTAATATAATGTAGTATAGGAAAGGGTTGTATAGGTTAGAATAGTTTAGGGTAGCGTAGTATAGCGTAGTATATTATAGTGTATGGTAATGTGACGTAGGGTAGTGTGGGATAGTGGTAGTAGAGGGTAGGGTAGGGTAGTGTAGCATAGTGTAGGTTTGCGTAGTTTAGCATAGTATAGGGTAGTATAGAATAGGGTAGTGCGGGTAGTATAGTGTAGCATAGTATAGTGTAGGGTGGTGTAGGGTAGGGTATTATAGTATAGTAAAGGGTAGCAAAGTGTAGGGTAGTGTAGGATAGTGTAGTACAGTGTAGGATAGGGTAGTATAGTATATTATAGGGTTGTTTGGGTAGCGTAGTGTGAGGTAGGGGTAGTGTAGGGTAGAGTGGTGTAGTGTAGCATAGTATAGGGTAGCGTAGTGTTGCATATTATAGGTTAGTAGAGAATAGGGTAGCGTGTAGGATAATGTATAGTGGTACAGTGTAGGGTAGTATAGTGTAGGATAGTATAGGATAATATATAGTGGTATAGTGTAGTATAGTGTAGGATAGTATAGGATAATATATAGTGGTATAGTGTAGGATAGTATAGGATAATATATAGTGGTATAGTGTAGTATAGTGTAGGATAGTATAGGATAATATATAGTGGTATAGTGTAGGGTAGTATAGTGTAGGATAGTATAGGATAATATATAGTGGTACAGTGTAGTATAGTGTAGGATAGTATAGGATAATATATAGTGGTATAGTGTAGGATAGTATAGGATAATATATAGTGGTATAGTGTAGTATAGTGTAGGATAGTATAGGATAATATATAGTGGTATAGTGTAGGATAGTATAGGATAATATATAGTAGTGTAGTATAGTATAGGATAATGTATAGTGTAGTATAGTGTAGGATAGTATAGGATAATATATAGTGGTATAGTGTAGTATAGTGTAGGATAGTATAGGATAATATATAGTGGTATAGTGTAGTATAGTGTAGGATAGTATAGGATAATATATAGTGGTATAGTGTAGTATAGTGTAGGATAGTATAGGATAATATATAGTGGTATAGGGTAGTATAGTGTAGGATAGTATAGGATAATATATAGTAGTGTAGTATAGTATAGGATAATGTATAGTGTAGTATAGTGTAGGATAGTATAGGATAATATATAGTGGTATAGTGTAGTATAGTGTAGGATAGTATAGGATAATATATAGTGGTATAGTGTAGTATAGTGTAGGATAGTATAGGATAATATATAGTGGTATAGTGTAGGATAGTATAGGATAATATATAGTGGTATAGGGTAGTATAGTGTAGGATAGTATAGGATAATATATAGTGGTATAGTGTAGGATAGTATAGGATAATATATAGTGGTATAGTGTAGTATAGTGTAGGATAGTATAGGATAATATATAGTGGTATAGTGTAGGATAGTATAGGATAATATATAGTGGTATAGTGTAGTATAGTGTAGGATAGTATAGGATAATATATAGTGGTATAGTGTAGTATAGTGTAGGATAGTATAGGATAATATATAGTGGTATAGTGTAGGATAGTATAGGATAATATATAGTGGTATAGTGTAGTATAGTGTAGGATAGTATAGGATAATGTATAGTATAGTGTAGGATAGTATAGGATAATATATAGTGGTATAGTGTAGTATAGTGTAGGATAGTATAGGATAATATATAGTGGTATAGTGTAGTATAGTATAGGATAATATATAGTGGTATAGTGTAGTATAGTGTAGGATAGTATAGGATAAATGTATAGTATAGTGTAGGATAGTATAGGATAATATATAGTGGTATAGTGTAGGATAGTATAGGATAATATATAGTGGTATAGTGTAGGATAGTATAGGATAATATATAGTGGTATAGTGTAGGATAGTGTAGGATAGTATAGGATAATATATAGTGGTATAGTGTAGGATAGTATAGGATAATATATAGTGGTATAGGGTAGTATAGTGTAGGATAGTATAGGATAATATATAGTGGTATAGTGTAGGATAGTATAGGATAATATATAGTGGTGTAGTATAGTGTAGGATAGTATAGGATAATATATAGTGGTATAGTGTAGTATAGTGTAGGATAGTATAGGATAATATATAGTGGTATAGTGTAGTATAGTGTAGGATAGTATAGGATAATATATAGTGGTATAGTGTAGTATAGTGTAGGATAGTATAGGATAATATATAGTGGTATAGGGTAGTATAGTGTAGGATAGTATAGGATAATATATAGTGGTATAGTGTAGGATAGTATAGGATAATATATAGTGTAGGATAGTATAGGATAATATATAGTGGTATAGTGTAGTATAGTGTAGGATAGTATAGGATAATATATAGTGGTATAGTGTAGGATAGTATAGGATAATATATAGTGGTATAGTGTAGGATAGTATAGGATAATATATAGTGGTATAGTGTAGTATAGTGTAGGATAGTATAGGATAATATATAGTGGTATAGTGTAGTATAGTGTAGGATAGTATAGGATAATATATAGTGGTATAGTGTAGGATAGTATAGGATAATATATAGTGGTATAGTGTAGTATAGTGTAGGATAGTATAGGATAATATATAGTGGTATAGTGTAGTATAGTGTAGGATGGTATAGGATAATATATAGTGGTATAGTGTAGTATAGTGTAGGATAGTATAGGATAATATATAGTGGTATAGTGTAGTATAGTATAGGATAATATATAGTGGTATAGTGTAGGATAGTATAGGATAATGTATAGTGTAGTATAGTGTAGGATAGTATAGGATAATATATAGTGGTATAGTGTAGTATAGTGTAGGATAGTATAGGATAATTATATAGTGGTATAGTGTAGTATAGTGTAGGATAGTATAGGATAATATATAGTGGTATAGTACAGTGTAGGGTAGTATAGGATAATGTATAGTGTAGTATAGTATAGGATAATATATAGTGGTATAGTGTAGTATAGGATAATATATAGTGGTATAGTGTAGTATAGTGTAGGATAGTATAGGATAATGTATAGTATAGTGTAGGATAGTATAGGATAATATATAGTGGTATAGTGTAGTATAGTGTAGGATAGTATAGGATAATATATAGTGGTATAGTGTAGTATAGTATAGGATAATATATAGTGGTATAGTGTAGTATAGTGTAGGATAGTATAGGATAATGTATAGTATAGTGTAGGATAGTATAGGATAATATATAGTGGTATAGTGTAGTATAGTGTAGGATAGTATAGGATAATATATAGTGGTATAGTGTAGGATAGTATAGGATAATATATAGTGGTATAGTGTAGTATAGTGTAGGATAGTATAGGATAATATATAGTGGTATAGTGTAGGGTAGTATAGTGTAGGATAGTATAGGATAATATATAGTGGTACAGTGTAGTATAGTGTAGGATAGTATAGGATAATATATAGTGGTATAGTGTAGGATAGTATAGGATAATATATAGTGGTATAGTGTAGTATAGTGTAGGATAGTATAGGATAATATATAGTGGTATAGTGTAGGATAGTATAGGATAATATATAGTAGTGTAGTATAGTATAGGATAATGTATAGTGTAGTATAGTGTAGGATAGTATAGGATAATATATAGTGGTATAGTGTAGTATAGTGTAGGATAGTATAGGATAATATATAGTGGTATAGTGTAGTATAGTGTAGGATAGTATAGGATAATATATAGTGGTATAGTGTAGTATAGTGTAGGATAGTATAGGATAATATATAGTGGTATAGGGTAGTATAGTGTAGGATAGTATAGGATAATATATAGTAGTGTAGTATAGTATAGGATAAATGTATAGTGTAGTATAGTGTAGGATAGTATAGGATAATATATAGTGGTATAGTGTAGTATAGTGTAGGATAGTATAGGATAATATATAGTGGTATAGTGTAGTATAGTGTAGGATAGTATAGGATAATATATAGTGGTATAGTGTAGGATAGTATAGGATAATATATAGTGGTATAGGGTAGTATAGTGTAGGATAGTATAGGATAATATATAGTGGTATAGTGTAGGATAGTATAGGATAATATATAGTGGTATAGTGTAGTATAGTGTAGGATAGTATAGGATAATATATAGTGGTATAGTGTAGGATAGTATAGGATAATATATAGTGGTATAGTGTAGTATAGTGTAGGATAGTATAGGATAATATATAGTGGTATAGTGTAGTATAGTGTAGGATAGTATAGGATAATATATAGTGGTATAGTGTAGGATAGTATAGGATAATATATAGTGGTATAGTGTAGTATAGTGTAGGATAGTATAGGATAATGTATAGTATAGTGTAGGATAGTATAGGATAATATATAGTGGTATAGTGTAGTATAGTGTAGGATAGTATAGGATAATATATAGTGGTATAGTGTAGTATAGTATAGGATAATATATAGTGGTATAGTGTAGTATAGTGTAGGATAGTATAGGATAATGTATAGTATAGTGTAGGATAGTATAGGATAATATATAGTGGTATAGTGTAGGATAGTATAGGATAATATATAGTGGTATAGTGTAGGATAGTATAGGATAATATATAGTGGTATAGTGTAGGATAGTGTAGGATAGTATAGGATAATATATAGTGGTATAGTGTAGGATAGTATAGGATAATATATAGTGGTATAGGGTAGTATAGTGTAGGATAGTATAGGATAATATATAGTGGTATAGTGTAGGATAGTATAGGATAATATATAGTGGTGTAGTATAGTGTAGGATAGTATAGGATAATATATAGTGGTATAGTGTAGTATAGTGTAGGATAGTATAGGATAATATATAGTGGTATAGTGTAGTATAGTGTAGGATAGTATAGGATAATATATAGTGGTATAGTGTAGTATAGTGTAGGATAGTATAGGATAATATATAGTGGTATAGGGTAGTATAGTGTAGGATAGTATAGGATAATATATAGTGGTATAGTGTAGGATAGTATAGGATAATATATAGTGTAGGATAGTATAGGATAATATATAGTGGTATAGTGTAGTATAGTGTAGGATAGTATAGGATAATATATAGTGGTATAGTGTAGGATAGTATAGGATAATATATAGTGGTATAGTGTAGGATAGTATAGGATAATATATAGTGGTATAGTGTAGTATAGTGTAGGATAGTATAGGATAATATATAGTGGTATAGTGTAGTATAGTGTAGGATAGTATAGGATAATATATAGTGGTATAGTGTAGGATAGTATAGGATAATATATAGTGGTATAGTGTAGTATAGTGTAGGATAGTATAGGATAATATATAGTGGTATAGTGTAGTATAGTGTAGGATGGTATAGGATAATATATAGTGGTATAGTGTAGTATAGTGTAGGATAGTATAGGATAATATATAGTGGTATAGTGTAGTATAGTATAGGATAATATATAGTGGTATAGTGTAGGATAGTATAGGATAATGTATAGTGTAGTATAGTGTAGGATAGTATAGGATAATATATAGTGGTATAGTGTAGTATAGTGTAGGATAGTATAGGATAATATATAGTGGTATAGTGTAGTATAGTGTAGGATAGTATAGGATAATATATAGTGGTATAGTACAGTGTAGGGTAGTATAGGATAATGTATAGTGTAGTATAGTATAGGATAATATATAGTGGTATAGTGTAGTATAGGATAATATATAGTGGTATAGTGTAGTATAGTGTAGGATAGTATAGGATAATGTATAGTATAGTGTAGGATAGTATAGGATAATATATAGTGGTATAGTGTAGTATAGTGTAGGATAGTATAGGATAATATATAGTGGTATAGTGTAGTATAGTATAGGATAATATATAGTGGTATAGTGTAGTATAGTGTAGGATAGTATAGGATAATGTATAGTATAGTGTAGGATAGTATAGGATAATATATAGTGGTATAGTGTAGTATAGTGTAGGATAGTATAGGATAATATATAGTGGTATAGTGTAGGATAGTATAGGATAATATATAGTGGTATAGTGTAGTATAGTGTAGGATAGTATAGGATAATATATAGTGGTATAGTGTAGGATAGTATAGGATAATATATAGTGGTATAGGGTAGTATAGTGTAGGATAGTATAGGATAATATATAGTGGTGTAGTATAGTGTAGGATAGTATAGGATAATATATAGTGGTGTAGTATAGTGTAGGATAGTATAGGATAATATATAGTGGTATAGTGTAGTATAGTGTAGGATAGTATAGGATAATATATAGTGGTATAGTGTAGTATAGTGTAGGATAGTATAGGATAATATATAGTGGTATAGTGTAGTATAGTGTAGGATAGTATAGGATAATATATAGTGGTATAGGGTAGTATAGTGTAGGATAGTATAGGATAATATATAGTGTAGGATAGTATAGGATAATATATAGTGGTATAGTGTAGTATAGTGTAGGATAGTATAGGATAATATATAGTGGTATAGTGTAGGATAGTATAGGATAATATATAGTGGTATAGTGTAGGATAGTGTAGGATAGTATAGGATAATATATAGTGGTATAGTGTAGTATAGTGTAGGATAGTATAGGATAATATATAGTGGTATAGTGTAGTATAGTGTAGGATAGTATAGGATAATATATAGTGGTATAGTGTAGGATAGTATAGGATAATATATAGTGGTGTAGTATAGTGTAGGATAGTATAGGATAATATATAGTGGTATAGTGTAGTATAGTGTAGGATAGTATAGGATAATATATAGTGGTATAGTGTAGGATAGTATAGGATAATATATAGTGGTATAGTGTAGTATAGTGTAGGATAGTATAGGATAATATATAGTGGTATAGTGTAGTATAGTGTAGGATAGTATAGGATAATATATAGTGGTATAGTGTTGTATAGTGTAGGATAGTATAGGATAATATATAGTGGTATAGTGTAGTATAGTGTAGGATAGTATAGGATAATATATAGTGGTGTAGTACAGTGTAGGGTAGTATAGGATAATATATAGTGGTGTAGGGTAGTATAGTGTAGGATAGTATAGGATAATACAGTGGGGCAAAAAAGTATTTAGTCAGCCACCAATTGTGCAAGTTCTCCAACTTAAAAAGATGAGAGGCCTGTAATTTTCATCATAGGTACACTTCAACTATGACAGACGAAATGAGAAAAAGAAATCCAGAAAATCACATTGTAGGATTTTTAATTTATTTATTTGCAAATTATGGTGGAAAATAAGTATTTGGTCAATAACAAAAGTTTATCTCAATACTTTGTTATATACCCTTTGTTGGCAATGACAGAGGTCAAACGTTTTCTGTAAGTCTTCACAAGGTTTTCACACACTGTTGCTGGTATTTTGGCCCATTCCTCCATGCAGATCTCCTCTAGAGCAGTGATGTTTTGGGGCTGTCGCTGGGCAACACTGACTTTCAACTCCTCCAAAGATTTTCTATGGGGTTGAGATCTGGAGACTGGCTAGGCCACTCCAGGACCTTGAAATGCTTCTTCTGAAGTCACTCCTTCGTTGCCCGGGCAGTGTGTTTGGGATCATTGTCATGCTGAAAGACCCAGCCACGTTTCATCTTCAATGCCCTTGCTGATGGAAGGAGGTTTTCACTCAAAATCTCACGATACATGGCCCCATTCATTCTTTCCTTTACACGGATCAGTCGTCCTGGTCCCTTTGCAGAAAAACAGCCCCAAAGCATGATGTTTCCACCCCCATGCTTCACAGTAGATATGGTGTTCTTTGGATGCAACTCAGCATTCTTTGTCCTCCAAACACGACGAGTTGAGTTTTTACCAAAATAACTTTTTTTATTTTGGTTTCATCTGACCATATGACATTCTCCCAATCCTCATCTGGATCATCCAAATGCTCTCTAGCAAACTTCAGACGGGCCTGAACATGTACTGGCTTAAGCAGGGGGACACGTCTGGCACTGCATAATTTGAGTCCCTGGCGGCGTAGTGTGTTACTGATGGTAGGCTTTGTTACTTTGGTCCCAGCTCTCTGCAGGTCATTCACTAGGTCCCCCCGTGTGGTTCTGGGATTTTTGCTCACCGTTCTTGTGATCATTTTGACCCCACGGGTGAGATCTTGCGTGGAGCCCCAGATCGAGGAAGATTATCAGTGGTCTTGTATGTCTTCCATTTCCTAATAATTGCTCCCACAGTTGATTTCTTCAAACCAAGCTGCTTACCTATTGCAGATTCAGTCTTCCCAACCTGGTGCAGGTCTACAATTTTGTTTCTGGTGTCCTTTGACAGCTCTTTGGTCTTGGCCATAGTGGAGTTTGGAGTGTGACTGTTTGAGGTTGTGGACAGGTGTCTTTATACTGATAACAAGTTCAAACAGGTGCCATTAATACAGGTAACAAGTGGAGTACAGAGGAGCCTCTTAAAGAAGAAGTTACAGGTCTGTGAGAGCCAGAAATCTTGCTTGTTTGTATGTGACCAAATACTTATTTTCCACCATAATTTGCAAATAAATTCATAAAAAATCCTACAATGTGATTTTCTGGATTTTATTTCCTCATTTTGTCTGTCATAGTTGAAGTGTACCTATGATGAAAATTACAGGCCTCTCATCTTTTTAAGTGAGAGAACTTGCACAATTGGTGGCTGACTAAATACTTTTTTGCCCCACTGTATATAGTGGTATAGTGTAGTACAGTATAGTGTAGGGTAGTATGGGGCCGGGCAGTATAGTGTAGGGTAATATAGTGTAGGGTTGTGTGGGGTAGTATAGGGTAGGAGTAGTATAGTGTAGGGTAATATAGTGTAGGGTAATATAGGGTAGGGTAGTGTAGGGTAGTATAGCATAGGATAGTATAGCGTAGGGTAGTGTAGGGTAGGGTGGTGTAGTTTAGCGTAGGGTGGTATAGTGTAGAGTAATATAGTGTAGTATAGCGTAGTATAGTGCTGGGTAGTATAGTGTAGTGTGGGACAGTAAAGTGTGGGGTAGAATAGGGTAGTGTAGGGTGATTTAGTGTAGGGTAGCATAGTGTAGGGTAAGGTGATATAAGATAGGTTAGTATAGTGTAGGGTAGCATAGTGTAGGGTAAGGTGATATAAGATAGGTTAGTATAGTGTAGGGTAGCATAGTGTAGGGTAAGGTGATATAAGATAGAGTAGGGTAGTGTAGGTTAGTATAGAGTAGGATAGGGTAGTATAGAGGAGAGTAGGGTAGAGTAGCATAGTGTAGGGTAGTATAGTGTAGGATAGCGTAGTGTAGGGTAAGGTGATATAAGATAGAGTAGGGTAGTGTAGGGTAGTATAGAGTAGGATAGGGTAGTATAGAGGAGAGTAGGGTAGAGTAGAGTAGCATAGGGTAGGGTGATATAAGGTAGAGTAGCATAGGGTAGGGTAGTATAGAGTAGCATAGTGTAGGGTAGGGTAGGGTAGTATAGAGTAGGGTGATATAAGGTAGAGTAGGGTAGGGTAGTATAGAGTAGCATAGTGTAGGGTAGGGTGATATAGAGTAGCATAGTGTAGGGTAGGGTGGTATAGAGTAGGGTAGGGTGATATAAGGTAGAGTAGCGTAGGGTAGTATAGAGTAGCATAGTGTAGGGTAGGGTGATGTAGCGTAGGGTAGGGTAGCATATTGTAGGGTAGGGTAGTATAGAGTAGGGTAGCATAGGGTAGTGTAGGGTAGCATAGAGTAGCATAGTGTAGGGTAGCATACGGTAGCATGGTGTAGGGTAGCGTAGGGTAGCATAGGGTAGCATAGGGTAGGGTAGCATAGGGTAGGGTAGCATAGGGTAGGGTAGTATAGGGTAGGGTAGCATAGGGTAGGGTGATATTATTGTCCAGAAGGTAGGACTGTTGAACAGAAACAGTTGATTGAATCTCTGGAATATCGGGAGACTCTTGATTTGTCGTGCGAGTTAGAGAGAGAAAATAAAAAGAAAGACATTTCTCAAAGGTTGGCAGTAGGTTTTATTCGATCATGAATGAACACTACTAGGGTTAGCAAGAATACAGGTGAAAGGTCATGGAGATGAAAATGTAACCCAAAAGCAGCATGCGGAGAAGAGAATAGCCGGCTACAGCTGTTACACAGTTCCGTACTAACAAACATCAATCTGCTGAGCTATCAGCAGGAATGTCAGTGTAGACAATGTGTTGCGTTGGTAAATGTTCAAACTATCATCAAATAGTCTAGATCAGGGGTGTCAAACTAATCCCCCATCCCCTTGGACCGCATTCGGTCTTCGACAAGGTCCGGGATTGCCGTACTGAAAACGTGTTATATTTCCTCGCCGTTAACATTTACAAAACATAGTCCTCTATCCGTTGATTTTGGACAGAGGATTATTTTCGATACTCCATGACTTGTCTAGCTTAAATTTCTGTGACTATTAGGTAGCTGCACACCGTCCAAAACAACTGTATAAATGTAGGTCGGCTTTCATTGCTAAGCAGTTTCTGTTTTGGTTTAAGTCATTTTAAAGTATGTTTGACACCCCTGGTCTAGATGATACTGTTCTGTTGATACGAAAGAAAAACCCAGAGAGACAATATTGCAGCATGTAAAACCAATGGGGCCCTGTTCTGACCTAAAGCTCCAGTCTCTGTCATTACCTGCTGCACCGCCACATCCAGTCACAGAAGGGAAGGGGGCGCCAGAGGGCAGTGTTACAGAACCCAAACTAACAAAAAACAAAACAAAAACAAAATGTATTTTCAAAGCAGGATTTTTTATTTTATTTTTTTATCTAATGTAAGCATTGTGACCTCACTGAGTCAGAAGGTCTGCACGTTTTCTAAATGAGAAATTATTATAGTGCATGAAAGCAACAGGTTATTTAAAACTATAATTTACAGAGAAGTGTCTTTTCTCTCCCCAGCCTTAGCTGAATGACGGCGAGGGAGTTTATTTCTTAAAGTTATGAATAAACTCAAGCCAATGACTGGGACTGATTTGGGATTTGGAAACGGCTGTTGTTCCGCAAACCTAGCAGAGCACCTAAAAGCGTTTTTTTTTTCATCCGTCTCTAGATGTAACCTAATACAAAGGGTAGGTACAACCGACTACGCCACCACACGAGGTTCACCCTCTGAGGATGTACGTGCATCGCGCAACTTTGTAGACAGCTCTGATGAAAAGCAAAAAAACCACCCTGATCCATCTCAGCAGCTATTGTCTCGGGCCCGCAAACGCTCTTCTTCAGATGACGTTTGGCGTTTTTCACAGGGTCAACACTCAAGCGTCATTAATTTACAGGTTCGTGACCAGTTACCAGTGTAACACAACCATCACGTTCAAATAACATGCAACCAAACAAGCGATCATGCTCAGTCAACGCCGTGTTGAATCCCCCCCCCCCAAAAAAAACTAAAAACAAACAAACATCCAAAACAACATCTCACATGGACCATCTCCACAGTCGGCTTTCTTTGCGTGCCACAGTACAGTCCTTTATTTAAATCCAAAACAATCTCCAAAAGAGCAGGCCGAGTAGCTAAGGTAAAATGTCAAGTGTGAAGCGTGCGGGAAAAGTCTAAAGACAAAAACAAGGAACCAGAGACCTTGAAGCTTAGGAGGGTGGGCCTTTCAGGCTGTAGGCCTAGTCTGGAACCATGTGGGCCTAGGGACTCTTTCTCAATTAATCTTTCCTTGATTCCTTGCATCCTGTCTCCTCGCCTCTTTCTCAAAACAAATTGGAGAAGAAGAGGAGAGACCTCGGACATTCTCCTCCAATGTGGCTGAAGGAGAGAGGATGCAAGGAATCCTCAAATGGCAAATTTGAGATAGAGCTTACCTCAGTTTGGTTCAGGGGAGAAGAGCAGCACTGCTAGGTGCTAGTGGACTCCAGTATGTGTCTGTCTGTCTGTCTGTCTGTCTGTCTGTCAGAGAGTAGTACTCACTGTTTCTGCAGGAGGTTCTGCTGCTGTTGCCTGTACGACTCTACAGTGTGCTGAGGCAGAAACTGCATGAGTTCCAGAGATTCTTTGATTTTTACCAAAATCTCATAGATTTCACGGCCTTTAATCTACAGAGGGAGAGAGAGAGAGGGGTTGGTTAGCAGCTGGAACATACCACAAGATGAATATATTGTATACAATGTGTACATACAGAGTGCATCAGGGTTGGTTTTGCCAGTATGGACAGAGGACCTTTATTATGAAGGTCAGACTCTCATTTTGAAACACTCAACTAATTCTTATTTTTATTTTTTCTTCTTCTTTTTTTTTCTTCATTAAACTGTATTGAACCTTAATTTAACTAGGCAAGTCAGTTAAAAACAAATTCTTATTTACGATGACGGCCTACCAAAAAGGCGAAAAGGAATATAGGACAAAACGAATCACGTTTTGTTTCCTCGTGTATCCAACAAGACTGTTCTATGTTAATTGGTTGTCGTAGTTCTATGGAAATAGAACTATCTGACATCATCACGGGCTCAGTTAATTCCCCTGGGGGAAAACCCAAGTAAAGGAACAGAGGACCGTAGACATGAAGCTATTATATTATCTATATACTGGTGTGGACAGACTGGGCACTTACAGGCAGACAAAACACTTCCTCGTCGGTGGATCTTCTTTTCTTGACGGAGGACATCTGGATTCCATGGGGGGCCTGGCGGAAGGCTGGAGAGGTGAAGAAAGGGAACAGAGGACGGTGGAGGCCTGGTCAGTACATGTAGCTAACAGGGCCGGTTACATCAGTTGGACATTATATTGGTTAGAACTCTACACCAGCAAGCGTATAGGATGGAAAACAAGCACAGGGTAGGAGGAGAGAGACTACAACACAGGAGGAGAGAGACTACAGCACAGGAGGAGAGAGACTACAGCACAGGAGGAGAGAGACTACAGCACAGGAGGAGGGAGACTACAGCACAGGAGGAGGGAGACTACAGCACAGGAGGAGAGAGACTACAGCACAGGAGGAGGGAGACTACAGCACAGGAGGAGAGAGACTACAGCACAGGAGGAGAGACTACAGCACAGGAGGAGAGAGACTACAGCACAGGAGGAGAGAGACTACAGCGCAGGGCAGGAGGAGGGAGACTACAGCGCAGGGCAGGAGGAGGGAGACTACAGCGCAGGGCAGGAGGAGAGAGACTACAACACAGGAGGAGAGAGACTACAACACAGGAGGAGAGAGGCTACAACACAGGAGGAGAGAGACTACAGCACAGGGCAGGAAGAGGGAGACTACAGCACAGGGCAGGAGGAGGGAGACTACAGCACAGGAGGAGAGAGACTAGAGCACAGGGCAGGAGGAGAGAGACTAGAGCACAGGGCCGGAGGAGAGAGACTAGAGCACAGGGCAGGAGGAGAGAGACTAGAGCACAGGGCAGGAGGTGAGAGGCTACAGCACAGGGCAGGAGGAGAGACTACAGCACAGGGCAGGAGGAGAGAGACTACAGCAAAGGGCAGGAGGAAAGAGACACCAGCACAGGAGAAGAGAGACTACAGGGCAGAATGGAAGAGACTACAGCACAGGGCAAGAGGTGAGAGACTACAGCACAGGGCAGGAGGAGAGAGACTACAGCACAGGGGCAGGAGGAGAGAGACTACAGCACAGGGGCAGGAGGAGAGAGACTACAGCACAGGGGCAGGAGGAGAGAGACTACAGCACAGGGCAGGAGGAGAGCGACTACAGCACAGGGCAGGAGGAGAGAGACTACAGCACAGGGCAGGAAGAGAGAGAGACTACAGCACAGGGCAGGAGGAGAGAGACTACAGCACAGGGCAGGAGAAGAGAGACTACAGCACAGGGGCAGGAAGCATGCAGTGGGTGTGTGAGTGAGAAAAAGTGTGTGAGAAACAGAGAGAGAGAGAGAAACAGAGAGAGAGAGAGAGAGAGAGAAACAGAGAGAGAGAGAAACAGAGAGAGAGAGAGAGAGAAACAGAGAGAGAGAGAAACAGAGAGAGAGAGAAACAGAGAGAGAGAAACAGAGAGAGAGAGAGTGAGAGAGAGAGTATAGTATGAACAGAACCAGCCAGTCAGTCAGTCAGCCAGCCAGTCAGCCAGTCCTCCACCAGCTCCCAGCACTACTTACGGCGTTTCATACCCTCACTGGTCTTTGTTCCATCAGTAACATGCTGCTTGCGGATGCTGTCCTCGTCCGCCTTGCGGTCCCGGCCAGGGCACGCGCAGATCCTGGCCTCGAAGCAGCGCCGACCCAGCACCTGACCTCTGGGAGGTAGGAGAGAGACACAGTAACATTTCTTTACCATCTATAGGGAGGGCTAAGATGCCAAACATGTGGAGAACTATATAATACATTTATGTACAAAACATTAGGAACACTGTCCTTAATTGGTTCAATTCCAGGCTGTATCACAACCAGCCGTGATTGGGAGTCCCATAGGGCGGTGCGCAATTGGTCCAGCGTCGTCGGGGTTAGGGGAGGGTTTGGCCGGGGTAGGCTGTCATTGTAAATAAGAATTTGTTTTTAACTGACTTCCCTATTTAAATAAAGGTTAAATAAAATAATGATATTGCCCTTTTCGCCCTCAGAACAGCCTCAATTTGTCCGGTCATGGACTGTACAAAGGTGTCGAAAGCGTTCCACAGAGATGCTGGCCCATGTTGACCACAACGCTTCCCACAGTTGTGTCAAGCTGGCTGGATGTCCTTTAGGTGGTGGACCATTCTTGATGCACACGGGGAAACTGTTGAGTGTGAAAAACCCTGCAGCGTTGCAGTTCTTGACACAAACCAGTGCGCCTGGCACCTACTACCGTACCCCTGTTCAAAGGCACTTAAATCTTTTGTCTTGCCCATTCACCCTCTGAATGGCACACATACATAATTCATGTCTCAATTGTCTCAAGGCTTAAAAATACTTCTTTAACCCGTCTCCCATTCATCTACACTGATTGAAGTGGATTTAACAAGGGACATCAATAAGGGATCATAGCTTTCACCTGGATTCACCTGGTCAGTCTATGGCATGAAAAAGTGCATGGTGTCCAAACTCTATATTCTGTATGGCTCTGACCATTAGCCTTGCCCCAGATCGGTCTATATTCTGTATGGCTCTGACCATTAGCCTTGCCCCAGATCGGTCTATATTCTGTATGGCTCTGACCACTAGCCTGGCCCCAGATCGGTCTATATTCTGTATGGCTCTGACCACTAGCCTGGCCCCAGATCGGTCTATATTCTGTATGGCTCTGACCACTAGCCTGGCCCCAGATCGGTCTATATTCTGTATGGCTCTGACCATTAGCCTGGCCCCAGATCGGTCTATATTCTGTATGGCTCTGACCACTAGCCTGGCCCCAGATCGGTCTATATTCTGTATGGCTCTGACCATTAGCCTGGCCCCAGATCGGTCTATATTCTGTATGGCTCTGACCACTAGCCTGGCCCCAGATCGGTCTATATTCTGTATGGCTCTGACCACTAGCCTGGCCCCAGATCGGTCTATATTCTGTATGGCTCTGACCACTAGCCTGGCCCCAGATCGGTCTATATTCTGTATGGCTCTGACCACTAGCCTGGCCCCAGATCGGTCTATATTCTGTATGGCTCTGACCACTAGCCTGGCCCCAGATCGGTCTATATTCTGTATGGCTCTGACCACTAGCCTGGCCCCAGATTGGTCTATATTCTGTATGGCTCTGACCACTAGCTTGGCCCCAGATCGGTCTATATTCTGTATGGCTCTGATTTGTGCTGCATAGCCAACTGTTGGGCATGACAATGACCATGGAAGTTGTCAGGACAACACAAACAGATCTGGGACACTGATGACACACTCTGTTTTCTGTTGTCTTGATCTATTCTCTGTGCAGATGTTGAATGACTCTCCCCTTGAGGGACAATATAGTCATATGGAATGGATGTCTTACTCTCTGGTTTCCAGGGTGACGATGATGAGTATGGGGCGTCGGTTCATGCCTCCCACGCAGCTGGAGTTACACATGAAGTTATACAGGATGGTGGTGAACTCCGTGCCCACCTGGGAGAGGGCGAGGGGAAGATGAACACAACAGCATTTCATGAATAAAAACCTCAAACTCAGGGTACTGGGAGGGGAGATATTAACACACAGAGAGGAGATATTAACACAGGGAGAGGAGATATTAACACAGGGAGAGGAGATATTAACACACGGAGAGGAGATATTAACACACGGAGAGGAGATATTAACACACGGAGAGGAGATATTAACACAGGGAGAGGAGATATTAACACACGGAGAGGAGATATTAACACACGGAGAGGAGATATTAACACACAGGGAGGAGATATTAACACAGGGAGAGGAGATATTAACACACGGAGAGGAGATATTAACACAGGGAGAGGAGATATTAACACAGGGAGAGGAGATATTAACACACGGAGAGGAGATATTAACACACGGAGAGGAGATATTAACACACAGGGAGGATATATTAACACAGGGAGAGGAGATATTAACACAGGGAGAGGAGATATTAACACACGGAGAGGAGATATTAACACAGGGAGAGGAGATATTAACACACGGAGAGGAGGTATTAACACACAGGGAGGAGATATTAACACACAGGGAGGAGATATTAACACACAGAGAGGAGATATTAACACACAGGGAGGAGATATTAACACACAGAGAGGAGATATTAACACACAGGGAGGAGATATTAACACACAGAGAGGAGATATTAACACACGGAGAGGAGATATTAACACAGAGAGAGGAGATATTAACACACGGAGAGGAGATATTAACACACGGAGAGGAGATATTAACACACGGAGAGGAGATATTAACACACGGAGAGGAGATATTAACACAGGGAGAGGAGATATTAACACACGGAGAGGAGATATTAACACACGGAGAGGAGATATTAACACACGGAGAGGAGATATTAACACACGGAGAGGAGATATTAACACACGGAGAGGAGATATTAACACAGGGAGAGGAGATATTAACACAGGGAGAGGAGATATTAACACACGGAGAGGAGATATTAACACAGGGAGAGGAGATAACACACGGAGAGGAGATATTAACACACGGAGAGGAGATATTAACACACAGGGAGGAGATATTAACACAAGGAGAGGAGATATTAACACACGGAGAGGAGATATTAACACAGGGAGAGGAGATATTAACACACGGAGAGGAGGTATTAACACACAGGGAGGAGATATTAACACACAGGGAGGAGATATTAACACACAGAGAGGAGATATTAACACACAGGGAGGAGATATTAACACACAGAGAGGAGATATTAACACACAGGGAGGAGATATTAACACACAGAGAGGAGATATTAACACACGGAGAGGAGATATTAACACACAGAGAGGAGATATTAACACACAGGGAGGAGATATTAACACACAGAGAGGAGATATTAACACACAGGGAGGAGATATTAACACACAGGGAGGAGATATTAACACACAGAAAGGAGATATTAACACACAGAGAGGAGATATTAACACACAGAGAGGAGATATTAACACACGGAGAGGAGATATTAACACACAGAGGAGATATTAACACACAGGGAGGAGATATTAACACACAGAGAGGAGATATTAACACACAGAGAGGAGATATTAACACAGAGAGAGGAGATATTAACACAGAGAGAGGAGATATTAACACACAGGGAGGAGATATTAACACACAGGGAGGAGATATTAACACACTGAGAGGAGATATTAACACACAGGGAGGAGATATTAACACACAGGGAGGAGATATTAACACACGGAGAGGAGATATTAACACACATGGAGAGGAGATATTAACACACGGAGAGGAGATATTAACACACAGAGAGGAGATATTAACACACAGAGAGGAGATATTAACACACAGAGAGGAGATATTAACACAGGGAGAGGAGATATTAACACACAGAAAGGAGATATTAACACACAGAGAGGAGATATTAACACACGGAGAGGAGATATTAACACACAGAGAGGAGATATTAACACACAGAGAGGAGATATTAACACACAGAGAGGAGATATTAACACACAGAGAGGAGATATTAACACACAGGGAGGGATATATTAACACACAGAGAGGAGATATTAACACACAGAGAGGAGATATTAACACACAGAGAGGAGATATTAACACACAGAGAGGAGATATTAACACACAGGGAGGAGATATTAACACACAGAGAGGAGATATTAACACACGGAGAGGAGATATTAACACACGGAGAGGAGATATTAACACACGGAGAGGAGATATTAACACACAGAGAGGAGATATTAACACACAGGGAGGGGATATATTAACACACAGAGAGGAGATATTAACACACAGAGAGGAGATATTAACACACGGAGAGGAGATATTAACACACAGGGAGGAGATATTAACACACGGAGAGGAGATATTAACACACAGAGAGGAGATATTAACACACGGAGAGGAGATATTAACACACAGAGAGGAGATATTAACACACAGGGAGGAGATATTAACACACAGAGAGGAGATATTAACACACAGAGAGGAGATATTAACACACAGAGAGGAGATATTAACACACAGAGAGGAGGCAGGGCTCTGACACAGTCTGTTTTAAGGGGGACAGAGCTGTGGAGCACATGACTTACTTTTATTTTCCTGCATATTAAAATCAGGATTATGCCTCTACTGCCATTCCATCCAATTAGACGGGTTTGGATTTCTCCCTGACAAATATGGCACTTTGAGGGTTTATGACATAGGCCCTTCTGGTAATTTACTAGGATCTCTATAGCTGTGGCCTGGTGTCAACGAGAGGGGTATGACTGTACCTGAGGTGGCTCGTAGGGGACCAGCACACTCTGACGGCCCGTGATGGAGTCCTCCAGATACTGGGAGTGGCTGTTACCCTCCACTCGGATCAGGTGACTGGGAGGGGCTATCTGACCTACAAACACAAAATGCCGTATGCTTAAATCAAAGTCAAAACATGTTAATATTCATATCGAAGTAGATAAATAACTTCGCACCGGTTTATCAACGGTAGTTTAGGCAATATCGTCATGGTACAGGAAGCATCTGAGAGGGCTAACAAACGTGTTTATATTTATATTTTATTTTATTTATTTCACCTTTATGTAACTTTATAGAAGAGAAATTGGTTTTCAATGGTGCTTTAGGAGTGTCTTAGAGCGGGACATACATCAACTAACTAACCATCGCTGAATTCTACAAGGAGAGAAATGGTATGCAATGTTTATTGTTAATTTAGGAGAGAGACATATAACTAACTAACTAACTAACCGTCGTTGAACTCGCGGCTGAGCTCGTGGTTGGGGCAGCGTTTGACCACCTCGGTGACGTGCTCGGCCTTCTTGTAGACGGGCATGGCTCTGATGACAGCGCCCTGCGGGGGGTTGGTCAGCACCTTGATCTGGATGGGACAGGTCTTGGCGATCTGGCAGTACAGCTTCTTCAGCTCTGTAGAGTACTGGAGAGAGAGAGAGGACAGGTCAGTACTGCAGAGGGAGAGAGGACAGGTCAGTACTGCAGAGGGAGAGACAGCGTGGTTAGGTCTAGCTAGGTGGAGTACAGAGAGACAGGTTAAAATGCACAGGTCAGTACTGCAGAGAGACAGGTTGAAATACACAGGTCATTACTGCAGAGAGACAGGTTAAAATACACAGGTCATTACTGCAGAGAGACAGGTTGAAATACACAGGTCAGTACTGCAGAGAGACAGGTTGAAATACACAGGTCATTACTGCAGAGAGACAGGTTGAAATACACAGGTCAGTACTGCAGAGAGACAGGTTAAAATACACAGGTCAGTACTGCAGAGAGACAGGTTGAAATACACAGGTCAGTACTGCAGAGAGACAGGTTAAAATACACAGGTCAGTACTGCAGAGAGACAGGTTAAAATACACAGGTCAGTACTGCAGAGAGACAGGTTAAAATACACAGGTCAGTACTGCAGAGAGACAGGTTGAAATACACAGGTCAGTACTGCAGAGAGACAGGTTGAAATACATAGGTCATTACTGCAGAGAGACAGGTTGAAATACACAGGTCAGTACTGCAGAGACGGAGAGACAACGTGGTTAGGTCTAGCTAGGTGGAGTACAGAGAGACAGGTTAAAATGCACAGGTCAGTACTGCAGAGACAGAGAGACAGCGTGGTTAGGTCTAGCTAGGTGGAATACAGAGAGACAGGTTAAAATGCACAGGTCAGTACTGCAGAGAGACAGGTTGAAATACACAGGTCAGTACTGCAGAGAGACAGGTTAAAATACACAGGTCAGTACTGCAGAGACGGAGGACAGCGTGGTTAGGTCTAGCTAGGTGGAGTACAGAGAGACAGGTTAAAATACACAGGTCAGTACTGCAGAGAGACAGGTTAAAATACACAGGTCAGTACTGCAGAGAGACAGGTTAAAATACACAGGTCAGTACTGCAGAGAGACAGGTTTAAATACACAGGTCAGTACTGCAGAGAGACAGGTTGAAATACACAGGTCAGTACTGCAGAGAGACAGGTTAAAATAGAGGTTGGTACTTTAAAGAGACAGGGGGAGACAAGTTAAAATATAATACAGTATAATAGAATTAATAACAGTGACCTTATAAACAAATATAATAAACACGTTATAGATTATAGCCATCAAAACAAATGTCAATAATACATGTGAAACAGGCTTAGCAGTGCTTTTTAAAACATCTGTTGCCTAGTTACCCTTCTTGCCTGGTTACCCTTCTGTTAAAACTCTTTTGGAGAGTCTGGCGTGCCCAAAGTAAAATGCCTGCCACTCAGGCCCAGAAACCCAGTATATGCACATAATTAGTGGATAGGAAACACTCTGAAGTATCTAAAACTGTTAAAATAATGCCTGTATAACAGAACTGATATAGCAGGTCAAAAACCATTTTTTAAAAAAAAAATGTACATTTCCTCTGTTTAATAGAGTTCCTTTTGAAACCCATGTACAATAGCTCCCAGATTGCAGTACTTATGGCTTCCACTAGATGTCAACAGTCTTTAGACAGTGTTTGGAGGCTTTATCACTGAACAGAACCGAAAGGAAGAAGAAATACTGAAGGGACCACGGATGTCAATACGTTTTCCTGGGCACAAGACCGTGAGCGCGCCCCTCTTTATTTTTCGGCGTTAAGCCTTTTTGAAATCTGACAACGCTGTGATATTGCCAAGAATCAGAGCTTTTGATGACTATGCAACACTTGTATATTGATGAATGTTTATTAATTCAAGCAGTTAACCCACTGTTCCCCAGTAGGCCATCATTGTAAATAAGAATTTGTTCTTAACTGACTTGCCGAAATAAATAAAATAATTATAACAAAATGTACCCTTCTGTTAACAGGCTTAGCAGTGCCTTTAAAAAAAAAACCTGTTGCCTAGTTACCCTTCTGTTTTTCCCTGGAGCACAGGGGGTTAAAGACAGGCCTGTGATTATGGTACACACACACACACACACACTCACCTTTCATCTTCTAGATTAGGGGACACGACACAGTGTTTCCATTTGATGGTGAATGCAGGCACTACCGGAGGTTACCTATTTAGTACTTAACTCAATGATGCTGATGGTATTTGGTCATACCGTATAACGAGTCTTTTTGTAGTCTTAACGATGAGGTCAGAGACAAAGAGGGGGGTTTACTTCCTGGCTGACACAGCATCTGACTAAAGTCGAGGCATTGACCACAGGAATGGAGGTGTCCTCACAGGAAGTCCTGCGTCACTAACAGCACCGTAGCTTCAGCTACTTCGAGTGCCACTCAGAAGTTGGCGGTATCCTGATGTTCATACCGTTTCTGTACCAAATCTGCACACAAAAGGCATTATTTAAAGTACGATGTATATTGTTTTAATAAGCAACGACAACAAAAAAACGATTTTAGGCCAACAGGGATCTTGATCCAGAAAGGGGATTGAATGTCTCGGCTGAAAACCACGACGCTTGACTTATAGCAAACATTACATTTTGAGTTTATTAGGCAGAGGCTCTTATCCAGAGCGACTAACAATTGTGAGTGCATATATTTTCATACTGGTTCCACCTGTGGGAATCCACCCCGCAACCCTGGCGTTGCAAGCATGCTCTACCAACTGAGCCACACGGGGCCTTCCAAATACATGGCTGGAGCCCTGAGTTGGATATCATTAATTAGATTTCTTATAGTTATACTTCAATTATACACAGAACAGAAATATAAATGCAACGTGTAAAGCATTTCTCTTTTGCCAAGATAATCCATCCACCTGACAGGTGTGGCATATCAAGAAGCTGATTAAACAGCATGATCATTACACAGGTGCACCTTGTGCTGGGGACAATAAAAGGCCACTCTAAAATGTGCAGTTTTGCCACATAGCACAATGCCACAGACGTCTCAAGTATTGAGGGAGTGTGCAA
>CM059790.1:47570792-47620792 GCA_030435695.1 Brachymystax lenok tsinlingensis | reverse complement strand
AAACTGGGGCACTATATAGGGAATAGGGCTCCATTTGGGACACATATTGTGCAATCCCTCCAGTGAAGGAGACATGCTGATGGAAAAACACAGAGATGGAAAAAGTGTCCTGCCAGATTGGCATCTGAAGGGGAACAATTATTGTGTGAAGATTATGAAAAAACATCCCGGGGCTGTGTTTGTGTCCTAAAATCAATTCTACAGTAAATTCCATCTCTGTTAAGCTGTGTTGCAGTGAAAGGAGCCCATCCCAGCATCTGTCTAGGATGACTTATAATATTATTACACAAGCTAGCTATACTTAGGCAAGGATACGGCTCTCCTCTCCTCTACCCTTTTCTCTTCTCCAGGATGATCCCTCTAGCAATCCAAACTAACCTCATTATGAAGCGGTCCTCTACAACAGGATGAATAGACTTCTGTAAGGCTAGATGCGTCAGACACAGCACACTACTCTGCCACTGCTCTTAGACAACAGTGTATATATATATATCACTCTTATAAAAGGGTTGAACTGAGAAAACAGTAAGTAAGGGAGGAGGGGTCCTTGATATTCCCAACCAGTCAGTAAGGGAGGAGGGGTCCTTGATATTCCCAACCAGTCAGTAAGGAAGGAGGGGTCCTTGATATTCCCAACCAGTCAGTAAGGGAGGAGGGGTCCTTGATATTCCCAACCAGTCAGTAAGGGAGGAGGGGTCCTTGATATTCCCAACCAGTCAGTAAGGGAGGAGGGGTCCTTGATATTTCCAACCAGTCAGTAAGGGAGGAGGGGTCCTTGATATTCCCAACCAGTCAGTAAGGGAGGAGGGGTCCTTGATATTCCCAACCAGTCAGTAAGGAAGGAGGGGTCCTTGATATTCCCAACCAGTCAGTAAGGAAGGAGGGGTCCTTGATATTTCCAACCAGTAAGTAAGGGAGGAGGGGTCCTTGATATTCCCAACCAGTCAGTAAGGGAGGAGGGGTCCTTGATATTCCCAACCAGTCAGTAAGGAAGGAGGGGTCCTTGATATTTCCAACCAGTCAGTAAGGGAGGAGGGTCCTTGATATTTCCAACCAGTCAGTAAGGGAGGAGGGTCCTTGATATTTCCAATCAGTCAGTAAGGGAGGAGGGGTCCTTGATATTTCCAACCAGTAAGTAAGGGAGGAGGGTCCTTGATATTTCCAATCAGTCAGTAAGGGAGGAGGGTCCTTGATATTCCCAACCAGTCAGTAAGGGAGGAGTGTCCTTGATATTTCCAACCAGTCAGTAAGGGAGGAGGGTCCTTGATATTTCCAATCAGTCAGTAAGGGAGGAGGGGTCCTTGATATTCCCAACCAGTCAGTAAGGGAGGAGGGGTCCTTGATATTTCCAACCAGTCAGTAAGGGAGGAGGGTCCTTGATATTTCCAATCAGTCAGTAAGGGAGGAGGGTCCTTGATATTCCCAACCAGTCAGTAAGGGAGGAGGGTCCTTGATATTCCCAACCAGTCAGTAAGGGAGGAGGGGTCCTTGATATTCCCAACCAGTCAGTAAGGGAGGAGGGGTCCTTGATATTCCCAACCAGTCAGTAAGGAAGGAGGGGTCCTTGATATTCCCAACCAGTCAGTAAGGGAGGAGGGGTCCTTGATATTCCCAACCAGTCAGTAAGGGAGGAGGGGTCCTTGATATTTCCAACCAGTCAGTAAGGGAGGAGGGTCCTTGATATTCCCAACCAGTCAGTAAGGGAGGAGAGGTCCTTGATATTCCCAACCAGTCAGTAAGGGAGGAGGGGTCCTTGATATTTCCAACCAGTCAGTAAGGGAGGAGGGTCCTTGATATTCCCAACCAGTCAGTAAGGGAGGAGGGGTCCTTGATATTCCCAACCAGTCAGTAAGGGAGGAGGGGTCCTTGATATTTCCAACCAGTCAGTAAGGGAGGAGGGGTCCTTGATATTCCCAACCAGTCAGTAAGGGAGGAGGGTCCTTGATATTTCCAACCATTATTTCTTGCAATTAAGAAAGTGGCGACTGTTAGTGTCGACTGTTTCCCCCCTATGTGAATGTATGATGGATGTATATCGATGTGAATGTCAGTTATGTTGATGAGGAGAGATTCCGTTGCCTGGGGGACATCTATGTTGACATGATGATGGAAGTGTTTTCATGCTTGGAATTCTAGATGACCCTGATAAATAACTAGAGCCTCCCCAACCTGATCACACTGTACACCCTTTCTGTCACATAGATATGAGAGAGATATCAATTTCAATGCCGTAAAGGGGAGATTCAGTGCTTGCGAATAAATGACAAATTGACCATTCGTTCTGCTATGGGCAACAAGATATGAAACATAAAGCATGCTCAGTATCTGCCACGTTCAAGGCAGCAGACAATAGTTGTTGAAGACTAATGACATTGCACACTGTAGACAAACGCACGCACACGCACACACACACACACACACACACACACACACACACACACACACACACACACACACACACACACACACACACACACACACACACACACACACACACAAGCATGCAGCAGTTGACTGATGTGCTCAAGTGCCTCCCCTCTCCTCTCCTCCTCTCCTCTCCTCTCCTCTCCCAGGCAGGGCGTGGTCCTCTCTCATGTGTTACTATGTAATTATGAGCCATTCACTGGTCACAATGTAAATTACACACACAGCGAAAACACTACTTAATCACAACGCCTACGTCCCAAATGGCATCCTATTCCCTATATAGCACACTACTTTAGATCAGAGCCCTGTTCCCTATATAGCACACTACTTTAGATCAGAGCCCTGTTCCCTATATAGCACACTACTTTAGATCAGGGCCCTGTTCCCTATATAGCACACTACTTTAGATCAGGGCCCATGTGATGCAGACAGCCATTTAAATATAACACTTAACTACCCCTAAAGTAGGGTAGAGGAGTCATTCCTCTGTAGTAGGTAGCAGAGTCATACCTATATAGTAGGGTAGCAGAGTCATACCTCTATAGTAGAGTAGCAGAGTCATACCTATATAGTAGGTAGCAGAGTCATACCTCTATAGTAGGGTAGCAGAGTCATACCTCTATAGTAGAGTAGCAGAGTCATACCTCTATAGTAGGGTAGCAGAGTCATACCTATATAGTAGGGTAGCAGAGTCATACCTCTATAGTAGGTAGCAGAGTCATACCTCTATAGTAGGGTAGCAGAGTCATACCTATATAGTAGGGTAGCAGAGTCATACCTATATAGTAGGGTAGCAGAGTCATACCTCTATAGTAGGGTAGCAGAGTCATACCTCTATAGTAGGGTAGCAGAGTCATACCTATATAGTAGGGTAGCAGAGTCATACCTCTATAGTAGGGTAGCAGAGTCATACCTCTATAGTAGGTAGCAGAGTCATACCTCTATAGTAGGTAGCAGAGTCATACCTCTATAGTAGGGTAGCAGAGTCATACCTCTATAGTAGGGTAGCAGAGTCATACCTATATAGTAGGGTAGCAGAGTCATACCTCTATAGTAGGGTAGCAGAGTCATACCTCTATAGTAGGTAGCAGAGTCATACCTCTATAGTAGGGTAGCAGAGTCATACCTATATAGTAGGGTAGCAGAGTCATACCTCTATAGTAGGGTAGCAGAGTCATACCTATATAGTAGGGTAGCAGAGTCATACCTCTATAGTAGGGTAGCAGAGTCATACCTCTATAGTAGGGTAGCAGAGTCATACCTATATAGTAGGGTAGCAGAGTCATACCTCTATAGTAGGGTAGCAGAGTCATACCTATATAGTAGGGTAGCAGAGTCATACCTCTATAGTAGGGTAGCAGAGTCATACCTATATAGTAGGGTAGCAGAGTCATACCTATATAGTAGGGTAGCAGAGTCATACCTATATAGTAGGGTAACAGAGTCATACCTCTATAGTAGAGTAGCAGAGTCATACCTCTATAGTAGAGTAGCAGAGTCATACCTCTATAGTAGGGTAGAAGAGTCATACCTCTATAGTAGGTAGCAGAGTCATACCTATATAGTAGGGTAGGAGAGTCATACCTCTATAGTAGGGTAGCAGAGTCATGGCACCAGTGATCGAACAACGCTCGAAGTCGCTTAGCTCACTAGTTTTTCCCATTCTAACATTCAATCGAGCAGTAACTGAATGCCTCGATGCCTGTCTCCCTGATTTATATAGCAAGCCACGGCCATGTGACATTTTCGTGAACGGGGTGGTGTACCTAATAAACTGTGTACTCCGTCTCTCACACCAGAGATACTACTTCAACACAAAAACATACTTTTCTCCTCTCAGCAAAGCTGCCCAGTTACAGGTTGAGACAGGCCCACAGCCATAGCGTACCTTCCCCAGCCCCGTTGGCTGCGGGCGCATGCCAAATCAAGTCCTGACAGAGCTGGGCCTTAAACAAGCCGGGCTTGGCGCCTCCAGTCTTGTCTTCTTCATACCTGACATGTAGCATCATGTCTTCAGCAGCTTCTCACTAACCTGCTCAATTGTACAGAAATTAAAAGGAGGGTTAGTCTTTTCTTTTTCTCTCTCTGGAGAGGAGATGAAAAACCCCTGGTTCTCTCAGGAGAGGAGAGAAAAAACACCTGGTTCTCACTTGTTAAAGAAGAAAACAAATGTCAGGAAAGCAGGGTAGAAAAGTGAGAGAGGTGATAACAAATATCCTCATTAGCGATTTATTTCGGTGTGTTGCAAAGAGAATGTAGGAAGCGGGGCCAGAAGAAGGCTGTTACTAAGAACATCAGTGTAGCAAAGCCTCTACGATGATTATACAGACATATGATGCTGCCATCAACGGATGGAGTCCCAGATGTGTGTGTGTGACACCTGATGCGGTACTGAAAATGCCATGCGACATCTTGTTTATCAAGCCTGACCTGGGACGGTGACGGGGATCGGCATCTGTCTGTCACTCTTGGGATTAGCCAATTGGTTGCTAGAGCACATTTATGAAACTGAAACTGTGGAAAACTTTTTTTCCCGACAAGTAAATAGGAAATGGGAGTCATTGAACAATATAATAACAATACCAGTTTCAAGAACGCTGTTTTATTTTCCGTCTCTCTCTCTCTCTGTAGTTGGAAAGATTGTGTGATTAATTGACAGTGAAGCTGAGAACCCTGGCTGAGTATAAAAGGTGATAGGATTTATTACCGTGGTTCTTATACGGACGCCCTGAGGGATGCCAAACTGTTTCCTCTTTCACTACGTTACAAGCCTAACTGCTTTTTCTTTTGCTTTCTTTCTTGCCTTCCTTGTATCGTCACAATGTACATTTCCTGCGCTCCATACAGTTATACGTCTGTTGTTCGATGTTCAATCTTTACAACAATGAAATGTTGTGTGTGTGTGTGTGTGTGTGTGTGTGTGTGTGTGTGTGTGTGTGTGTGTGTGAGGAATATAAACATTTCTGGGGCTTTGATGTGTGGTGAGCTGTGCAAACCAAGTCATGTTTATGTAGTGACAGAGTAATGAGCTCCTATTGAATTAGTTTGATATTCCTCTTTCTCCTCATTTAGCTCACTAATGTCACTACTGCTGTATAGCAGTGTTCCATTATAGCCTGGGTAATCTCCTAATGCCACTGCTGCTGTACAGCAGTGTTCCATTATAGCCTGGGTGATCTCCTAATGCCACTACTGCTGTATAGCAGTGTTCCATTATAGCCTGGGTGATCTCCTAATGCCACTACTGCTGTACAGCAGTGTTCCATTATAGCCTGGGTAATCTCCTAATGCTACTACTGCTGTATAGCAGTGTTCCATTATAGCCTGGGTAATCTCCTAATGTCACTACTGCTGTATAGCAGTGTTCCATTATAGCCTGGGTAATCTCCTAATGCTACTACTGCTGTATAGCAGTGTTCCATTATAGCCTGGGTAATCTCCTAATGCTACTACTGCTGTATAGCAGTGTTCCATTATAGCCTGGGTAATCTCCTAATGCCACTACTGCTGTATAGCAGTGTTCCATTATAGCCTGGGTAATCTCCTAATGCCACTGCATAGCAGTGTTCCAATATAGCCTGGGTAATCTCCTAATGCCACTACTGCTGTATAGCAGTGTTCCATTATAGCCTGGGTAATCTCCTAATGCTACTACTGCTGTATAGCAGTGTTCCATTATAGCCTGGGTAATCTCCTAATGCCACTACTGTGTTCCATTATAGCCTGGGTAATCTCCTAATGCCACTACTGCTGTATCGCAGTGTTCCATTATAGCCTGGGTAATCTCCTAATGCTACTACTGCTCTATCGCAGTGTTCCATTATAGCCTGGGTAATCTCCTAATGCCACTACTGCTGTATCGCAGTGTTCCATTATAGCCTGGGTAATCTCCTAATGCCACTGCATAGCAGTGTTCCATTATAGCCTGGATAATCTCCTAATGCCACTACTGCTGTATAGCAGTGTTCCATTATAGCCTGGGTAATCTCCTAATGCCACTGCTGCTGTACAGCAGTGTTCCATTATAGCCTGGGTAATCTCCTAATGCCACTGCTGCTGTACAGCAGTGTTCCATTATAGCCTGGGTAATCTCCTAATGCCACTACTGCTGTACAGCAGTTCCATTATAGCCTGGGTAATCTCCTAATGCCACTACTGCTGTACAGCAGTGTTCCATTATAGCCTGGGTAATCTCCTAATGCCACTACTGCTGTACAGCAGCGTTCCATTATAGCCTGGGTAATCTCCTAATGCCACTACTGCTGTACAGCAGTGTTCCATTATAGCCTGGGTAATCTCCTAATGCTACTACTGCTGTATAGCAGTGTTCCATTATAGCCTGGGTAATCTCCTAATGCCACTACTGCTGTATAGCAGTGTTCCATTATAGCCTGGGTAATCTCCTAATGCCACTGCTGCTGTACAGCAGTTCCATTATAGCCTGGGTAATCTCCTAATGCCACTACTGCTGTACAGCAGTGTTTCATTATAGCCTGGGTAATCTCCTAATGCCACTACTGCTGTACAGCAGTGTTCCATTATAGCCTGGGTAATCTCCTAATGCTACTACTGCTGTATAGCAGTGTTCCATTATAGCCTGGGTAATCTCCTAATGCCACTACTGCTGTACAGCAGCGTTCCATTATAGCCTGGGTTATCTCCTAATGCCACTGTATAGCAGTGTTCCATTATAGCCTGGGTAATCTCCTAATGCCACTACTGTGTTCCATTATAGCCTGGGTAATCTCCTAATGCCCTTGCATAGCAGTGTTCCATTATGGCCTGGATAATCTCCTAATGCCACTACTGCTGTATCGCAGTGTTCCATTATAGCCTGGGTAATCTCCTAATGTTCAGGGAAGACAACACATTCAGTAATAATTAGCACTGGTTTGGAAACGGAGCCTTTCCAGACTGCAACGTTTTTGAGAAATCGTTTCCCTCTCAACACTGGTATCTTTGTCTTTTCCTAAACCTCCTATGTTGTCTTTTATTTCTCTCTTCCTGATCTTTATTCCCAGCGGTTTTGTTTTAGGGCTAGTGTCGATGTTCGTTTGGGACGAGTCTTGACAGGCTCGTTGACACAAACAAGTCTCTAAGGCGTGGGACGGGCCTGGCCCCGCAGATATTCCCAGGGCAGGTTGTGTCTTGCCTAGCACTGTTCGCTGGAACACTCTTCTCTTTGGACAATTCTCTGAGAGGGCCATCCTCCTTCCTGTATGGAACCCCATATTATTCCTGCGGTGTAATGCGAGACACGGCGACCGTCAAGAGATGCACAGAGAATTTACACAAGCATTACCTTCACACAAGCATTACGTCCTCAATCAGCCATTACAGTAATCCTCCCCCAGCTCTATAGAGACTAGGTCCTCAAGCCATTACAGTAATCCTCCCCCAGCTCTATAGTCAAAGTCACCATTATTAGTCAGTTGTACAACCAAATGCCTTCAACCAAAATGTGTCTTCCGCATTTAACCCAACCCCTCTGAATCAGAGAGGTGCGGGGGGCTGCCTTAATCGACATCCACGGCACCCGGGGAACAGTGGGTTAACTGCCTTGTTCAGGGGCAGAACAACATATTTTTTTCCTTGTCAGCTTGGGGATTTGAACTTGCAACCCTCTGGTTACAAGTCCAATGCTCTAACCACTAGGCTACCTGCCGCCCAGCTCTGTAGAGGCTAGGTCCTCAAGCCATTACAGTAATCCTCCCCCAGCTCTGTAGAGACTAGGTCTTCAAGCCATTACAGTAATCCTCCCCCAGCTCTGTAGAGACTAGGGATGGGCTTTTTAAATAATTTCATAAATTGTTTGGTTTGGGGGGGATATCCAGATTGACTAAATTACGGAAGTCAGAGAGGACACATAATTAACAAATTATAATTCCCTTATGTTGAGATCACAACTTATTTATCTCATGATCTCTACATAACAAAAGTTGTTTTGTAGAGATGATGACATAATCAAAAGAGATAATCAACGTAGTACGCATCATCAGCCATTTGTTTGTTTAGATGCACGATAAGCACCTCTTCAAGGAGCCCTGTGGCCTGCGTTGATCGCTATGTGGGGAATATAAACCCTAAACGATGCCTGACAGGCAAAACCATCTCCCAGGCTGCGTGCCTCCGCCAAGACCACAGCCAATCGCATGCAAGGACCAACGCAGCTAATTTAGCTAATTTTGTGAGCTAGCTAGCTTGATCTCTATACTGGTTGTTAGCTTGCATAACTGATATGTTTATAATTATAAGGGACAATTCCTGTTTTGTGAATAATATTTCAATTTACAGTGGGTGAGCTCCATTCCAGACAGGATGATCAGGTACTATTTCAGCCTCAGAGGCTGAGAAGTCAGGATTCTGCCTTGTAGGCTGTTTCATAGGTAAGGCTCCTTCCAGGCAAGGAGGGCGATGTGGTCAGCCCAATGCATATCTGGGGGGGCACACTGCCTGCCCTCAACGACATCTACAGCACCCGGTGTCACAGGAAGGCCAAGAAGATCAAAGACCTCAGCCATCCGAGCCTTGACCTATTCATCTCGCCTTGATTTAGAAGGCAGAGACAGTACAGGTGCATCATAGCTGAGACCATCAGACTGTTAAACAGCTTCTATCTCCAGGCCATCAGACTGATAAACAGCTTCTATCTCCAGGCCATCAGACTGATAAACAGCTTCTATCTCCAGACCATCAGACTGTTAAATAGCCACCTCTAGCCGGCCTCCGTCCCAGTACCCTTCCCTGAACTTAGTCACTGTTCTAGCCGGCTACCACCCTGTACTCTACCCTGCACCTTAGAGACTGCTGCCCTATGTACAAAGCCGTGGAACACTGGTCACTTTAATAATGTTTACATACTGTTTTCCCCACTTCATATGTATATACTTTATTCTAGGCACGGCAGGGTAGCCTAGTGGTTAGAGCGTTGGCCTTGTAACCGGAAGGTTGCAAGGTTGAATCCCCCGAGCTGACAAGGTGAAAATCTGTCGTTCTGTCCCCTGAACAAGGCAGTTAACCCACTGTTCCTAGGCCGTCATTGAAAATAAGAATTTGTTCTTAACTGACTTGCCTAGTTAAATAAAGGTTAAAATCTATACAACAGGCTATCATTGATTTTGTCCCAATAGGCCTGACATATTGCCTATTTCAAGGAGCTTTCCATTTTGATAGGGTTATTCTGCCTAAAAACCTATGAAAAATAAAATACAAATTAAACTCTGCATCTCTGTCCAGCCTGGAAAGAGTGGCCTGAAGGGTGTTTACCATCCCCAGTGGCTCTGCAAGTGTGGAGAGGATGTTCTCCACTGCACTATAAAAGCACTATAGACTAATAAAGCATTTTTTCGTTTAATTTGTATTTAATTCTAAGTAATATAGCTACTGCTGTAGACATATTGTCTATTAATATACTGTCTATAAACACCATCATATATATTTATAATCAAGACTCCGACAAATGCTCATTCTGATATCTCTTAATTTCTTACTTTATATTTTTGCGGGATTTGTGTGTTTTGTTTTGTGTTGTTCTTTATTACTGCACTGTCGGAGCTAGAAACTCATCAGATTCAATAGCAGCCTCAGAGGATGTCAGGAGGTCCCGTGTGCTCCCTCTCCGGTCCTCTAGGTCACCAGTCAGCCTGTCAGGAGGTCCCGTGTGCTCCCTCTCCGGTCCTCTAGGTCACCAGTCAGCCTGTCAGGAGGTCCCGTGTGCTCCGTCTCCGGTCCTCTAGGTCACCAGTCAGCCTGTCAGGAGGTCCCGTGTGCTCCCTCTCCGGTCCTCTAGGTCACCAGTCACCATCGTAACACGTAATTGTTCATTATGACACTGACCTGGACTCCCAGCACCTCCTTGATTACCTGCCCTATATATGCCACTCCATTTGGATCCTTCCCCAGTCGTCAATCTGTTTCTGTTCCATGTCGGTGCGTTGTTTGTTTCACGTGTTCGTTTCAGGTACTAAATGTATTCACTCCCTGACTCTCAGCGCACATCGTCACACAGGATGCTGCCTTGCAGGCTGTTTCATATGTAAGGCTCCTTGCAGACAGCCTACAAGGCAGCATCCGGACTGTGAGGCTGCTATTGATTCTGGATCACCCTGCCAGGAATACAGCGCACCCACTCTAGATCAATATATACACACAATGCACTGACTGCTGACATGTCTGCAAGGAGTCTTACCTATGAAACAGCCTGCAAGGCTGCATCCTGACCCCTGTTCAACCTCCCAATAGACAAACACCTCCTCACCCTGTTCAACCTCCCAATAGACAAACACCTCCTCACCCTGTTCAACCTCCCAATAGACAAACACCACCTCACCCTGTTCAACCTCCCAATAGACAAACACCACCTCACCCCTGTTCAACCTCCCAATAGACAAACACTACCTCACCCTGTTCAACCTCCCAATAGACAAACACCACCTCCTCCTGTTCAACCTCCCAATAGACAAACACTACCTCACCCTGTTCAACCTCCCAATAGACAAACATTACCACACCCTGTTCAACCTCCCAATAGACAAACACTACCTCACCCTGTTCAACCTCCCAATAGACAAACACTACCTCACCCTGTTCAACCTCCCAATAGACAAACACCACCTCCTCCTGTTCAACCTCCCAATAGACAAACACTACCTCACCCCTGTTCAACCTCCCAATAGACAAACACCACCTCACCCTGTTCAACCTCCCAATAGACAAACACCTCCTCACCCTGTTCAACCTCCCAATAGACAAACACTACCTCACTCTGTTCAACCTCCCAATAGACAAACACTACCTCACCCCTGTTCAACCTCCCAATAGACAAACACCACCTCACCCTGTTCAACCTCCCAATAGACAAACACTACCTCACCCTGTTCAACCTCCCAATAGACAAACACTACCTCACCCCTGTTCAACCTCCCAATATACAAACACCACCTCCTCCTGTTCAACCTCCCAATAGACAAACACTACCTCACCCCTGTTCAACCTCCCAATAGACAAACACCACCTCACCCTGTTCAACCTCCCAATAGACAAACACCTCCCCACCCTGTTCAACCTCCCAATAGACAAACACTACCTCACCCTGTTCAACCTCCCAATAGACAAACACCACCTCCTCCTGTTCAACCTCCCAATAGACAAACACCACCTGCTCCTGTTCAAACTCCCAATAGACAAACACTACCTCACCCTGTTCAACCTCCCAATAGACAAACACCACCTCACCCTGTTCAACCTCCCAATAGACAAACACCACCTCACCCTGTTCAACCTCCCAATAGACAAACACTACCTCACCCTGTTCAACCTCCCAATAGACAAACACCACCTCAGCCTGTTCAACCTCCCAATAGACAAACACTACCTCACCCTGTTCAACCTCCCAATAGACAAACACCACCTCACCCTGTTCAACCTCCCAATAGACAAACACCTCCTCACCCCTGTTCAACCTCCCAATAGACAAACACCTCCTCACCCCTGTTCAACCTCCCAATAGACAAACACTACCTCACCCCTGTTCAACCTCCTCCATTTATTGAAAAAACATCTATTTTTGTGACTACCTGGTTTTGAGGTATTGAAATCAAACCACATGGTTTTTAATGAAAAGTATTTTAATAAACAGCATGACAAGATGCCTGTAAGGAGCAAACACAATTTCAAATAGACTACATGTCGTATTAAAAAGCATATACATCTCTAAAGAGGTCGGGAACCAGACAGGGAGCCTAAAGAAGGAGGAACACAAATTAATTATTTAGGATATATTATTAGCCAGTTAGTGAAATTATTTCAAGGCTACAGACTACAGATAAATAAACAGTGTAGCATTAGCCACACACAAGGCTGTCAGGAACATTAAACACAAAGCATTTAAACATTTTGTTGCATTAATCATTATAGTCTATACATTTTTCAATGCCAGGGACTGGGAGACTAGTCAGGATCAAGGGAAAGATACACAGAGAAAAGTACAGAGAGATCCTTGGTGAAAACCTGCTCCGGAGCACTCAGGACCTCAGACTGAGGAAAAGGTTCACCTTCCAACAGGACAACAACCCTAAGCACACAACCAAGACAACGCAGGAGTTGCTTCGGGATAAGTCTCTGAATGTCCTTGAGTGGCCCAGCCAGAGCCCGGACTTGAACCCCGATCTAACATCTCTGAAGAGACCTCAAAATAGATGTGCAGCAATGCTCCCCATCCAACCTGACACAGCTTGAGAGGATCTGCAGAGAAGAATGGGAGAAACTCCCCAAATACAGGTGTGCCAAGCTTGTAGTGTCATACCCAAGAAGACTCAAGGCTGTAATCGCTGCCAAAGGTGCTTCAACATACTGAGTAAAGAGTCTAAATACTTTTTGATATTTCTGTTTTTTAAAACAGTTTTTGCTTTGTCCTTATGGAGTATTGTGTGTAGATTGATGAGGGAAAAAAGCAATGTAATCCATTTTAGAATAAGGCTGTAACGTAACAACATTTTGAAAAAGTTAAGGGGTCTGAATACTTTCCGAGTGCACTGTAGGCTGTGACTTACTTAGAATTAAATACAAATTAAACGAAAAATGCCTTATTAGTCTATAGTGCTTTTGAATCCACTTGTAGAAACAGGAGTTTGGCTTCAGGCTCATGGTGCCGGTCAGTAGTGGAGAACATCCTCTCCACACTTGCAGAGCCACTGGGGATGGTAAACACCCTTCAGGCCACTCTTTCCAGGCTGGACAGAGATGCAGAGTTTAATTTGTATTTTATTTTTCATAGGTTTTTAGGCAGAATAACCCTATCAAAATGGAAAGCTCCTTGAAATAGGCAATATTTCAGGCCTATTGGGACAAAATCAATGATAGCCTGTTGTATAGATTTGAACCTTTATTTAACTAGGCAAGTCAGTTAAGAACAAATTCTTATTTACAATGACGGCCTACCAGGGAACAGTGGGTTAGCTGCCTTGTTCAGGGGCAGAACGACAGATTTTTACCTTTTTACCTTTGTACCTACCAATGCTCTAACCACTAGGCTATCTGCCACCTCGGCAAATAATAGAATGAAAATTAACAAAACTTTTAAGAAACTTTTTCAAGAGATCAGATTGTTTTGTTTATAAATACTTTGCTACAATGATACACTTAGCTAGCTACCCACCTCGTTCCTTTCTGTTAGCATGTGCACAAAGTACACACTCATGCTTTCGGGATACGTGTCTTTTCAGATTCCACAATGATTATTTTTGTTGTGGAAACTACATCACCACACTCCCTCTCTTGCTCAGCTTTGTAAGTCACTGTCACGACTTCCGTCGAAGTCGGTGCCTCTCCTTGTTCGGGTGGTGTTCGGCGGTCGACGTCACCGGTCTTCTAGCCATCACCGATCCACTTTTCATTTTCCATTTGTTTATGTCAGTGGCACGTTTCCGGCTGGTTTGAGCCGGACTTGGTAATTTGTACTTTGTGCTGCCGCACTTTATTCTGTAGGCATTTGTTTTTGTGACGCATTGCGTTCTATGTTGTTACTGTGCCACAGTAAAGTGTTTTCGTCCACTCATCCCTGCTCTCCTGCGCCTGACTCTCACGCACCAGCTACACACACGGAACCTGACAGTCACCTTTATTTTGCACCTGTGTGTTTTATCAATTTCTTTATGGAAATATTTAGCGAACTCCATGACAGTAATTAAAGTAAGGGGCTATAGCAGCACACATGCATGCTGGGCCGGGCATGCCCTGAGCTTGTAAAGTGAGCGCTACTGGAGCAGTATTGTAGTGAAATTTGAGCGGCCGACGCTCCAGCCTTTGGGAAACTCGCTCCGCGCTCCAGCCTTTGGGAAACTCACTCCGCGCTCCAGCCTTTGGGAAACTTGCTCTGCGCTCCAGCCTTTGGGAAACTTGCTCCGCGCTCCAGCCTTTGGGAAACTAGCTCTCCGCGCTCCAGCCTTTGGGAAACTCGCTCCGCGCTCCAGCCTTTGGGAAACTCGCTCCGCGCTCCAGCCTTTGGGAAACTCGCTCCGCGCTCCAGCCTTTGGGAAACTCGCTCTGCGCTCCAGTCAAATTGGCCATGGTCCTCTCTTCGGTCCGCTCCTGCTCTGCTCACATAATCTGGTCCAGATCCTTGCGACTTGGGGCCATGCATTGTCATGCTAAAACATGAGGTGTTGGCAGAAGATTAATGGGCCTAAGGATCTCATCACGGAATCTCTGTGGATTCAAATTGCCGTTGATAAAATGCAATTGTGTTGGTTCTCCGTAGCTCATGTCTGCCCATACCATAACCCCACCTCCACCATGGGGCATTCTGTTTACAACAACGTTGACATCAACAAACCGTTGTCTGCTATCTGCCCGGTACAGTTGAAACCAGGATTCATCCATGAAGAGCACGTTTCTCCAGCTTGCCAGTGGCCATCGAAGGTGAGCATTTGTCCACTGAAGTTGGTTACGATGCCGAACTGCAGTCAAGTCAAGACCCTGGTGAGGATGACGAGCACGCAGATGAGCTTCATTGAGACGGTTTCTGACAATTTGTGCAGAAATGATTTGCAAACCCACAGTTTCATCAGCTATCCGGGTGGCTAGTTTATCCCGCAGGTGAAGAAGCTGGATGTGGAGGTCCTGGGCTGGCATTGTTATGCCTGGTCTGCGGTTATGAGGCCGGTTGGACGTACTGCCAAATTCTCTAAATTGACATTGGAAGGGGCTTATGGTAGAAAAATATACATTAAATTCTCTGGCAACCGCTCTGGTGGACATTCCTGCAGTCAGCATGCCAATTGCACGCTCCCTCAAAACTTGAGACATCTGTGGCATTGTGTTGTGTGACAAAACATTTTAGAGTGGCTACTAGCTAGCCCAGCTACTAGCCGGGCTACTAGCTAGCCCAGCTACTAGCCTACACTCATAGAAGAAAAGGTGCTATCTAGGACGTTAAAGGGTTCTTCGGCAGTCCCCGTAGGAGAACCCTTTGAAGAATCCTTTTTGGTTCCAGGAAAAACCCTTTTAGAACCCTTTTGGGTTCCATGATCCCACAAAGTCCCCATTGTAAGATCCCACAGAGACACACAGCCAGCCCATCAAAATGGGGCATTAGTAGCTCTATGTGCAGAGTAAAGCTGGGGTGGTGACATCTACAGTGGCCCTGTGCCATAAGGCCATCAGGTCAGTGGCCATATTGGCCATATTGAAAGATTTAAGACCAACGAAAACAGGTCTTAGCGGTAACGATGGGATAGGCCTACATTATATTATTTTGGTTCTGTAGGCTGTAGGATATAACGTACTAACATTCACGTTGGAGTAGATGACAATGCAGTACATAAAAGACCCGTAAATACCATAAATACTTGATGCAACTCAAACCTTGACACACTTTCAACTTGTTTATTCATCAAATCCCAGTCCTTTCGCTCCACTTCCAGCTACTGCGCCCATAATTCCTGCAGTGAAAATAGAAAAAGTTTGTCTTAACACACCCCTGGAAATAGAGCACTGCCGCCAGCGCTAAGATTTACCATTGGTTATGTTTGTTAAAATAGAGCCCTTAGTGGGTTTATGAAGAGACGGTGCCTGATCCAGAGACTTGAACAAGGTTTGGGGGCGTGCCTCCCATTCACACCCCTCTTACTCTTCCCACACAACCAACTGCACATCAGACAGACACTTTTGTTTATGTGCTGTGAAGATGAGAGAGACAGGATGTGTGGGAATTTAGTAAATATCACTATCCCACAGTCGTCGTAGCCAATGAGCTGGCTTAGATCGCCCCCAGAGATCGCCCTCCCAGAGATCGCCTCCCAGAGATCGCCCCAGAGATCGCCCCAGAGATCGCCCCAGAGATCGCCCCCAGAGATCGCCTCTACTGCCAGAGTCCCGCCTGTTTACTCTAAGACATTACCTACCTACCATTGGTTGATATTTAAGCAATGATACCTCAAGTTCTACAACACTCCTTCCCTCCCGTCTGCCAAATCTGGAGATGGATGGCTTAGCTGGGATCATAATGGTCCAAAATCAATTCCCGTACTACAGTTGTATGGGACCATGTAAGACTGGTTTAGCCACATAGTTTCCCATGAATATTACGATTTCACAAGAGATCCAACACTTGAAGTAAAAGTGCCTGCATACAGAACGTAGAAAACGATTGAATCCATTCATCCACAGGTGAGATATGCTCTGATGGTAGCTAACTATTGTGCCCGCTAGGTGGGGTGCTCTTTGCTTTTGGTTTTACACAACGGTACGTGGCATGACACGGCATTGGAGTCAGCACAGATGGTCATGGAGTCAGTACAGATGGTCATGGAGTCAGTACAGCGAGTCAGTACAGCTCTACTCTACTCAGTACAGCGAGTCAGTACAGCTCTAGTAGAGTAGAGTAGAGCAGCGTAGAGCTGCCAGGTAGAGTAGAGCTGAGTATAGCTGCCAGGCAGAGTAGAGCTGCCAGGTAGAGTAGAGCTGAGAATAGCTGCCAGGCACAGTAGAGCTGCCAGGCAGAGTAGAGCAGAGTAGGGCTGCCAGTTAGAGTAGAGCAGAGTAGAGCTGCCAGGCAGAGTAGAGCTGCCAGGTAGAGTAGAGCAGAGTAGAGCCACTAGGCAGAGTAGAGCAGAGTAGGGCTGCCAGTTAGAGTAGAGCAGAGTAGGGCTGCCAGGCAGAGTAGGGCTGCCAGGTAGAGTAGAGCAGAGTAGAGCCACTAGGCAGAGTAGAGCAGAGTAGAGCTGCCAGTTAGAGTAGAGCAGAGTAGGGCTGCCAGGCAGAGTAGGGCTGCCAGGTAGAGTAGAGCAGAGTAGAGCCACTAGGCAGAGTAGAGCAGAGTAGAGCTGCCAGGCAGAGAAGAGCTAGAAGAGCCTGTTCCGTCAGTCTGCTGCTGAGACATCAGTACACGGTGAGTGGTGACATCAAGCTGCACCGACAGACAGAAAGACAACACACCTGGGAAGAAGTTTCCCTTTCTTTCTCTGTGAATAATAACACTCTTAAATCCTCTCCAAATCAGTTGTCAGTCAGAGGAGATCAAAAGGAGTTCAGCTGGGGACCTATCGACTGAAGCTACCTACTGAACGAAAGGTACTGGGATAATTCTGCAGAATGTACCACTGGCTTTCTGGAGGATACAGACATGATAATGTACCACTGTCAGTCTGGAGGATCCAGACATGATAATGTACCACTGGCAGTCTGGAGGATACAGACATGATAATGTGCCACTGGCAGTCTGGAGGATACAGACATGATAATGTACCACTGGCATTCTAGAGGATCCAGACATGATAATGTACCACTGTCGTTCTGGAGGATTCAGACATGGTAATGTACCACTGTCAGTCTGGAGGATCCAGCCATGATAATGTGCCACTGTCATTCTGGAGGATCCAGACATGATAATGTGCCACTGTCATTCTGGAGGATCCAGACATGATAATGTACCACTGTCATTCTGGAGGATCCAGACATGATAATGTACCACTGGCAGTCTGGAGGATTCAGACATAGTAATGTACCACTGTCAGTCTGGAGGATCCAGACATGATAATGTACCACTGTCGTTCTGGAGGATTCAGACATGGTAATGTACCACTGTCAGTCTGGAGGATCCAAACATGATAATGTGCCACTGTCATTCTGGAGGATCCAGACATGATAATGTGCCACTGTCATTTTGGAGGATCCAGACATGATAATGTACCACTGGCATTCTGGAGGATACAGACATGATAATGTGCCACTGCCATTCAGGAGGATCCAGACATGATAATGTGCCACTGTCATTTTGGAGGATCCAGACATGATAATGTGCCACTGTCATTCTGGAGGATCCAGACATGATAATGTGCCAAAGTCATTCTGGAGGATCCAGACATGATAATGTACCACTGTCATTTTGGAGGATTCCAGACATGATAATGTACCACTGTCATTTTGGAGGATCCAGACATGATAATGTGCCACTGTCATTCTGGAGGATCCAGACATGATAATGTACCACTGGCATTCTGGAGGATCCAGACATGATAATGTGCCACTGCCATTCTGGAGGATCCAGAGATGATAATGTGCCACTGTCATTCTGGACGATCCAGAATGATAATGTACCACTGGCATTCTGGAGGATCCAACAATGATCAAGTACAACTGGTATTCTGGGGGATCCAGACATGATAATGTGCCACTGTCATTCTGGAGGATCCAGACATGATAATGTACCACTGGCATTCTGGAGTATCCAGACATAATAATGTGCCACTGCCATTCTGGAGGATCCAGACATGATAATGGACCACTGTCAGTCTGGAGGATTCAGACATGATAATGTACTACTGTCATTCTGGAGGATCCAGACATGATAATGTGCCACTGTCATTCTGGAGGATCCAGACATGATAATTTGCCACTGTCATTCTGGAGGATCCAGACATGATAATTTGCCACTGTCATTCTGGAGGATCCAGACATGATAATGTGCCACTGTCATTCTGGAGCATGGCTGAGGTTCTGAGAAAAGGCTGGAGGTTCTCATCACGTATCAAGAGATGAGGTAGACTTACTTTCAACCTTTATCCAGGTGAATATTATGTTATAACACGACACATCAATCAACCACATCAGACTTCAGACTTCTGCTTATCCAATTGTGTGAAATGCACTTTAAAATCTAACTCTTACCGTCCAGGTGGCAGACTTGGCTGTGGATGACTGTTGGAAGGAGACGTCGAAGGTGTGTCCACCAGCGTAGTCTGTGTTGGAGGGGATAGCCGGGGAAGGGGACATGGCGTCGAAGGTGGAGCTGGGCTGGGCGTAGGGTGAGGGCGCTGACACGTTGTTCTGGACATGGTCGTTGTTATAGGGACTAGTGGAGGTAGAGCCGCCATTTTGGATGTTCTGATCCATGCTGTTCAGCAGCCCCAGGTTGGTATACTGGGACTGGAGGGGGGGAGGAGAGATAGAGAGAGAGAGAGAGAGAGAGAGAGAGAGAGAGAGAGAGAGAGAGAGAGAGAGAGAGAGAGAGAGAGAGAATTACTTTAATGACCAACTGTAGGTCCAAAATCCACTTTATCCCTACCCCATCAAAAGACACACACACACACACAGAGGTTGAACAGATTGGAGGAGAGGGCAGTTTTCATGGAGCAGTTTTTTAGGGGTTAAGGGCGCCAGTGCCTTACTCAAAGGGCCAGGTTGTTGCACTGTAACTAGGGAGAGGTGAGAAGATTGAGAGGGGAAGAACAACACTACACTGGAGCGTCTCCTAGAAATGACTCGTAACAGGAGAATGTGTTTCAGTCTGAATCTCCCTTTTCACAGATTGCATAATACGTTGATATTATAAAAAACGGATTGTTTTAAAGGTCCAATGCAGCCGTTTTTATCTCAATATCAAATTCATTTCTGGGTTAAAGTTATGTACCTGACTATGATCGTTTCCAATTAAAATGGCCAAAAATACATAAGAATAGCTTTTTAGCAAAGAGCAATTTCTCAAGTAAGAAAACGAGCTGTTGGTTTGGAACTCTCTATCTTATTGGTCTATTTAACTCATCTACCGCCTGGTGATGTCACCATGGAAGGCCCAAACTCTTTTCAAACAGCTCTTACACTAAAAGGGCATCATCATCATCATCATCAATTTCACAGTATTGTTCCAACCTCCTAGTGTGGAAGTATATGTGAAATCATTTTGGACTGCTCTGGGCCTTTAAGACAAATGACCTTTTGTGTCATAAAAAAAAAAGAATGACCTTTATTTTACTAGGGCAAGTCAGTTAAGAACACATTCTTATTTTCAATGACAGCCTACCGGGGAACAGTGGGTTAACTGCCTTGTTCAGGGGGCAGAACGACAGATTTGTACCTTGTCAGCTCGGGGATTCGAACTTGCAACCTTCACGGTTACCAGTCCCAACACTCTAACCACTAGGCTACCCTGCCGCCCCATGCCATTGTCAGCTGGTTAAAGAGCCACTGAATACTCTGTTTGGCACGTGTTTTTTTGCTGTCGCTCATTAGGAAAAAAAAACAGATTTCAGTCTTGGAGGTGTGTTTCCTGACCGATTCCGCGTTCAAATACACCCGTATTTACTGAATTTTCTTATTGTTTCTTATCATAAATATGAGCTGTGTTTTATGGACTCATATGGCAGGGGTGGGTTGACTCAATAGCAGCATAGAAAGACTGCATACACTCTAGAATAGGGCTTATTCAACCTTTTATTCACCTCTCACATGCCCAGGGCCCACTTTGGGCCCCGACCCATAGTTTAAGTAACCCTGCCCTAGAAAACACTTAAACACTTACAGCCAGCAGCTCTTGGAAGCCACTGGAAGTTATTCAAAAGTTTTCTGTTTATTGTTAAAAAGTAAAACCAACGTGTTTGGGCCCGTAGCTTTCTACAGGGCTTTTCCATTCCCTCTGTTCTAGGAACACCGAAACAGTAAGGTAATACATAATAATGAATACCCATATACTTTACATTAGAAACACTGCAATAAGCCCCGCCTTAGAGTCTCCATCAACATGTCCCGCGAACAGAAAGTAACAGAGTTCCTGATAAATGAAGCGTCAGTTCTTCGGCTGTTTCCATTCTGGCAGATCACACCCTCCATGTCAACACCCTCCATGTCAACAGCCTCCCCAGATCACACCCTCCATGTCAACACCCTCCATGTCAACAGCCTCCCCAGATCACACCCTCCATGTCAACACCCTCCATGTCAACAGCCTCCCCAGATCACACCCTCCATGTCAACACCCTCCATGTCAACAGCCTCCCCAGATCACACCCTCCATGTCAACACCCTCCATGTCAACAGCCTCCATGTCAACAGCCTCCATGTCAACACCCTCCATGTCAACAGCCTCCATGTCAACACCCTCCATGTCAACAGCCTCCATGTCAACACCCTCCATCTCAACACCCTCCATGTCAACACCCTCCATGTCAACACCCTCCATGTCAACAGCCTCCATGTCAACACCCTCCATGTCAACAGCCTCCATGTCAACACCCTCCATGTCAACACCCTCCATGTCAACAGCCTTCCCAGATCACACCCTCCATGTCAACAGCCTCCGCCGGTCCCACTGTCCATGTCAACAGCCTCCCCAGATCACACCCTCCATGTCAACACCCTCCATGTCAACAGCCTCCCCAGATCCTCCATGTCAACAGCCTCCATGTCAACAGCCTCCATGTCAACAGCCTCCATGTCAACAGCCTCCATGTCAGATCAATAGCTCTTTCCCTGTGATTTACCGAGCAACAACCATATCAATGATGTCACTGTTACAGCACTGGAGAAACAAGCTTTTCTTCACAGAATTCATTTGGATTTTTAGACTTTCCAAACACACAAAAAAATAACCGCTATCTGCCAAATGATTGCTGGTACAAGTAAACCAGTTGTTGACTGTTACAAAGTTCTTCTTCAAGATCCCCGACATCTACAGACTGGGGTCACAGGGCTCACACTTTGTAGACAGCAAAATGGCTGCCTGGGAGAATGCTTGTTTCCTGGATTTTAGCCAGTCTCTCCTCCCTGCTCTGCTCCAGGTATCTCTCTCTCTCTCTCTCTCTCTCTCTCTCTCTCTCTCTCTCTCTCTCTCTCTCTCTCTCTCTCTCTCTCTCTGTGTCTCTCTCTCTCTCTGTCTCTCTCTCTCTGTGTGTGTCTTTCTCTCTGTGTCTTTCTCTCTCTCTCTCTCTCTCTCTCTCTCTCTCTCTCTCTCTCTCTCTCTCTCTGTCTCTCTCTCTCCATGTCTCTCTCTCTCTCCATGTCTCTCTCTCTCTCTGTGTCTCTCTCTCTCTCTGTGTCTCTCTCTCTCTGTGTCTCTCTGTGTCTCTCTCTCTCACCTCTTCCCTTCCAGCTCTATCTGCTCCATTCCATTCCATTTATAAAAGTCACATTCCAGGCCGAGGTGTCTCTGCCACGGCTCTGGATCTCTTCCGACACCCATTAATCTCTGCAGGCGGGACAGGACCCCTTGTTTATTTCAGGCTGCTTGGTCCCCCCCCCGCCGTCCCACACAGCTGTCTAGTTCACTCCCTCCCACTCACATCACCAGGTGACAAACACAGTAGCGCACAAACACAGTAACACACTAGCCAAGTTGACATCGTATGAATACTCTAGAACATAAATCAAATGTAACACACCCATTATTTTCCGATGGGCTACACACTGCATACAGAAGACATGTTAAAAAGAAGAAGAAAAATTGTTTCCACAACACACACACACACACACACACAGAAACGGATACACACACGCGCACGCATATACAAAACACACGCATGAATAAACACACACACATACAGAGCACCTGGGGGAGGTCATCCCAGCCAACGCAAACAAATCTCATCAACAGGGGAATGCTTAGAGTTTATTTTGGATAACGAAGTGTGCGTGTGTGTGTGTGTGTGTGTGTGTATCACGAGTCTGCTCAACCCCCCGGAAACAATGAGACTGGGTCTTTCAAGAGTCTGTCTAGGGGAACAATGTCCCGGGTTATAGACCAGGCAGGTGTTAGGGGACGAGTGTATTGTGAAAGGGACACACACCTACACACACACACCCACACACACACACACACACCCACACCCACACACACACACACACACACACACACACACACACACACACACACACACACACACACACACACACACACACACACACAAAGAGAAAGCTAACTCCTTGGAGGGGGGTAAGCATACCCTCCAGCCCTACACTCAGTAGAGGTTTCCATCTATAAAGGACTTTGTTGGCATGGGAAACATGTTTACATTTTCTGTCTCAGGCACACCTCCTTCACATGCCTCACAATGGGGGCAATTAGAGCATAATGAATCTTCTTTAGAATGGGAGGGCTGCTGAATCCCATGGCCCCTCCGTTGCCTGATCCCTGACTGTAGACACTGGCCCTGCAGCTCAAACGGCATTATTTTCCCTACAGTATATAGTGCTCTACTGTTGACCTGGGTACAAGTAGTTCACTTTATAAGGAATAGGGCGCCATTTGGCATTCACGCCGGGTAAAGGCTAGCCTGGTTAGGATCAGATCAACAAGGCTAGATTAGCTTCTTATGCTAAAGGCTAGCCTGGTTAGGATCAGATCACACGGCTAGATTAGCCTCATGCTAAAGGCTAGCCTGGTTAGGATCAGATCACACGGCTAGATTAGCCTCATGCTAAAGGCTAGCCTAGTTAGGATCAGATCACTAGGCTAGATTACCTTCTTATGCTAAAGGCTAGCCTGGTTAGGATCCGATCACACGGCTAGATTAGCCTCATGCTAAAGGCTAGCCTGGTTAGGATCAGATCGCAAGGCTAGATTAGCCTCATGCTAAAGGCTAGCCTGGTTAGGATCAGATCAACAAGGCTAGATTAGCCTCATGCTAAAGGCTAGCCTGGTTAGGATCAGATCACAAGTCTAGATTATCATACTGTGCTAATGACTGTAGCTTGTTGTGAGTGTGTGTTTACCAGAAGGCAGACGACCCACTGGTTGAAATAACGTTGTTTCCACGTCATTTCAACAAACAAATCAAGTTGAATCAACGTGGAAAACTGATTAAATAACAACGGCATGTTGGCCATTTTATGTTGATGTCACATTGAATTCATGTTAGTTAACCACTCAACCAAACGTAAATCAAAACTAGACGTTGAAATGACGTCTGTGCCCAGCGGGTTGTGACTCATGTACGTCTTGGGAGCATTGCCTAAAGAATCAGAACCACAGTGATCCTAATAAATTACTACAACGCCTCATAAAAAAACAAACAACATGCGTTGATATCAGATGCGATGATTGTTAACCGTTCTACAATAGATACAATCAACAGTTATCTCAGGTAGGCCAGGTACAAGCCGTATCACAACTGGCCGTGATTGGGAGTTCATTTCATTTATTTATTTTATTTCACCTTTATTTAACCAGGTCGGCCAGTTGAGAACAAGTTCTCATTTACAACTGCGACCTGGCCAAGATAAAAGCAAAAGCAGTTCGACACATACAACACAGAGTTACTCATGGAGTAAAACAAACATACAGTCAATAATACAGTAGAAAAATATATGCACAGCGTGTGCAAATGTAGAAGATTAGGGAGGTATGGCAATAAATAGGTCGTACAGGCGAAATAATTACAATTTAGCATTAACACTGGAGTGATAGATCGGACGGCGCACAATTGGCCCAGCCGGTGTAGGCCCAGCCGGTGTAGGCCCAGCCGGTGTAGGCCCAGCCAATTGGCCCAGCCGGTGTAGGCCCAGCCAATTGGCCCAGCCGGTGTAGGCCGGTGTAGGCTCCATCATTGTAAGAATTTGTGTTTAACTGACTTCTCTAGTTAAATAAAGGTTAAATCAAGGTCACAGGTAGGACCTGTGTACACAGCAGGCCAGATGTGACACAGCACTCCCTGCATAGAAATTGTGTTCTCATACTTTATGAGTCAGAGCTCTGGTTGAGAGATTGTGTTCTCATACTTTATGAGTCAGAGCTCTGGTTGAGAGACTGTGTTCTCATACTTTATGAGTCAGAGCTCTGGTTGAGAGATTGTGTTCTCATACTTTATGAGTCAGAGCTCTGGTTGAGAGATTGTGTTCTCATACTTTATGAGTCAGAGCTCTGGTTGAGAGACTGTGTTCTCATACTTTATGAGTCAGAGCTCTGGTTGAGAGATTGTGTTCTCATACTTTATTAGTCAGAGCTCTGGTTGAGAGATTGTGTTCTCATACTTTATGAGTCAGAGCTCTGGTTGAGAGACTGTGTTCTCATACTTTATGAGTCAGAGCTCTGGTTGAGAGACTGTGTTCTCATACGTTATGAGTCAGAGCTCTGGTTGAGAGACTGTGTTTCTCATACGTTATGAGTCAGAGCTCTGGTTGAGAGACTGTGTTTCTCATATGTTATGAGTCAGAGCTCTGGTTGAGAGACTGTGTTCTCATACTTTATGAGTCAGAGCTCTGGTTGAGAGATTGTGTTCTCATACTTTATGAGTCAGAGCTCTGGTTGAGAGATTGTGTTCTCATACTTTATGAGTCAGAGCTCTGGTTGAGAGATTGTGTTCTCATACTTTATGAGTCAGAGCTCTGGTTGAGAGACTGTGTTCTCATACTTTATGAGTCAGAGCTCTGGTTGAGAGACTGTGTTCTCATACTTTATGAGTCAGAGCTCTGGTTGAGAGACTGTGTTCTCATACTTTATGAGTCAGAGCTCTGGTGGAGAGATTGTGTTCTCATACTTTATCTTCACAAGTACCAGCAGCAGAGGTGACTGTTTTGGAGAGCCTGGCGTGCCCAAAGTAAAATGCCTCCCATTTAGGCCCAGAAAATGGGATATGCATATATTTAGTACCATTGGATAGGAAACACTCTGAATTGTCCAAAACTGTTAACCATTGGTCTGTGGGTCAATCAGAACGCATATAGCAGGCAAAACCCTGAGGAATCTCTGTCCTGGAAAAAGTCATTTTGACACATTGCTCATTTTGGAACCCCTCCCTATTGAGGACAAGTTTATAGGTATAATTTGAACGAGTTGGCGCCGCGTTTCAAAGGAGGAGTGGAGGCTGTCGTTTCTGATTATAACGCGCGAACCAAATGGAGGATTTATGGATAAAAGACGTTACTTTTTCTAACAAAAGAACCATGGATTGTCTTTGTTGGACACTTAGGATGACCTCAGCAGAAGTTCTTCAACAGGTAATTGATTTGTTTTCGCTGTGAAATGTGTTATGTGTGTGCCATGATGGCTAATCGATACATGGCTATTGGAAAATATGTGAGGTGATAGCCTCAAACAAATGAATGTGCTGCTTTCGCCGTAAAGCCTTTTTGAAATCTGACAACGCTGTGATATTGCCAAGAAACAGAGCTTTTGATGAGTATGGAACACTTGTATATTGCTGGATGTTTAATAATTCAACTTTCGGAATTTGAATTTGGCGCTTTAGATTTTCGCTGGTAGTGTCGGGATGAGCCCGCTAGCGACCCACTGGTACTTGAGAAGTTATGAGTCAGAGCAGGGGTATATCAGTACTAGGGCTGGCATAAGACGATCCAGCTCTCCTACACAACTGCTCTACTTGACACCCCACAGCCAGCCAATGACAAGGGACCCTGCCTCCTCCTCCTCCTCCTCCTCCTCCTCCTCCTCCTACGCGCGTGCGTGGGTGAGTGAGTGTTTTCGCTAGCAGCTACCTGACAGCCACTAATTATCACAGAAGGCAAATTATCATTTTAATGACTAGCCTGACGCTGGCCAGAAACCGCAGATTAAACATCAAAGCCCTATAGGGGTGGAGAGAAGAACTGGAGGTGGATGAGATGACATGATAAGATGATGATTGTTCACTTCTTAACAAAGAGGGATATGAGAAGTGGCTGATCTGAAGTACTCTGCTTATATTACATTTCAGGAAAGAACGAAGACATCAAGGATGAAGAATGAACAGATCAGGAATGAGAAGGGAAAAAAAGACCCAGGAAGGAAGACCCAAAGGAAAAGTCAAACGAGTCAACCGTCGCCCAGAAATTCACCGACGGTCAGATGGAATGTTTAATTGAGTGGAAGTGGAAGCTATCAACACTTAAAAGAGAGTGGGCGAAGGAGTCTCAGGCCTCCTCTTCTCTCCACTTCCTTTTAATCAGGTCTGATTCCACTGTAATACAGCAGCCATTTAATCACTACTTAAAAAAAAAAAAATTCCTTCTGTTTACAGTCCTGCTGTTCCTAGCCCTCTGAGGCCAATAGGGGAAAAAGGTGTCATTTTGGACACAGTCACAGTAAATCAAACGCTTTGACATCCTCAAAAAGACTTTAATAAAGCTGGTGAAAGGTTGCTGCTCGAACAGAAGGCAAGTCTGTTCTGTTCCAGGCCTTGTGGTAACTCTTTGTCTAAGGCAGGCAGGTCGATTCTGGAGTCAGTATTTCTGCCCGTTAGGGAAAACTACATGAGCCCTAAATGGTACCATGCTCCTTAGGTAGTGCACTACTTTTGACCAGGGTCCATAGGGCGGCTGTCATGGGGCTCTAGGTTAAAAAAAAAACACTACATAGAGAAAAGGGGTGCTATTCGAGAAGAGCTACCCTAGCCTGTTGGTTCCGCAGGCGGAATCCAAGTGATGTCGATTATGCGGAGAGACACATATCAGGCATTCCTCACATACAAACAGACGCAGCTTCTCACTCTAAAGGTCAGCAGCATCACTGCTGCTGGTATTCATAGTGACTGTTGTATCTTTATAACTATTTGGATTGGCACATACTAGACATGTAACGTATGCTTATTGACATAGTTTCGGGATCATGAGTTTCTATAGGCTATTTATTAAGGTGAGGAATGGAACCAAACAGATACATTTTGAGATCCAGTACCGGGTAGTCCTCTACATTATTTCACATGTTGACCAATCAGGCTTACTTTTACTGGTAACGTTGTTCTCTCAAGAAAATGAATAAGTTCTACTACTTCTGCCCTAGAGCTTCCAACATAGAAATATAATTAATCAAACATTCAAATTACCAGAGTAAGCAGTTCCGAAGCCCTTTCTATAGATTATATTTCTATGGTATGGATCAGTGACTCATTATGACTTCTTCTTCTGGAAGATTATAGCTGCTGCCTCTTCTACTCTTACTAACTAAAGTCAAAGTCAACATTATTAGTCAGTTGTACAACCGAATGCCTTCAACCAAAATGTGGCTTCCGCATTTAACCCAACCCCTCTGAATCAGAGAGGTGCAGGGGGGCTGCCTTAATCGACATCCACGTCTGCCTAATTCAGGGGCAGAACAACATATATCTTTTTTTTTTTCCTTGTCAGCTCGGGGATTCGAACTTGCAACCCTCCAGTTACAAGTCCAACGCTCTAACCACTAGGCTACCTGCCTAACCTACCTAACCACTAGGCTAACTCTTTACCAACCGGAGACAGTACAGACACAGGGGAGGTCAGTCATCTGACTTATTCTCTTTACGATAGCTGATAGTTTTATGAGCATGAGGCAATCGATCACCTCAAGTACTTTGAACTGCCAGTCAATGACAGGGGAATAGAGGAGAGATGGCCCATAGACCTGGCCCGAGGAGGGGAATAACTGCCATTCCAGCCTCTCATCTCCTCTGACCTGCACTGTGCACCTTGGGTCAGTCCCCTGGGTGGTGAGTGACCAGGGGGAGGTAGGGGCATTAACAGAGCTAGCAGGGTGGATGGGGGGCATAGGTCTGGGCTGGCTGGGAGTCTGACCGAGTGTCTAATCTATCTACACCTCATATAAACCTGCTGGGGTGGGCAGAACAGGGGATTTTATCAACAGCAACATACCATTAAAGCAATTACGAGTGGCGACGAAACAGCAGCTCATGGCCCACCACAATCTGACGTGGAGCCTCCCTGGAGAAGAGGTAGAACCTTATACCTCACATTGGGGTCTGCTTCCCAAATGGCACCCTACACATTTTTCAACCATTGGCTACTTTTGAAAATTTGGGGTCATTTATCAGACGCTCTTATCCAGCGGGACATACAGGAGCTATTGGGGTTAAGTGCCTTGCTCAAGGGCACATTGACAGATTTTTCACTGAGTTGGCTCAAGGATTCCAACCAGCCACCATTCGGTTACTGGCCTCCCACGCTCTTAACCACTAGGCTACCTGCCACCCTATGGACTCAGGTAAAACGTAGTGCACTATATAGGGAATAGGGTGCAATTTGGGACGATACCAGAGGGGATAAAGGTGGACAAAGAGATCCCACGCTTTATTACCTCCCACTCACTAAACATAAAAGAGTTGAGCTGCCATCTGAGAAACCCTCAGGGATCCTAAAGGAGATGGCAGGTTTGATACCAGAGAGGTGGGATCCTAAAGGAGATGGCAGGTTTGATACCAGAGAGGTGGGATCCTAAATGAGATGGCAGGTTTGATACCAGAGAGGTGAGATCCTAAAGGAGATGGCAGGATTAATACCAGAGAGGTGGGATCCTAAAGGAGATGGCAGGTTTGATACCAGAGAGGTGGGATCCTAAAGGAGATGGCAGGTTTGATACCAGAGAGGTGGGATCCGAAAGGAGATGGCAGGTTTGATACCAGAGAGGTGGGATCCTAAAGGAGATGGCAGGTTTGATACCAGAGAGGTGGGATCCTAAAGGAGATGGCAGGTTTGATACCAGAGAGGTGGGATCCTAAATGTGGGTTTCCCCTTAAACCACTCGAGTGTTGCTTTAGCAGTATGCTTAGGGTCATTGTCCTGCTGGAAGGCGAACTTCCTTCCCAGTCTCAAATCTCTAGAAGACTGAAACAGGTTTCCCTGAAGAATTTCCTTGTACTTAGCGCCATCCATCATTCCTTAAATTCTGACCAGTTTCCCAGTCCTTGTCGCTGAAAAACATCCCCACAGCATGATGCTGCCACCACCATGCTTCACTGTGGGGATGGTGTTCTCGGGGTGATGAGAGGTGTTGGGTTTTGCGCCAGACATAACATTTTCCTTGATGGCCAAAAAGCTCAATTTTAGTCTCATCTGACCAGAATACCTTCTTCCATATGTTTGGGGAGTCTCCCACATGCCATTTGGTGAACACCAAATGTGTTTACGTATTTTTTTCTTTAAGCAATGGCTTTTTTCTGGCCATTCTTCCGTAAAGCCCAGCTCTGTGGAGTGTATGGCTTAAAGTGGTCCTATGGACAGACACTCCAATCTCTGCTGTGGAGCTTTGCAGCTCCTTCAGAGTTTTCTTTGGTCTCTTTGTTGCCTCTGATTAATGCCCTCCTTGCCTGGCTGTGAGTTTTGGTGGGCGGCCCTCTCTTGGCAGGTTTGTTGTGGTGCCATATTCTTTACATTTTTTAATAATGGATTTAAAGGTGCTCCGTGGGATGTTCATAGTTTTTTATATTTTTTTATAACCCAACCCTGATCTGTACTTCTCCACAACTTTGTCCCTGACCTGTTTGGAGAGCTCCTTGGTCTTCATGGTGCCGCTTGCTTGGTGGTGCCCCTTGCTAAGGGGTGTTGCAGACTCTGGGGCCTTTCAGAACAGGTGATGACAGTCTGGTGTCATCACACCAGACTGTCATCACACCAGGAGACTGTCATCACACCAGACTGTCATCACACCAGACTGTCATCACACCAGGAGACTGTCATCACACCAGACTGTCATCACACCAATAGATTGTCATCACACCAGACTGTCATCACACCAGACAGTCATCACACCAGGAGACTGTCATCACACCAGGAGACTGTCATCACACCAGACTGTCATCACACCAGACTGTCATCACACCAGGAGACTGTCATCACACCAGACTGTCATCACACCAAGAGATTGTCATCACACCAGACTGTCATCACACCAGACAGTCATCACACCAGGAGACTGTCATCACACCAGACTGTCATCACACCAGACTGTCATCACACCAGGAGACTGTCATCACACCAGACTGTCATCACACCAGACTGTCATCACACCAGGAGACTGTCATCACACCAGACTGTCATCACACCAATAGATTGTCATCACACCAGACTGTCATCACACCAGACAGTCATCACACCAGGAGACTGTCATCACACCAGGAGACTGTCATCACACCAGACTGTCATCACACCAGGAGACTGTCATCACACCAGGAGACTGTCATCACACCAGACTGTCATCACACCAAGAGATTGTCATCACACCAGACTGTCATCACACCAGACAGTCATCACACCAGGAGACTGTCATCACACCAGACTGTCATCACACCAGACTGTCATCACACCAGGAGACTGTCATCACACCAGGAGACTGTCATCACACCAGACTGTCATCACACCAGACTGTCATCACACCAGGAGACTGTCATCACACCAGACTGTCATCACACCAAGAGATTGTCATCACACCAGACTGTCATCACACAGGACAGTCATCACACCAGGAGACTGTCATCACACCAGACTGTCATCACACCAGACTGTCATCACACCAGGAGACTGTCATCACACCAGACTGTCATCACACCAAGAGATTGTCATCACACCAGACTGTCATCACACCAGACAGTCATCACACCAGGAGACTGTCATCACACCAGGAGACTGTCATCACACCAGGAGACTGTCATCACACCAGACAGTCATCACACCAGGAGACTATCATCACACCAGGAGACTGTCATCACACCAGGAGACTGTCATCACACCAGACTGTCATCACACCAGGAGACTGTCATCACACCAGGAGACTGTCATCACACCCGACTGTCATCACACCAGGAGACTGTCATCACACCAGGAGACTGTCATCACACCAGGAGACTGTCATCACACCAGACTGTCATCACACCAGACTGTCATCACACTAGGAGACTGTCATCACACCAGACTGTCATCACACCAGACTGTCATCACACCAGGAGACTGTCATCACACCAGGAGACTGTCATCACACTAGGAGACTGTCATCACACCAGACAGTCATTACATGGGCTTTCTCCTACCTATCTCTCTGATTTGGTCCTGCCGTACATACCTACACGTACACTACGGTCACAAGACGCAGGCCTCCTTACTGTCACTAGAATTTCTAAGAAAACAGCTGGAGGCTTTCTCCTATAGAGCTCCATTTTTATGGAATGGTTTGCCTGTCCATGTGAGAGATGCAGACTCTGTCTTAACCTTTAAGTCTTTATTGAAGACTCATCTCTTCAGTAGGTCCTATGACTAAGTGTAGTCTGGCCCAGGAGTGTGAAGGTGAACGGAAGAGACTGGAGCAACGAACTGCCCTTGCTCTCTCTGCCTGGCCGGTTCCCCTCTCTCCACTGGGATTCTCTGCCTCTGACCCTATTACTGGAGCTGAGTCACTGGCCTACTGGTGCTCTTCCATGCCATCCCTAGGAGGGGTGCGTCACTGAGTGGGTTGAGTCACTGACGTGATCTTCCTGTCCGGGTTGGAACCCCCTTGGGTTCGTGCCGTGGGGGAGATATTCGTTGGCTATACTCGGCCTCAGGATAGTAAGTTGGTGGTTGAAGATATCCCTCTAGTGGTGTGGGGGCTGTGCTTTGGCAAAGTGGGTGGGGTTATATCCTGCCTGGTTGGCCCTGTCCGGGTGTATCGTTGGACGGGGCCACAGTCGGACGGGGCCAAGTGACGGGGCCACTTTCTAGGGAGTTTTTCCTAGCCACCGTGCTTCTACACCTGCATTGCTTGCTGTTTGGGGTTTTAGGCTGGGTTTCTGTACAGCACTCTGTGACATCAGCTGAAATATATATATATTTCACCTTTATTTAACCAGGTAGGCAAGTTGAGAACAAGTTCTCATTTACAACTGCGACCTGGCCAAGATAAAGCAAAGCAGTTCAACACAGAGTTACACAGTTACACAGTAAACAAACATACAGTCAATAATACAGTAGAAAAACAAGTCTATATACAAAGAGTGCAAATGAGGTAAGATAAGGAACATAAGGCAATAAATGGGCCATGGTGGCGAAGTAATTACAATATTGCAATTAAGCACTGGAATGGTAGATGTGCAGTAGATGAATGTGCAAGTAGGGGCTTTACCTAGCAGGGACTTGTAGATAACCTGGAGCCAGTGGGTTTGGCGACGAGTATGAAACGAGGGCCAGCCAACGAGAGCGTACAAGTTGCAGTGGTGGGTAGTATATGAGGCTTTGGTGACAAAACGGATGGCACTGTGATAGACTGCATCCAATTTGTTGAGTAGAGGGTTGGAGGCTATTTTGTAAATGACATCGCCGAAGTCGAGGATCGGTAGGATGGTCAGTTTTGCGAGGGTATGTTTGGCAGCGTGAGTGAAGGATGCTTTGTTGCGAAATAGGAAGCCAATTCTAGATTTAATATTGGATTGGAGATATTTGATGTGAGTCTGGAAGGAGAGTATAAATACATTTGATTAATCACACCAGACTGTCATCACACCAGGAGACTGTCATCACACTAGACTGTCATTACACCAAGAGACTGTCATCACACCAGACTGTCATCACACCAGACTGTCATCTTTACAGACTAACTAATGGAACCCATAAACTAGCAAACAAATAAACACACTGTCCTTTATGTTTAGTGACATTAGCAGACAGATAGGAACTGTTCAACTGCACAAAAAGCATATTTAAAAAATATCTTAATGACAATTTTCATAAAACTATGAGATAAAAGAAATGTGACTGAAATCCAGAAAGATTGACGTTAAGTAGGACTATAATACAATTATATTCTAGCCTCTACAAAAAATGATTTGACTCGCTCAAAGCGAAGCGATATTTTGAAAGGGAATTATATAATCATAAATAAACAAACAAAATCCTTATCGACTGTAATGACAGTCACTAGTCGTCACGACCATTAATCTGTCATTAGTAAACAGGAACATGGATAACTTTCTATCATGTCATTTCTTTCTCGAAGACCAGAATGAAACATATTTTTGCTTTTCCAGATGGTTATTTTTTTGTGTTGTAGCAGAGAATAGACCCTTATTTAGGGTCACACCTGTCACACCTGTAGTTCTAACTGCCCAAAACATATCTAAACTCTACATTTCTGCTTCCAGTAAATTATATAGTGCCTCCATTTTGGACAACCCCAAAATAAATCATTTTACTTATCCTCGTGTGGCTTACTCAAACAAACATTTTACGTTCTTTACATTATTCCATTTAACCATCTTGAACTACGATACAATATTTTAGGCTATATTGTTTCCGTGCAAAAGGGACATTTTCCTGTTTCCATAAACGACGTGAATCCACCTCTGCTCCAACAACGCTCATCAAATCACAGGTCTCCCATCTCCAGATCCACCCCGCAACCACAGCCACCATTTCATCTACTGTCTCCAAAAAGAAATCAAACCCAGAAACACACAAGACAAACTCACACAATAAAGTTATAAGACAATTTGGGGAGACGATTCAGAGATTATTATATTCATTTAGATTTCTGTAATGTAACAACTAGGTAATCCAATAAAAAAAATCGCAGCCTAAAATCAACAGGAAAGCAATACAATCCATGCCATAATTAATGAACCCTAATAGTCTCAATGAAGGCTAAACACTGATGGAACTGGAACTATTAGAGCTATAGTAACTATTGGAGCTATTGGACACTAATGGAAATATTGGAGCAATAGTAACTACTGAAGCTATTGGTACTAATGGAGACAATGGAGCTGAATGGAACTACTGGAGCTAATGGAACTGTTGGAGCTATTGGAACTATTGGAGCTAAGGGAAATATTGGAGCTAATGGAACTATTGGAGCTAATGGAACTCCTGGAGATAATGGAACTATTGGAGCTAATGGAACTCCTGGAGATAATGGAACTATTGGAGCTAATGGAACTATTGGAGCTAATGGAACTCCTGGAGATAATGGAACTATTGGAGCTAATGGAACTATTGGAGCTAATGGAACTATTGGAGCCAATGGAACTATTGGAGCCAATGGAACTATTGGAGCCAATGGAACTATTGGAGCCAATGGAACTATTGGAGCCAATGGAACTAGTGGATCTAATTGAGCTAATGGAACTAATGAAGCTTATGGAGCTAATGGAACTATTGGTGCCAATGGAACTACTGAAGCTAATGGAACTATTGGTGCCAATGGAACTACTGGAGCTAATGGAACCATGGTGAGTCAGTAGTTCTGATTCCAGATGTTAACAGGGCTAATGGCAGAGTCCAGGGCCACATCTCAACAGGACAGGGTAGCGGAGCAGAGCAGCCATTTCATAGGGCGCCTCTTCCTCTATTCAAACACTCCAGGTGTTTACATTCCCCTGCACACACACACACACAACCCCGCACACACGCAGATAAACACATACAAAGCCACTGAATCGAAACACAAACGAAAAGTAATCTGCTGCATAAACATCTTTCTCCATTGGTTTGTCTGTGAGTGCCACAGACAGATTTAAAATAATCACTTTTTCAAATTCCTTCTTTACGCTAAAGCCCCTATACCACCACTGAGCCCTAAGCCGCCAATAAACTCCGACACCAAATCACATCGAAAAGATTTCATGGGGTGAAAATATAAAATATAAAAATTGCAGTAACACTACTATAAAGGTATTGATACGTTTAGTATTTCACCAGTCCCACTCCCACCATGGAGCTCCAGAAACTCCATGGAGCCAAGGGGATGTTAGTGGTTCCCTGACGCCCCAGTAGGAGCCTCATCCCTGGGTCTTACCTCGCTGTACGACGTGGGCGTCCCTGTCTCCAGATACAACATGTTGGCGCTGAGGTTGAGCAATGCTGCTGCTGTGTGCTCCACTGACTCCAGGATGAATCTACACTTCTGGTCCCTGGTCTCAGACTGAATGAGTGACTGGCTATGAGGACTATGGATGACAACAGAACAGGACAGGCAAAGAGTCTCTATAGGAATTTATTGGGAAGGAGATATATACTGGGGGTTGAGAGGAGGAGAGGAGGAGGGGTCTGAGGAGCTACCTGTCCAATACCTGGGGTGGTTAGTCCACACCCATCTCCTTGACTACCTCTCTCTGCTAAGACAGACAAACAGCTCACTCAGATCCTGCCATCCAATACAACCAGGACATTTAATACAGTGATTGCTTTCAATGCAACCTGATTTCTATCAACTTACTGAACATTTCGGGTTAGTCCTATCATTTTCTAAGGTTAAAAAAAAAAAAAAAAACTTCTGAATTGATACATTATCCACTTCTCTGTTGTACAGAACAACTCAAAGTGACAAGATGTAGCTCTGAATATCCACACAGACTTTCTCATTTCTAATGTCCTTAAATGCTATCCCACGCTGAGTGGAACTGAACTGGCGTCTACCAGCTGAACGTGTAGCCTAACTTAGATGCACCCCAAAAAGAAGAAGAGCAGATATTTGCTCATGTAAAACAGTAAAACAACACTTTCTGATATATTCAAGGAGTTATGCATTTCCTGTACTTTTACTCCATCCTCAAGAAAGGACTAATGCAGAGCAACACCCTGATAATAAAAAAACTAGAACTTAATAGCACATTGAATAGGCTAATGAATAACACATTGAATAGGCTAATGAATAGGCTAATGAATTGAATAGGCTAATGAATAGCACATTGAATAGGCTAATGAATAACACATTGAATAGGCTAATGAATAACACATTGAATAGGCTAATGAATAGGCTAATGAATTGAATAGGCTAATGAATAGCACATTGAATAGGCTAATGAATAACACATTGAATAGGCTAATGAATAACACATTGAATAGGCTAATGAATAGGCTAATGAATTGAATAGGCTAATGAATAGCACATTGAATAGGCTAATGAATAGGCTAATGAATAGGCTAATGAATAGGCTAATGAATTGAATAGGCTATTGAATAACATATTGAATAGGCTAATGAATTGAATAGGCTAATGAATAGGCTAATGAATAGCACATTGAATAGGCTAATGAATTGAATAGGCTAATGAATAGGCTAATGAATAGCACATTGAATAGGCTAATGAATAGCACATTGAATAGGCTAATGAACAGCACATTGAATAGGCTAATGAACAGCACATTGAATAGGCTAATGAATAGCACATTGAATAGGCTAATGAACAGCACATTGAATAGGCTAATGAATAGCACATTGAATAGGCTAATGAATTGAATAGGCTATTGAATAGGCTAATGAATAGTACATTGAATAGGCTAATTAATTGAATAGGCTAATGAATAGGCTAATGAATAGCACATTGAATAGGCTAATGAATTGAATAGGCTAATGAATAGGCTAATGAATTGTACATTGAATAGGCTAATGAATAGCACATTGAATAGGCTAATGAACAGCACATTGAATAGGCTAATGAACAGCACATTGAATAGGCTAATGAATAGCACATTGAATAGGCTAATGAACAGCACATTGAATAGGCTAATGAATAGCACATTGAATAGGCTAATGAATTGAATAGGCTATTGAATAGGCTAATGAATAGTACATTGAATAGGCTAATTAATTAAATAGGCTAATGAATAGGCTAATGAATAGCACATTGAAGAGGCTAATTACACATGAACGCTACAATGCACCTCCATTTGTCATTTAAACTAAGACATTTGAGAAGTTCTAATAGTTCACAGTTTAAGATACAGTATATGATATAGAGTATATACAGTATCATACAGTATATGATATAGAAGGAGCCTGAGAGCTGAATCAAGGCCTGAGGTACAGGCGAAGAAAGGGCAAAGCACAGGATAGGTTGAATAAATAATATATTGAATTGCTTAATTTGACAATTGGATATATTTGAGCTATATATTTTTGCCTGTTTTTAGATCCTGAAAAGGTTTTTATATATAATGATAAGTACCTTTCATAGCTTTAGAATAGCCTACACAGCTTACAAATTAACCTCGACTAACCTGTACCCCCCCACCCCGCACACAGACTCTGTACCGGTACCCCCTGTATAGAGCCTCGTTACTGTTCTTTCTTACGTGTTATTTTTTATATTATTTTCTTAACTCTTTCTTAAAACTGCATTGTTGGTTAAGGTCTCGTAAGTTAGCATTTCACGGTAAGGTCTACACCTGTTGTATTCGGGGGCATGTGACAAATAAAGTTTGATTTGACAGTGAAAAAAACTGTAAACCAATGTTACCATTATGCTCGTATGTAATCAGATCTCAAACCAAATAATCAAATCAAATTTTATTCGTCACGTACACATGGTTAGCAGATGTTAAATGCGAGTGTAGTGAAATGCTTGTGCTTCTAGGTCCGACCGTGCAGTAATTATCTAACAAGCCATCGAACAATTTCACAACAACTACCTTATACACACACAAGTGTAAAGGAATGAATACGAGATCCGTAGTTAGCTAGGCCTACACGTTTACATCATCAAGCGCTAAGCTACACTGCAGACAGCACTGCAACCTGAGCGGCTGGAGGTATTATTGGAGGGTGGTTGATGACAGTGCAGGGTAAGTGGGGTGGAGGTGGGGTAAATTCTATTCCTGCAGAGGACAAGAAGGGGAAAGTCTCTCTGGCCCGAAGTTAAACTCTTTTCAAAGCAGGTCACTAAACCTCACTACTACTATGACCTGGAGTCACCTGGAGTGATGGTCTGCAATCAGCAGCCACACCCGGCCAGGTCACCTAGGGATGGAAATTAAGCTAACCCTCTAGCCCGAGGCTAGCACTTTTTTTTAGAACGGTCTAGTAAAACATGTACCAAACGAATTACTCAAATTTGCCAAATTAGCACACTGAAAAATATTGCATGGCACAGATTTTAGACTGTAGACAGTAGAATGCAGGCCAACCCGGGCTAGTAGAAATTGCCTGACTGGCCAGTGCACAAGATGTAAAAGATCCACACCCAGCCCTGGACCCTGGGGCTACAGACCTACAGGTCAACCTGGCCTGGCTGCAAAGTAAAGGGACACTCTAAACCAAATGGCCCCTATTTCTTTATGTTATAGCATCTCTCCTCCCTCCCTTGGTACGGTGGCCTCATCTCATTCAAGGATTCACCTCTTTTGAAACTGGTAATTAGTTGAGCTAGCTAAACAAACTTCTAATTATGTTAAAACAACATTGGCAGCACGTTAAATAGAGGTTAGGTTAGGGCTTCTGAACACCTAGGAGAGGTGAAGCAGTACTAGTGGGTCTTCATGGGTAATACAGAGAATAGAGCTGGTTTAAGACAAGCAGACAGCTCTACAGAGAATAGAGCTGGTTTAAGACAAGCAGACAGCTCTACAGAGAATAGAGCTGGTTTAAGACAAGCCGACAGCTCTACAGAGAATAGAGCTGATTTAAGACAAGCAGACAGCTCTACAGAGAATAGAGCTGGTTTAAGACAAGCAGACAGCTGTGTCTGGTTTAAGACAAGCAGACAGCTGTACAGAGAATAGAGCTGGTTTAAGACAAGCAGACAGCTCTACAGAGAATAGAGCTGGTTTAAGACAAGCAGACAGCTCTGCAGAGAATAGAGCTGGTTTAAGACAAGCAGACAGCTCTGCAGAGAATAGAGCTGGTTTAAGACAAGCAGACAGCTGTGTAGAGAATAGTGTCTATTTTTCTACATATTGAAAAGTCCAGTGATAATCCTGTCGACTAAGTTAAATGTCACTCTGCTCTCGTCGTTTGTAACCTTCAAGTCTACCTGAATGACCCGATAACACAAAGCCACAAGTCACAAACACCGAGGTGAGTCCGGTGATCCACGCGATCTTCTGTAACCAGTCCTAAACGTGAAGAATGGGCACGAGTTTAACTATTGGCTTTTAACATTAGACCCTCCTAGGCAATGAAAGGACGAGGCGACGCGGATAAAGTGTCGCCTCAGGTGACTCTGGAGACACGGCAGCGCGAAGAGAGCAAAGCCCCCTAAAACCTTGATCCTCACAATAATCCCAAATTACAGCACAGCTGTGGTGACGTGGGGGTGTGGGGGTTAATACATCTCTGACAGAGGACCAGTCTTCAGGGGACTACTGCCTGATCAAATGCATCAATAATACAGTTTTATATCTGGCAACAGGACAGAGATCAGAGCTACTTCTAAACAGCAGTAGGTGAACTACTCACTGTGCACAAACGGGTTGAAACAGCGTTGTTTCTATTGTCATTTGTCAACGTATACTGGCAAATGCATTGGATTTGAAACAAGCACTGTTGTGTTTTGAGGAAGAGATTTTTCTTTTTTTCAGGGGGAAATTTCTACCACAGGAATATGTCATCATTAGGGCGACGTATAAAATTGGCCCAAATGTGGGACAACAGGGTGATTTATGTGGGACATTTACAGGGGCAGTGTAGCCTACACGAATACCCTCCTGCTCATAGTGTAGCGCAAAGGAGACCCTCACAAGTTTGATGAAATGACCGTATATCTTTCAGTCTAATATAGCTGTTTACAGGGCCTTGAGAAAGTATTCATACCCCTTGACTTATTCCACATTTTGTTGTGTTACAGCCTGAATTTAAATTGGATTAAATCAAATTTTTTCTCATCTATTTACACACAAAACCCCCATAAAGACGAATTGAAAACACGTTTTTAGAATTTTTTTGCAAATGTATTGAAAAATAAATACAGAAATATCTCATTTACATGAAGTATTCACAACCCTGAGTCAATATTTTATAGAAGCACCTTTGGCAGTGATTTCAGCTGTGAGTCTTCCTGGGTGAGTCTCTAAGAGATTTCCACACCTGGATTGTGCAACATTGGCCCATTGTTCTTTTCAAACTTCTTCAAGCTCTGTCGAATTGGTTGTTCATCATTGCTAGACAACCATTTTCAGGTCTTGCCATAGATTCTCAAGTAGATTTCATGTCAAAACTGTAACTTGGACACTCGGGAACGTTCACTGTGTTCTTGGTAAGCAACTCCAGTATAGATTTAGCCTTGTGTTTTAGGTTACTGTCCTGCTGAAAGGTGAATTCATCTCCCAGTGTCTGGTGGAAAGCAGACTGAACCAGGGTTTTCCTCTAGGATTTTGCCTGTCCTTAGCTCCATTCAGTTTATTTTTTTATCCTGAAAAACTCCCCAGCCCTTAATGATTACAAGCATACCCATAACATGATGCAGCCACCACTATGCTTGGAAATATGAAGAGTGGTACTCAGTAATGTGTTGTATTGGATATGTCACAAACATAACCCTTTGTATTCAACCCTTTTGTAATCAACATAAAGGCCATATTGAAAGAAACACATCGAATTTGCAGGCCAAGCAAAGCCTATTAGGTTGGTTTTAACAACAAACAAAAAAGTGTCTGCCCATTGACTGGATGCTGTATACAGCGTTTAACATAGTAAAACAAACATTATATTCGTCCAAACCTTTGCTGCTATGGTTGTAGATGTGCATAATATGCTGAGATCCTAATCAAAAAGTATTCAATAACTCCCAAATAACAAAAAAAAACGTAGCTACAGGTTGTTGTAACGTTTAAACCAAAAAAACATGTTTCAAAAATGTTTGCGCTGCGTGGATCACCGGTGCGGGTTGAATGCAGCATTGCTGCATGGTGCAATCAACATGTATTGTAGTTGAGTAGCCAGCCTCGGCTACTGCTCTATATGTTGCTGTAATAGGCCTATATTTTTCTTCTTTTGCATGATGTTTTGTTGCAGTTTTAGGGGTTATTAAGCTTTAAAAACCGAAGCCAGACTGCAACATTTTAGTATCCTAGCTGGGACTGTGTGTAAAGCAGGACAGCAGCGCAGGTTGGAAGTTTAATTCATCACTGTGAAAGTTTTAAGGATGACTCAGCTGTTGACACATTTATACTCGCTTGTGTGTCCTATGGTCCTTTAGTCGTAATTTAGACCCGCGTGTGAATCATTTATCTTAACTTTTTGACAACCAAGACGCCATTGTTCTGTAGGCTACAGCAACGACCCGTTGGAACCCGAAACTTGGCATGGACATTTAGCCTACAACACCACGTTTAAACTTTCGGTCCGGTAGATGCGTTTTCAGGCATTCATTTGGGATGATATGATACAGTGCACTGGCTAGCTGGTGTGGGGTGTGGGTGTGTGGCAATGCACGCCACCTTGGGAGGGTTTACTGTGTGGAAGCAAAGTGTCATTAATAACTTCACCATGCTGAAAAGGATATTCAATGTCTGCTTTTTTTTTGTTTTTGTTTTTGTTATACCAATAGCTTCCCGTCTTTGCGAGTCATTTGCAAAAAAAAACCTCCCAGTTTTTTTTTTTTTTTTTGTGGTTGAATCTGTTTGAAATTCACTGCTCATGAGGGACCTTACAGATCATTGTACTGATGGGGTAGTCATTCAAAAATCATGTTAAACACTATTATTACACACAGAGTGAGTCCATGAAAACGTATTATGTGACTTGTTAAGCACGTTTTTACTCCTGGACTTATTTAGGCTTGACATAACAAAGGGGGTTGACTACTGATTGACTCAAGACAGTTCTGCTTTTCATTTTTTAATGAATTTGTAAACATTTTGAAAAACACAATTCCACTTTGACACGATGGGGTATTGTGTTTAGGCCAGTGACACAAAATCTCAAATTGAATCCATTTTAAATTCAGGCTGTAACACCAGAAGTACACTTTATGTATGCAGTTAGGCCTAACTGTCCAAGTTTAGGTGGAATTTAGCCTGAAAGCATTTGAGAAATGTGATTGGTTGAGGATAGGCCCTATGTCTCTCCTCTTGTGCTGTGCAGAATATCAGATCTCAATAACCATTGATGAAGTGTTTAAAATCACCAGTAGCCTAACCATCCTTATGATTTATAGAAGAGACAGATTGGAATGTCTGACTGAAATGGGGACAAATCAATGTTTTTAGTGTTTTATTAGTGGTGTTTGCCTTTGTAGGGGGCGGCAGGTAGCCTAGTGGTTAGTGTTGGACTTGCAAGTTCGAATCCCCCGAGCTGACAAGGTAAAAATCTGTCGTTCTGCCCCTGAAAAAGGCAGTTAACCCACTGTTCCCCGGGCGCTGAAGACGTGGATGTCGATTTAAGGCAGCCCCCCTGCACCTCTCTGATTCAGAGGGGTTGGGTTAAATGCGGAAGACACATTTCAGTTGAAGGCATTCGGTTGTACAACTGACTAATCATTTTGTCTTTGTTGATAAAATATCAGGACATGATTGTTTGGTGACGGGACAAAGGGGACAAAGGGCCAAAATGTGGGACTGTCCTGTACAGTCCGGGACATGTGGTCACCCTAGTCATCATGGTAACTCAAATTTCAACATGAACAAACCTTGTAAAAAAATTAATAAATAACAATAGGCTGGGCAGCACCGCGACTGGAGATGTTGGATTCACGTTTCCATCTCGATCAAAAATCTATGTTAACCAATGGGACTAAATCCAATCAAACTTTATTTAAAACGCATTTAAAGTTCAAATTGATTTAGTCCTATTCTTTAACTTAGATTTGTTGTTAAGGTGGATGCGTGAATCCAACATATCAATTATTATTTTGTAGACAAACCAGGATTTAATGCCAGACTAAGTCTGTGGCCCAGGATTTAATGCCAGACTAAATCTGTGGCCCAGGATTTAATGCCAGACTAAGTCTGTGGCCCAGGATTTAATGCCAGACTAAATCTGTGGCCCAGGATTTAATGCCAGACTAAATCTGTGGCCCAGGATTTAATGCCAGACTAAATCTGTGGCCCAGGATTTAATGCCAGACTAAATCTGTGGCCCAGGATTTAATGCCAGACTAAATCTGTGGCCCAGGATTTAATGCCAGACTAAGTCTGTGGCCCAGGATTTAATGCCAGACTAAGTCTGTGGCCCAGGATTTAATGCCAGACTAAATCTGTGGCCCAGGATTTAATGCCAGACTAAGTCTGTGGCCCAGGATTTAATGCCAGACTAAATCTGTGGCCCAGGATTTAATGCCAGACTAAATCTGTGGCCCAGGATTTAATGCCAGACTAAATCTGTGGCCCAGGATTTAATGCCAGACTAAGTCTGTGGCCCAGGATTTAATGCCAGACTAAATCTGTGGCCCAGGATTTAATGCCAGACTAAGTCTGTGGCCCAGGATTTAATGCCAGACTAAGTCTGTGGCTCAGATGGAAATATCAAAGCAGAAGATAAATCTCCTTCAAATGTTGATATTTGGTTACGTTGACAACCAAACACAATTCAATATCACTTTTGAAATACAATAAATAGCCTATAAATTTGTCTATAAGTAAACAAATATATGTGTTCACGTCTCAAAAGTTAAAGAATGAGATTAAGCCAGTGGCTCAGATGGAACTATCCAAGCAGTAGATACATATCCTTTAAATGTTGATATTTGGTTACGTTGACAACCGAACACACCTGTTGTACAGTGAGAGACAGTTCCTCAGGATCACCTGTTGTACAGTGAGAGCCATCTCCTCAGGATCACCTGTTGTACAGTGAGAGCCATCTCCTCAAGATCACCTGTTGTACAGTGAGAGCCATCTCCTCAGGATCACCTGTTGTACAGTGAGAGCTAGCTCCTCATAGCTGGCTAGAAACTCATTGCAGGTTTGGGAAAAATCACAATTTTGTTACTTTTAATCCTACCCTGTGATGTCACAGAGAAGCAGTTATGTCACTACTGTTATGTCACTACAGTTATGTCACTATTGTTATGTCACTACTGTTACGTCACTACTTATCTTTTTTTAAGCACAGATCATAGAAATTAGCTTTGGTTCTGGAAATAATGATTATGAGGTTGAAAATGGGTGGAATTGCCCTTTTAAGAGCCTTTTCGTTGAAAATGGGTGGAATTGCCCTTTTAAAGAGCCCTTTTCCTGAATCTACTAGATTAGTGCTGTATCATGTGTCATGGTGCAGAGAGAGAGGCAGACACCTGGCTGTAGACTGACTGACAGCTTCCCTCCATATTGACAGACAGACGGCAAAAGAGGCCACGGCTGAGAAAATAGCCTTTGCAGTGATACGTCAGCACATTGTGCTTCGTTTGAACCCTGGCCCATCTCCTTTGACACACATCCTGAGGTTCTTAGTGACACTGCAGCCCAACACCTCTGGCTTCGACCTAGTCACCTGCTATCCAATGTTTTCATTGGACCGGTGTAGACGCACAAAAAAAGACAGGGTGTTGCACTCGGTGAACTATGCTGAACTGGGGGCCTCCCGAGTGGCACTGCGGTCTAAGGTACTGCATCGCAGTGCTAGAGGCGTCACTACAGAACCGGGATCGATCCCGGGCTGTGTCACAGCCGGCCACGACCGGGGTACCCATGAGGCGGGGGCACACAATTGGCTCAGCGTCGTAAGGGCTAGGGGAGGATGGGATATCCTTGTCCCATTGCACTCTAGCGACTCCTTGTGGCGGGCCGGGCGCATGCACGCTGACTTCCTCAGACACATTGGTGCGGCTGGCTTCCGGTTTAAGCGAGCAGTGTGTCTTGGCGGGGTTCTGTTTCGGAGGACGCGTGGCTCTAGACCTTCGTCTCGTCCAAGTCTGTACGGGAGTTTCAGCGATGGGACAAAACTGTTACTACCAATTGGGGTAAAATATATATACAGTTGAAGTTGGAAGTTTACATACACCTTAGCCAAATACATTTAAACTCAGTTTTTCACAATTCCTGACATTTAATTCTAATAAATATGCCCTGTCTTAAGTCAGTTAGGATCACCACTTTATTTTAAGAATGTGAAATGTCTGAATAATAGTAAAGAGAATGATTTATTTTATATTTTATTTCTTTCATCACATTCCCAGTGGGTCAGAAGTTTACATACACTCAATTAGTATTTGGTAGCATTGCCTTTAAATTGTTAACTTGGGTCAAACATGTCGGGTAGCCTTCCACAAGCTTCCCACAATAAGTTGGGTGAATTTTGGCCCATTCCTCCTGACAGAGCTGGTGTAACTGAGTCAGGTTTGTAGGCCTCCTTGCTCGCACACGCTTTTTCAGTTCTGCCCACACATTTTCTATAGGATTGAGATCAGGGCTTTGTGAAGGCCACTCTAACTTTGACTTTGTTGACTTTGTTGTCCTTAAGCCATTTTGCCACAACTTTGGAAGTATGCTTGGGGTCAATGTCCATTTGGAAGACCCATTTGCGACCAAGCTTTAACTTCCTGACTGATGTCTTGAGATGTTGCTTCTATATATCCACAAAACTTCCCTTCTTCATGATGCCATCCAGTCCCTCCTGCAGCAAAGCACCCAGAAAACGTTTGACCTCTGTCATTGCCAACAAAGGGTATATAACAAAGTATTGAGATAAACTTTTGTTATTGACCAAATACTTATTTTCCACCATAATTTGCAAATAAATTCATAAAAAATCCTACAATGTGATTTGCTGCATTTCTTTTCCTCATTTTGTCTGTCATAGTTGAAGTGTACCTATGATGAAAATTACAGGCCTCTCTCATCTTTTTAAGTGAGAGAACTTGCACAATTGGTGGCTGACTAAATACTTTTTTTCCCCACTATATATATATATATATATATGCTAAATTGGTTGTAATTGTAGGATCCATCCATTTCTCTTAAACTGCCTGTATTCAACATCTCCAGTCTTTGGGGATGTACAGTACATTCAAAAAATATTCAGACCCCTTGACTTTTTCCACAATTTGTTACGTTACAGCCTTATTCTATAATTGATTAAATAATTGGTTTTACTCATCAATCTACACACAATACCCCATAGAAAACTGAAATATCACATTTACATAAGTATTCAGACCCTTAACTCAGTACTTTGTTGAAGCACTTTTGGCAGCAGAATCAAGTCTTCTTGGGTATGACTCTAGAAGCTTTGGGGAGTTTCTCCCATTCTTCTTTGCAGATCCTCTCAATCCTCTCAGATATTTTCAGGTCTCTCCAGAGATGTTCGATCGGGTTTAAGTCTGGGCTCTGTCTGAGCCACTCAAGGACATTCAGAGACTTGTCCCCAAGCCACTACTGCATTGCCTTGGCTGTGTGCTTAGGGTCGTTTTCCTGTTGGCAGGTGAACCTTCGCCCCAGTCTGAGGTCCTGAGCGCGCTCCAGATCTCTCTGTACTTTGCTCCGTTCATCTTTGCCTCGATCCTGACTTGTCTCCCGGTCCCTGCTGCTGAATTACATCCCCCCCCCAGCATGATGCTTCCACCACCATGCTTCACCGTAGGGATGGTGCCAGGTTTCCTCCAGACGTGACACTTGGCATTCAGGCCAAATAGTCAATTCCACGTTTCATCAGATCAGAGAATCTTGTTTCTCCTTTAGGTGCCTTTTTGCAAACTCCAAGCGGGCTGTTAGGTTCTTTTTACTGAGGAGTGGCTTCCGTCTGGCCACTCTACCATAAAGGCCTGATTGGTGGAGTGCTGCAGAGATGGCTGTCCTTCTGGAAGGTTCTCCCATCTCCACAGAGGAACTCTGGAGCTCTGTCAGAGTGACCATGGGTTCTTGGCCCTTCTCGCCCAATTGCTCAGTTTGGCTTGGCGGCCAGCTCTAGGAAGTATCTTGGTGGTTCCAAACTTCTTCCATTTAAGAATGATGGAGGCCACTGTGTTTTGGTACCCTTCCCTAGATTTGTTCCTCGACACAATCCTGTCTCAGAGCTCTAAGGACAATTCCTTCCACCTCAAGGCTTGGTTTTTGCTCTGACATGGCACTGTCAACTGCCTTTCCAAATCATGTCCAATCAATTTAATCTACCACAGGTGGACTCCAATCAAGTTGTAGAAACATCTCAAGGATGATCAATGGAAACAGGATGCACCTGAGCTCAATTTAGAGACTCATAGCAAAGGGTTTGAATACTTATGTAAATTACGTATTTCTGTTTGTTTTTATTTGTAATAATTTAGAAAAAACGTTTAAAAAACTGCTTTCTCTTTGTCATTATGGGTATTGAGTGTAGAATGCTAAGGAAATGTTTTTATGTAATCCATTTTAGTATAAGGCTGTAGCGTAACAACATTTGGAAAAAGTCAAGGTGTTTGAATACTTTCCAAATGCTCTGTATATGATGTAAACTTAAAGAGGTGTTCAACAGAGAGACAAGAGAGCCTGGGTGGTTCCCCTACAGCACTGTTAGTGTAACAGTATAGCTTCTGTCCCTCTCCTCACCCCTGCCTGGGCTCGAACCAGGAAACCTCTGCACACATCGACAACAGCCACCCTCCAAGCATCGTTACCCAGCCTGGGTGGTTCCCCTACAGCACTGCTAGTACACCTGTAAACGTCAACACCTGCTTTGTGACCTTTAGGTTTTCTTTTACAGCATGAGGGAGGAGTTTGTCCATCCGGTATTGGTCTGTTCTGCTCTGGAGTCCCCACTGTCTTACTGCCTCCCCCTTCCACCCCACTGTCTTACTGCCTCCCCCTTCCACCCCACTGTCTTACTGCCTCCCCTTCCACCCCACTGTCTTACTGCCTCCCCTTCCACCCCACTGTCTTACTGCCTCCCCTTCCACCCCACTGTCTTACTGCCTCCCTTCCACCCCACTGTCTTACTGCCTCCCCTTCCACCCCACTGTCTTACTGCCTCCCCCTTCCACCCCACTGTCTTACTGCCTCCCCCTCCCTCCCCACTGCCTTACTGCCTCCCCCTTCCACCCCACTGTCTTACTGCCTCCCCTTCCACCCCACTGCCTCCCCTTCCACCCCACTGTCTTACTGCCTCCCCCTTCCACCCCACTGTCTTACTGCCTCCCCCTTCCACCCCACTGTCTTACTGCCTCCCCCTTCCACCCCACTGTCTTACTGCCTCCCCCTTCCACCCCACTGTCTTACTGCCTCCCCTTCCACCCCACTGTCTTACTGCCTCCCCTTCCACCCCACTGTCTTACTGCCTCCCCTTCCACCCCACTGCCTGCCTCCCCTTCCACCCCACTGTCTTACTGCCTCCCCTTCCACCCCACTGTCTTACTGCCCCCCTTCCACCCCACTGCCTCCCCTTCCACCCCACTGCCTTACTGCCTCCCCTTCCACCCCACTGTCTTACTGCCTCCCCTTCCACCCCACTGCCTCCCCTTCCACCCCACTGCCTTACTGCCTCCCCTTCCACCCCACTGTCTTACTGCCTCCCCTTCCACCCCACTGCCTCCCCTTCCACCCCACTGCCTTACTGCCTCCCCTTCCACCCCACTGCCTTACTGCCTCCCCTTCCACCCCACTGCCTCCCCTTCCCTCCCCACCGCCTTACTGCCTCCCCTTCCACCCCACTGTCTTACTGCCTCCCCTTCCACCCCACTGTCTTACTGCCTCCCCTTCCACCCCACTGTCTTACTGCCTCCCCTTCCACCCCACTGTCTTACTGCCTCCCCTTCCACCCCACTGCCTCCCCTTCCACCCCACTGTCTTACTGCCTCCCCTTCCACCCCACTGTCTTACTGCCCCCTTCCACCCCACTGCCTCCCCTTCCACCACACTGCCTCCCCCTACCACCCCACTGTCTTACTGCCTCCCCCTTCCACCCCACTGTCTTACTACCTCCCCCTCCCTCCCCCTCCCTCCACAAACAGCACTAAGAGAGAGATAGTAACTCTGCTAAATTAATGTAATAAAGTACCAGCCATACTAAGTGGATACAGCATTATGATGTATTTCCCAACCCACTAACATTGTCTATCACTCTTATATAAACACTCTAAGTCTTGAGACAAGGTAATCAAGTACAAAAACAACTCAAGGCCTCGTTTACCACAATGTTCAAAACTGAACCAGATGTCCCATCAGAGTCCCAGAGCAGGGCATGTTAAGGTAGGGGGTCGGTCTGAGCTGAGCCCAGTCTGATAGGGGCAATAGGGGCTTTCTTAGAGTCTCCCTTCTCTCCAATGTAGTTCTGAGTCATTATTGCTTTTTGAGGGCGGTTCGTTTCGGTTAGATTATTAAATAATAATCCTTGGAAATCTATTTCGGTTTTCACATGAAATGCTTTATGAAATAATGACATTAAAAATTATTTTAGAGTTTCCCTCAGCCATCACCAGCCTTCTTCCTGCCCAAGACAAGTCGGTTGAACGATAAAACAATTAATAAAAGTCCCATGATGGTAGTGACTGCCCATTACTGCTTATCGCTTATTTA
>CM059790.1:47233292-47565792 GCA_030435695.1 Brachymystax lenok tsinlingensis | reverse complement strand
TGGTGATAGAATGGTTCTTGCCATTCATGTGAATCCGAATATCGTATTGTACAGTATGTGGCTATTGAATTATATAATACTTCATGTATAGTACCATTCCCCAGTTGTATTATATAATACTGTATGTATAGTACCATTCCCCAGTTGTATTATATAATACTGTATGTATAGTACCATTCCCCAGTTGTATTATATAATACTGTATGTATAGTACCATTCCCCAGTTGTATTATATAATACTGTATGTATAGTACCATTCCCCAGTTGTATTATATAATACTGTATGTATAGTACCATTCCCCAGTTGTATTATATAATACTTTATGTATAGTACCATTCCCCAGTTGTATTATATAATACTGTATGTATAGTACCATTCCCCAGTTGTATTATATAATACTGTATGTATAGTACCATTCCCCAGTTGTATTATATAATACTTTATGTATAGTACCATTCCCCAGTTGTATTATATAATACTGTATGTATAGTACCATTCCTGTTGTATTATATAATACTTCATGTATAGTACCATTCCCCAGTTGTATTATATAATACTGTATGTATAGTACCATTCCCAAGTTGTATTTTATAATACTATATGTATAGTACCATTCCTCAGTTGTATTATATAATACTTTATGTATAGTACCATTCCCCAGTTGTATTATATAATACTGTATGTATAGTACCATTCCCCAGTTGTATTATATAATACTTCATGTATAGTACCATTCTCCAGTTGTATTATATAATACTTTATGTATAGTACCATTCCCCAGTTGTATTGTGTAATACTGTATGTATAGTACCATTCCTCAGTTGTATTATATAATACTTCATGTATAGTACCATTCCCCAGTTGTATTATATAATACTGTATGTATAGTACCATTCCCCAGTTGTATTGTATAATACTGTATGTATAGTACCATTCCTCAGTTGTATTATATAATACTTTATGTATAGTACCATTCCCCAGTTGTATTGTATAATACTGTATGTATAGTACCATTCCTGTTGTATTATATAATACTTCATGTATAGTACCATTCCCCAGTTGTATTATATAATACTGTATGTATAGTACCATTCCTCAGTTGTATTATATAATACTGTATGTATAGTACCATTCCTCAGTTGTATTATATAGTACTTTATGTATAGTACCATTCCCCAGTTGTATTATATAATACTGTATGTATAGTACCATTCCTCAGTTGTATTATATAATACTTCATGTATAGTACCATTCCCCAGTTGTATTATATAATACTTCATGTATAGTACCATTCTCCAGTTGTATTATATAATACTTTATGTATAGTACCATTCCTCAATTGTATTATATAATACTGTATGTATAGTACCATTCCCCAGTTGTATTATATAATACTGTATGTATAGTACCATTCCTCAGTTGTATTATATAATACTTCATGTATAGTATCATTCCCTAGTTGTATTATATAATACTGTATGTATAGTACCATTCCTGTTGTATTATATAATACTTCATGTATAGTACCATTCCCCAGTTGTATTATATAATACTGTATGTATAGTACCATTCCTCAGTTGTATTATATAATACTTCATGTATAGTACCATTCCCCAGTTGTATTATATAATACTGTATGTATAGTACCATTCCTCAGTTGTATTATATCATACTTCATGTATTCTACCATTTCCCAGATGTATTATATTATACTGTGTGTATAATACAATTTGCCAGTTGTATTATATTATACCGTATGTATAGTACCATTTCCCAGTTGTGTTGTATTATACTTAACGTATTCTACAATTTCCGAGTTGTATTTTATTGTACTGTATGTATAGTACCATTCCCCAGTTGTATTATATAATACTGTATGTATAGTACCATTCCCCAGTTGTATTATATAATACTGTATGTATAGTACCATTCCCCAGTTGTATTATATAATACTGTATGTATAGTACCATTCCCCAGTTGTATTATATAATACTTATTGTATTCTACCATATCCCAGTTTTATTATAGTATACTGTATGTATAGTACAATTTCTCAGTTGTATTATATCATACTTATTGTATTCTACCATTTCCCAGTTGTATTATATTATACTGTATGTATAGTACAATTTCTCAGTGCAGTACTCACCGAAAGTGGTTCCTGGCCCTCATGCATGGTGATGCAGTCCATGCTGATCTGGATGGTGTCGCCTGCTGGTCCATCTCCGTCTGCTGGGCTGTCTGAGAAGTTCAACTCTATGGGCTGCAACGAGTGGAACGCTGACCTGAAACACACACAGGGCAACAGTGATTTAACAGACAAGTTTATAATTTACAATAGTTGTTACAGGCTAACTGTATAATACACACAATTAATACACTAGGCCATGGCTTGTTATATTAGTGCAACAAAACCTAGCTGAAATACTGTTTTATTAGTGCAACAAAACCTAGCTGAAATATTGGGATCAAGATCAGACAAGGTCTTGCTACACTTCTGACCCCAGCAAAAGTGTACGTGTGGTGTGTGTGAGTGTTTTTGTGTGTGCGTGTGTGTGTGCGAGCGTGCGTGTACCTGCATGTGTGTACATGTGAGTGCGTGCCTGCATTGTGTATTTCCCTGTAGACTCACTGGTCCAGCATCTCCAGTAGCTGGTTGAACACATCCTGACTGAGGATGTCAGAGCTCTGTCCTGATTGGTTCTGTGACATAATGGAGGCCAGGCAGGAACTCTCTGTCCAGGAGAGGCGGGAGGAAGGGTCTCTATACCTTTAGGAAAAGACAGGAACAACATCAGTTACTTTACCCTGCCTTCATGTACATATCTACCTCAAATACCTTATTATTATCTATCCTGATGCCTAGTCACTTTACCCTGCCTTCATGTACATATCTACCTCAAATACCTTATTATTATCTATCCTGATGCCTAGTCACTTTACCCTGCCTTCATGTACATATCTACCTCTAATACCTTATTATTATCTATCCTGATGTCTAGTCACTTTACCCTGCCTTCATGTACATATCTACCTCTAATACCTTATTATTATCTATCCTGATGCCTAGTCACTTTACCCTGCCTTCATGTACATATCTACCTCTAATACCTTATTATTATCTATCCTGATGCCTAGTCACTTTACCCTGCCTTCATGTACATATTTACCTCTAATACCTTATTATTATCTATCCTGATGTCTAGTCACTTTACCCTGCCTGCATGTACATATCTACCTCAAATACCTCTGTACCTCTGCACATTAATCTGGTACTTCCTGTATATAGCTCCACATTGATCTGGTACTCCCTGTATATAGCTCCACATTAATCTGGTACTCCCTGTATATAGCTCCACATTGATCTGGTACTCCCTGTATATAGCTCCACATTGATCTGGTACTCCCTGTATATAGCTCCACATTGATCTGGTACTGATACTCCCTGTATATAGCTCCACATTGATCTGGTACTGGTACTCCCTGTATATAGCTCCACATTGATCTGGTACTCCCTGTATATAGCTCCATATTGATCTGGTACTCCCTGTGTATAGCTCCACATTGATCTGGTACTGGTACTCCCTGTATATAGCTCCACATTGATCTGGTACTGGTACTCCCTGTATATAGCTCTACATTGATCTGGTACTCGGCAGGTAGCCTAGTGGTTAGAGCGTTGGACTTGTAACTGGAGGGTTACAAGTTCAAATCCCCGAGCTGACAAGGAAAAAATCTGTCATTCTACCCCTGAACAAGGCAGTTAACCCACTGTTCCCCGGGCGCCGAAGACGTGGATGTCGATTAAGGCAGCCCCCCGCACCTCTCTGATTCAGAGGGGTTGGGTTAAATGCGGAATAAACATTTCGGTTGAAGGCATTCGGTTGTACAACTGACTAATAATGGTGACTTTGACTACTCCCTGTATATACAGTGGGGCAAAAAAGTATTTAGTCAGCCACCAATTGTGCAAGTTCTCCAACTTAAAAAGATGAGAGAGGCCTGTAATTTTCATCATAGGTATACTTCAACTATGACAGACGAAATGAGAAAAAGAAATCCAGAAAATCACATTGTAGGATTTTTAATTTATTTATTTGCAAATTATGGTGGAAAATAAGTATTTGGTCAATAACAAAAGTTTATCTCAATACTTTGTTATATACCCTTTGTTGGCAATGACAGAGGTCAAACGTTTTCTGTAAGTCTTCACAAGGTTTTCACACACTGTTGCTGGTATTTTGGCCCATTCCTCCATGCAGATCTCCTCTAGAGCAGTGATGTTTTGGGGCTGTCGCTGGGCAACACGGACTTTCAACTCCCTCCAAAGATTTTCTATGGGGTTGAGATCTGGAGACTGGCTAGGCCACTCCAGGACCTTGAAATGCTTCTTACGAAGCCACTCCTTTGTTGCCCGGGCGGTGTGTTTGGGATCATTGTCATGCTGAAAGACCCAGCCACGTTTCATCTTCAATGCCCTTGCTGATGGAAGGAGGTTTTCACTCAAAATCTCACGATACATGGCCCCATTCATTCTTTCCTTTACACGGATCAGTCGTCCTGGTCCCTTTGCAGAAAAACAGCCCCAAAGCATGATGTTTCCACCCCCATGCTTCACAGTAGGTATGGTGTTCTTTGGATGCAACTCGGTATTCTCGGTCCTCCAAACACGACGAGTTGAGTTTTTACCAAAAAGTTCTATTTTGGTTTCATCTGACCATCTGACATTCTCCCAATCCTCATCTGGATCATCCAAATGCTCTCTAGCAAACTTTAGACGGGCCTGAACATGTACTGGCTTAAGCAGGGGGACACGTCTGGCACTGCAGGATTTGAGTCCCTGGCGGCGTAGTGTGTTACTGATGGTAGGCTTTGTTACTTTGGTCCCAGCTCTCTGCAGGTCATTCACTAGGTCCCCCCGTGTGGTTCTGGGATTTTTGCTCACCGTTCTTGTGATCATTTTGACCCCACGGGGTGAGATCTTGCGTGGAGCCCCAGATCGAGGAAGATTATCAGTGTTGTATGTCTTCCATTTCCTAATAATTGCTCCCACAGTTGATTTCTTCAAACCAAGCTGCTTACCTATTGCAGATTCAGTCTTCCCAACCTGGTGCAGGTCTACAATTTTGTTTCTGGTGTCCTTTGACAGCTCTTTGGTCTTGGCCATAGTGGAGTTTGGAGTGTGACTGTTTGAGGTTGTGGACAGGTGTCTTTTATACTGATAACAAGTTCAAACAGGTGCCATTAATACAGGTAACGAGTGGAGGACAGAGGAGCCTCTTAAAGAAGAAGTTACAGGTCTGTGAGAGCCAGAAATCTTGCTTGTTTGTATGTGACCAAATACTTATTATCCACCATAATTTGCAAATAAATTCATTAAAAATCCTACAATGTGATTTTCTGGATCTTTTTCCCTCATTTTGTCTGTCATAGTTGAAGTGTACCTATGATGAAAATTACAGGCCTCTCTCATCTTTTTAAGTGAGAGAACTTGCACAATTGGTGGCTGACTAAATACTTTTTTGCCCCACTGTAGCTCCACATTGATCTGGTACTGGTACTTCCTGTATATAGCTCCACATTGATCTGGTACTGGTACTCCCTGTATATTGCTCTACATTGATCTGGTACTCCCTGTATATAGCTCCACATTGATCTGGTACTTCCTGTATATAGCTCCACATTGATCTGGTACTTCCTGTATATAGCTCCACATTGATCTGGTACTGGTACTTCCTGTATATAGCTCCACATTGATCTGGTACTGGTACTCCCTGTATATTGCTCTACATTGATCTGGTACTCCCTGTATATAGCTCCACATTGATCTGGTACTTCCTGTATATAGCTCCACATTGATCTGGTACTTCCTGTATATAGCTCCACATTTATCTGGTACTTCCTGTATATAGCTCCACATTGATCTGGTACTTCCTGTATATAGCCTCCACATTGATCTGGTACTTCCTGTATATAGCTCCACATTGATCTGGTACTTCCTGTATATAGCTCCACATTGATCTGGTACTTCCTGTATATAGCTCCACATTTATCTGGTACTTCCTGTATATAGCTCCACATTGATCTGGTACTTCCTGTATATAGCTCCACATTGATCTGGTACTTCCTTCCTGTTACTATTCCTCTTTTTATTAGAATGTTTTAACTCTGCATCGTTGGGAACGGCTGGTAAGCACGAATTTCAAATATACACTTGTTTTATTTGGCACATTAGACAAATACAATATTTTTTGATTTGATTAACTAGTAACTACCAAAAATAACTACCATAACTAACTACAGGTAACTACCAACATAAAGGAAACATCAACATAAACAGGGTGTTGGGCCACCAGCAGTCTTAACAGGGCGTTGGGCCACCAGCAGCCAGAACATCTTAAATGCTTCTTGGCATAGATTCTACAAGTGTCTGGAACTCTGTTGGAGAGATGCAACACAAATTTTTCCACGAGAAATTCCATAATTTTTGTGTTTAATTGATATTGGTGGAAAACGCTGTCTCAGACACCTCTCCAGAATCTACCGTATGTGTTATTGGGTTGAGATCTGGTGACTGAGACGGCTATGGCGTACAGTATGGTTTAGGCCTACATCGTTTTCGTGCTCCTCAAACCATTCAGTGACCAGGTGGTACGACAGGTTTCTTAACCTGCAGGAGAGGAAAGGAACGCCGTCACTAACTACCATAACTAACTACCATCATCCCTATGATTGGGAGGTATGCAGATTTTCATACCGTTATACCGTTTCTGTACCATACCGTGCTATACGGTATTACCGAACGTGCACACAAGGGGGCGCTGTTTAAATGTTTTTTTTTTAAGTCAATTAGCTAGCAAGTTAGCAAACCACATGCATAGCTGGATCCCTGAACTGGATATAATTTATTAAACACATTTTAGATGTCTTATAGTTAGTTGTAAAATGAGAAAAAAATAAGAAACCCGCACACTCTGGATAGGATCAGTGCTCTTGTTAGTATCACTGCTCTGGATAGTATCACTGCTCTTTAAAAAGCTTTACGTATCGAAGGCCGAGCCATGGCGCAGGCCGTGAGGCCGATATGTAACGCTTATTAAAGAGCAGTGATACTATCAAGAGCAGTGATACTATCCAGAGCAGTGATACTATCAAGTGCAGTGATACTATCAAGAGCAGTGCTACTATACACAGCAGTGATACTATCAAGAGCAGTGATACTATCAAGAGCAGTGATACTATCAAGAGCAGTGCTACTAGACAGAGCAGTGATACTATCAAGAGCAGTGATACTATCAAGAGCAGTGCTACTAGACAGAGCAGTGATACTATCAAGAGCAGTGCTACTATCAAGAGCAGTGATACTATCAAGAGCAGTGATACTATTCAGAGCAGTGATACTAGCAAGAGCAGTGATACTATCGAGAGCAGTGATACTATCAAGAGCAGTGATACTATCAAGAGCAGTGATACTAGCCAGAGCAGTGATACTATCCAGAGCAGTGATACTAGCCAGAGCAGTGATACTATCAAAAGCAGTGATACTAGCCAGAGAAGTGATACTGCTCAGAGCAGTGATACTAGCCAGAGCAGTGATAATATCAAGAGCAGTGATACTATCAAGAGCAGTGATACTATCAAGAGCAGTGCTACTAGACAGAGCAGTGATACTATCAAGAGCAGTGATACTATCAAGAGCAGTGCTACTAGACAGAGCAGTGATACTATCAAGAGCAGTGCTACTATCAAGAGCAGTGATACTATCAAGTGCAGTGATACTATACAGAGCAGTGATACTATCAAGAGCAGTGATACTATCAAGAGCAGTGATACTATCCAGAGCAGTGATACTAGCCAGAGCAGTGATACTATCAAGAGCAGTGATACTATCAAGAGCAGTGCTACTATACAGAGCAGTGATACTATCAAGAGCAGTGCTACTAAGAGCAGTGATACTATCAAGAGCAGTGATACTATCAAGAGCAGTGCTACTAGACAGAGCATTGATACTATAAAGAGCAGTGATACTATCAAGAGCAGTGATACTATCAAGAGCAGTGCTACTAGACAGAGCAGTGAATCTATAAAGAGCAGTGATACTATCAAGAGCAGTGAAACTATCCAGAGCAGTGATACTAGCCAGAGCAGTGCTACTAGACAGAGCAGTGATACTATCCAGAGCAGTGGTACTATCAAGAGCAGTGCTACTAGACAGAGCAGTGATATGATCAAGAGCAGTGATACTATCAAGAGCAGTGGTACTATCAAGAGCAGTGCTACTAGACAGAGCAGTGCTACTATCAAGAGCAGTGCTACTATCAAGAGCAGTGATACTATCAAGAGCAGTGTGCGGATTTCCTCTTTTTCTCATGTTATTCAACTGTTTCCATGCACCTGCAACAAAGATATCTCAGATGTGCGATTGCCTTTTGAATTTTGAATTATAGTTCGTTATTGAAAGCAATGGCATAGCACACCCTCTGCAGCCACCATCCTTTTTTTACGATATTGAAAATCATACCGTCAGTATTTCGAAATACCCCGGTATATGGTATACACGGTATATGGTATATGGTATAAACGGTGTATGGTATAAACGGTGTATGGTATAAACGGTGTATGGCATAAACGGTGTATGGCATAAACGGTGTATGGTATGAACGGTATATGGTATAAACGGTTTATGGCATGAACGGTATATGGATAAACGGTGTATGGTATAAACGGTGTGTGGTATAAACGGTGTATGGTATAAACTGTATATGGTATAAACGGTGTAAGGCATAAACGTTATATGGTGTATATGGTATATGGTGTATATGGTATAAACGGTGTATGGTATAAACGGTGTATGGTATAAACGGTATATGGTATAAATGGTGTAAGGCGTAAACGGTGTATGGCATAAACGGTGTATGGTGCAAACTGTATATGGTATAAACGGTGTATGGTATAACTGGTATATGGTATAAACGGTATATGGTGTATATGGTATAAACAGTATATGGTATAAACGGTGTATGGTGTAAACGATGTATGGTATAAACGGTGTATGGTATAAACAGTATATGGTATAAACGGTGTATGGTATAAACGGTATATGGTGTAAACGGTGTATTGTATAAACGGTGTATGGTATAAACGGTATATGGTATAAACAGTGTATGGTATAAACGGTGTATGGCATAAACGTTATATGGTGTAAATGGCATATGGTGTATATGGTATAAATGGTGTATGGTATAAACGGTGTATGGCATAAACGTTATATGGTATAAATGGTAAATGGTGTATATGGTATAAACGGTGTATGGTATAAATGGTGTATGGAATAAATAGAGTATGGTATAAACGGTATATGGTATAAACTGTATATGGTATAAATGGTGTATGGTGTATATGGTATAAACGGTGTATGGTATAAACGGTGTATGGCATAAACGTTATATGGTATAAATGGTATATGGTGTATATGGTATAAACGGTGTATGGTATAAACGGTGTATGGTATAAACGGTATATGGAATAAACTGTATATGGTATAAACGGTGTATGGTATAAACGGTATATGGAATAAACTGTATATGGTATAAACGGTATATGGTATAAACGGTATATGGTATAAATGTTATATGGTGTATGGTATAAACGGTGTATGGTATAAACGGTATATGGTATAAATGTTATATGGTGTATGGTATAAACAGTCTATGGTATAAACGGTGTATGGTGTAAACGGTGTATGGTATAAACGGTGTATGGTATAAACGGTATATGGTATAAACAGTGTATGGTATAAACGGTGTATGGCATAAACGTTATATGGTGTAAATGGTATATGGTGTATATGGTATAAACGGTGTATGGTATAAACGGTGTATGGCATAAACGTTATATGGTATAAATGGTATATGGTGTATATGGTATAAACGGTGTATGGTATAAATGGTGTATGGTATAAACGGTGTATGGTATAAACGGTATATGGTATAAACTGTATATGGTATAAATGGTGTATGGTGTATATGGTATAAACGGTGTATGGTATAAGCGGTGTATAGTATAAACGGTATATGGTATAAACAGTGTATGGTATAAACGGTATATGGTATAAATGGTATATGGTGTATATGGTATAAACGGTGTATGGTATAAACGGTGTATGGCATAAACGTAATATGGTATAAATGGTATATGGTATAAACGGTGTATGGTATGAACGGTATATGGTATAAACGGTTTATGGCATGAAGGGTATATGGATAAACGGTGTATGGTATGAACGGTGTGTGGTGTAAACGGTGTATGGTATAAACGGTGTATGGTATGAACGGTGTATGGTAGAAACGGTGTATGGCATAAACGGTATATGGTATAAACGGTGTAAGGCATAAAAGTTATATGGTGTAAATGGTATATGGTGTATATGGTATAAACGGTGTATGGTATAAACGGTGTATGGTATAAACGGTATATGGTATAAACGGTGTAAGGCATAAACGGTGTATGGCATAAACGGTGTATGGTATAAACGGTGTATGGTATAAACGGTGTATGGCATAAACGGTGTATGGTAGAAAACGGTATATGGTATAAACGGTGTAAGGCATAAACGTTATATGGTGTAAATGGTATATGGTGTATATGGTATAAACGGTGTATGGTATAAACGGTGTATAGTATAAACAGTACATGGTATAAACGGTGTAAGGCATAAGCGGTGTATGGCATAAACGGTGTATGGTATTAAATGGTGTATGGCATAAACGGTAAAGGGCATAAACGGTGTATGGTATGAACGGTATATGGTATAAACGGTTTATGGCATGAACGGTATATGGATAAACGGTGTATGGTATGAACGGTGTGTGGTATAAACGGTGTATGGTATAAACTGTATATGGTATAAACGGTGTAAGGCATAAACGTTATATGGTGTATATGGTATATGGTGTATATGGTATAAACGGTGTATGGTATAAACGGTGTATGGTATAAACGGTATATGGTATAAACGGTGTAAGGCATAAACGGTGTATGGCATAAACGGTGTATGGTGCAAACTGTATACGGTATAAACGGTGTATGGTATAACTGGTATATGGTATAAACGGTATATGGTGTATATGGTATAAACAGTATATGGTATAAACGGTGTATGGTGTAAACGATGTATGGTATAAACGGTGTATGGTATAAACAGTATATGGTATAAACGGTGTATGGTATAAACGGTATATGGTGTAAACGGTGTATGGTATAAACGGTATATGGTATAAACAGTGTATGGTATAAACGTTGTATGGCATAAACGTTATATGGTGTAAATGGCATATGGTGTATATGGTATAAACGGTGTATGGTATAAACGGTGTATGGCATAAACGTTATATGGTATAAATGGTATATGGTGTATATGGTATAAACGGTGTATGGTATAAATGGTGTATGGTATAAACAGTGTATGGTATAAGCGGTATATGGTATAAACTGTATATGGTATAAATGGTGTATGGTGTATATGGTATAAGCGATTGTATGGTATAAGCGATTGTATGGCATAAACGTTATATGGTATAAATGGTATATGGTGTATATGGTATAAACGGTGTATGGTATAAACGGTGTATGGTATAAACGGTATATGGAATAAACTGTATATGGTATAAATGGTGTATGGTATAAACGGTATATGGTATAAATGTTATATGGTGTATGGTATAAACGGTGTATGGTGTAAACGGTGTATGGTATAAACGGTGTATGGTATAAACGGTATATGGTATAAACAGTGTATGGTATAAACGGTGTATGGCATAAACGTTATATGGTGTAAATGGTATATGGTGTATATGGTATAAACGGTGTATGGTATAAACGGTGTATGGCATAAACGTTATATGGTATAAATGGTATATGGTGTATATGGTATAAACGGTGTATGGTATAAATGGTGTATGGTATAAACGGTGTATGGTATAAACGGTATATGGTATAAACTGTATATGGTATAAATAGTGTATGGTGTATATGGTATAAACGGTGTATGGTATAAGTGGTGTATGGTATAAACGGTATATGGTATAAACAGTGTATGGTATAAACGGTATATGGTATAAATGGTATATGGTGTATATGGTATAAACGGTGTATGGTATAAACGGTGTATGGCATAAACGTTATATGGTATAAATGGTATATTTTGTATATGGTATAAACGGTGTATGGTATAAACGGTGTATGGTATAAACGGTGTATGGTATAAACGTTATATGGTATAAACTGTATATGGTATAAATGGTGTATGGTGTATATGGTATAAACGGTGTATGGTATAAACAGTGTATGGTATAAACGGTATATGGTATAAATGTTATATGGTGTATATGGTATAAACGGTGTATGGTATAAACGGTGTATGGTATAAACGGTGTATGACATAAACGGTGTATGGTATAAACGGTATATGGTATAAATGGTATATGGTGTATATGGTATAAACGGTGTATGGCATGAACGTTGTATGGTATAAACGACATATGGCCCAAGCCTTATCATCACCAACTATCATAACTTACTAGTGCTTCTCCTTTTATGACCCTTAAACACTGAGGCAGCAGTAGGAGAGAAGGGGAGCACAGGTTAAGGCTGGTAGACAGAGACAGTCAACAGACAGTCAACAGACAGTCAACAGACAGTCAACTAGTCATTGAGGGAGGTTCTACTTTGTCCTGCTCCCCTTTCCCCTGTCTGTAAACCCACAACCAGGCTGCAGCAGCAGAGGGTCAGAGAGAGTCCCATTGTTCGCTACTGAAGTGGCAGCATACGCTGCTGTAGTGTGTGTGTGAGGCCCAGCACCCAGCCAGTCGGAAATCCCCCCACGGTCAATATGATACAACAGCACTGGCTGGCTGAGATTCACAGCGTCTGGTATGTGTACAGCTGTACGGGAGCTTGACGGTGGGCTTTGTGTGTGTGTGTGTGTGTGTGTGTGTGTGTGTGTGTGTGTGTGTGTGTGTGTGTGTGTGTGTGTGTGTGTGTGTGTGTGTGTGGGGAGGGAATTCCCCAACATTCCGTTATGTGTAGGGGGAGAAGATGTGAATACCTATTTAACAACACAGTCAGGCATTTGTAATGAAGGACATAATCTAAGCAGGGCTATCATACGGTACTCTAAGCAGGACACACAATCTACTGTGTGTGTGTGTGTGTGTGTGTGTGTGTGTGTGTGTGTGTGTGTGTGTGTGTGTGTGTGTGTGTGTGTGTGTGTGTGTGTGTGTGTGTGTGTGTGTGTGTGTGTGTGTGTGTGTGAGAGTGAGAGTGTGTGTGAGAGAGAGAGAGTGTGTGTTTGTGTGTGTGTGTATTCGTTTGTGTGTATTCGTGTGTGTGTGTGGGTGTGTGTGGGGGGGATTTAGGGTTTGAAACTAGAGCTGCGGGGTTGAACTACAGAAGTCTTTGAGGAATCTGGACGTGCATCATTACCCTTTTAGTCTTATTCAGTTCACTACTGTACATTCAAACGGCATTATTGATTTCAGCCAGTGTGCATTTGTCACATACTGTAGTATGGTTTGTTGGATTTATTAATATGTCAGTTTAATGCAGCTCCTTACGTTGTTTATTTTACACAGTAGCTAGTCTAAGCATTTGACTGGCTGTAGACAAAAAAAATAGAACAGGCCACTTCCTGTAAAACAACCCCCTTTAATGAGGTGTGCCAATTCAATGCTATTGCGACACACAGGAACCTCATCCAGCATCTAGGCCTAGCACTAATCTCCATCAATAAAATGAACTGCCAATCCTGCTGTCTATCCATTCAGCCATTTACTACAGGTTACAGGTCTGAGTCAAGACTGACGAGGAAGGGGTTCTACCTATTCTCATTTCCTAAAGGCTCAAAGTTTACTGTGTTCACAGCTACAAATACCTCTCCTTTACCCCAAAAAACCTGGGCTTGGCCAATCAAATACCTCTCCCTTTCCCTAAAAACCTGGGCTTGGCCAATCAAATACCTCTCCCTTTCCCCAAAAACCTGGGCTTGGCCAATCAAATACCTCTCCCTTTCCCCAAAAACCTGGGCTTGGCCAATCAAATACCTCTCCCTTCCCCCCAAAAACCTGGGCTTGGCCAATCGAATTCTTCTCCCTTCCCCCAAAAACCTGGGCTTGGCCAATCAAATACCTCTCCCTTCCCCCCAAAACCTGGGCTTGGCCAATGAATCCTCCCCCTCCTTATGCACTAACAAGGTGTGGTGCTGTGCAAGGCAGGGCTCCAGCTGCATTACTAGGACAACAAGGTGCTGCCAAGCCTGTCATAAGGTAGAAAACCAAGAGTGTACTTTACGCTCCATAGACATAGTTATTTGGCAGAGGGAGGCACACTGGGAGAAGGCTCCCAAATAGCACCCTATTCCCCTATGTAGTGCAATACTTTTTTTTACCAGAGCTCTATGCACCCTTTACAAAAATAGTGCACTACATAGGAAATATGGTGCCATTTGGGACTTAAGATGGGAGATGTGCGGATGCCAAACACTAGCTAGCAGGTCAATTGTCACTCAGTGTTCTCATCCAATCCCCATCACTTTTACACTTACCTATTGTGTACCGAAGAAAACTACATCCTGTTGTATTTCGCACAGAGAACGTGTATAGTTCTCAATCTCTTGTGTTGTGGAGGACATATGTCTTCAGTATATGCTGTTGATGTAGGCTACATGGTGATGTATAGAGACTGTTGATGTAGGCTACATGGTGATGTATAGAGACTGTTGATGTAGGCTACATGGTGATCTATAGAGACTGTTGATGTAGGCTACATGGTGATGTATAGAGACTGTTGATGTAGACTACATGGTGATGTATAGAGACTGTTGATGTAGGCTACATGGTGATCTATAGAGACTGTTGATGTAGGCTACATGGTGATCTATAGAGACTGTTGATGTAGGCTACATGGTGATCTATAGAGACTGTTGATGTAGGCTACATGGTGATGTATAGAGACTGTTGATGTAGGCTACATGGTGATCTATAGAGACTGTTGATGTAGGCTACATGGTGATGTATAGAGACTGTTGATGTAGGCTACATGGTGATGTATAGAGACTGTTGATGTAGGCTACATGGTGATCTATAGAGACTGTTGATGTAGGCTACATGGTGATCTATAGAGACTGTTAATGTAGGCTACATGGTGATCTATAGAGACTGTTGATGTAGGCTACATGGTGATCTATAGAGACTGTTGATGTAGGCTACATGGTGATCTATAGAGACTGTTGATGTAGGCTACATGGTGATCTATAGAGACTGTTGATGTAGGCTACATGGTGATGTATAGAGACTGTTGATGTAGGCTACATGGTGATGTATAGAGACTGTTGATGTAGGCTACATGGTGATGTATAGAGACTGTTGATGTAGGTTACATGGTGATGTATAGAGACTGTTGATGTAGGCTACATGGTGATGTATAGAGACTGTTGATGTAGGTTACATGGTGATGTATAGAGACTGTTGATGTAGGCTACATGGTGATGTATAGAGACTGTTGATGTAGGCTACATGGTGATCTATAGAGACTATTGATGTAGGCTACATGGTGATCTATAGAGACTGTTGATGTAGACTACATGGTGATCTATAGAGACTATTGATGTAGGCTACATGGTGATCTATAGAGACTGTTGATGTAGACTACATGGTGATCTATAGAGACTGTTGATGTAGGCTACATGGTGATGTATAGAGACTGTTGATGTAGGCTACATGGTGATGTATAGAGACTATTGATGTAGGCTACATGGTGATCTATAGAGACTGTCGATGTAGGCTACATGGTGATCTATAGAGACTGTTGATGTAGGCTACATGGGGATGTATAGAGACTGTTGATGTAGGCTACATGGTGATATATAGAGACTGTTGATGTAGGCTACATGGTGATGTATAGAGACTGTTGATGTAGGCTACATGGTGATGTATAGAGACTGTTGATGTATGCTACATGGTGATGTATAGAGACTGTTGATGTAGGCTACATGGTGATATATAGAGACTGTTGATGTAGGCTACATGGTGATGTATAGAGACTGTTGATGTAGGCTACATGGTGATCTATAGAGACTGTTGATGTAGGCTACATGGTGATCTATAGAGACTATTGATGTAGGCTACATGATGATCTATAGAGACTGTTGATGTAGGCTACATGGTGATCTATAGAGACTGTTGATGTAGGCTACATGGTGATCTATAGAGACTGTTGATGTAGGCTACATGGTGATGTATAGAGACTGTTGATGTATGCTACATGGTGATGTATAGAGACTGTTGATGTAGGCTACATGGTGATATATAGAGACTGTTGATGTAGGCTACATGGTGATGTATAGAGACTGTTGATGTAGGCTACATGGTGATCTATAGAGACTGTTGATGTAGGCTACATGGTGATGTATAGAGACTTTTGATGTAGACTACATGGTGATGTATAGAGACTGTTGATGTAGGCTACATGGTGATGTATAGAGACTGTTGATGTAGGCTACATGGTGATGTATAGAGACTGTTGATGTAGGCTACATGGTGATGTATAGAGACTGTTGATGTAGGCTACATGGTGATGTATAGAGACTTGATGTAGGCTACATGGTGATGTATAGAGACTGTTGATGTAGGCTACATGGTGATGTATAGAGACTGTTGATGTAGGCTACATGGTGATATATAGAGACTGTTGATGTAGGCTACATGGTGATGTATAGAGACTGTTGATGTAAGCTACATGGTGATGTATAGAGACTGTTGATGTATGCTACATGGTGATGTATAGAGACTGTTGATGTAGGCTACATGGTGATCTATAGAGACTGTTGATGTAGGCTACATGGTGATCTATAGAGACTGTTGATGTAGGCTACATGGTGATGTATAGAGACTGTTGATGTAGGCTACATGGTGATGTATAGAGACTGTTGATGTATGCTATATGGTGATGTATAGAGACTGTTGATGTAGGCTACATGGTGATATATAGAGACTGTTGATGTAGGCTACATGGTGATGTATAGAGACTGTTGATGTAGGCTACATGGTGATCTATAGAGACTGTTGATGTAGGCTACATGGTGATGTATAGAGACTTTTGATGTAGGCTACATGGTGATGTATAGAGACTGTTGATGTAGGCTACATGGTGATGTATAGAGACTGTTGATGTAGGTTACATGGTGATGTATAGAGACTGTTGATGTAGGCTACATGGTGATGTATAGAGACTGTTGATGTAGGCTACATGGTGATCTATAGAGACTATTGATGTAGGCTACATGGTGATCTATAGAGACTGTTGATGTAGACTACATGGTGATCTATAGAGACTATTGATGTAGGCTACATGGTGATCTATAGAGACTGTTGATGTAGACTACATGGTGATCTATAGAGACTGTTGATGTAGGCTACATGGTGATGTATAGAGACTGTTGATGTAGGCTACATGGTGATGTATAGAGACTATTGATGTAGGCTACATGGTGATCTATAGAGACTGTCGATGTAGGCTACATGGTGATCTATAGAGACTGTTGATGTAGGCTACATGGGGATGTATAGAGACTGTTGATGTAGGCTACATGGTGATATATAGAGACTGTTGATGTAGGCTACATGGTGATGTATAGAGACTGTTGATGTAGGCTACATGGTGATCTATAGAGACTGTTAATGTAGGCTACATGGTGATGTATAGAGACTGTTGATGTAGGCTACATGGTGATGTATAGAGACTGTTAATGTAGGCTACATGGTGATATATAGAGACTGTTGATGTAGGCTACATGGTGATATATAGAGACTGTTGATGTAGGCTACATGGTGATGTATAGAGACTGTTGATGTAAGCTACATGGTGATGTATAGAGACTGTTGATGTATGCTACATGGTGATGTATAGAGACTGTTGATGTAGGCTACATGGTGATGTATAGAGACTGTTGATGTAGGCTACATGGTGATGTATAGAGACTGTTGATGTAGGCTACATGGTGATGTATAGAGACTGTTGATGTATGCTATATGGTGATGTATAGAGACTGTTGATGTAGGCTACATGGTGATATATAGAGACTGTTGATGTAGGCTACATGGTGATGTATAGAGACTGTTGATGTAGGCTACATGGTGATCTATAGAGACTGTTGATGTAGGCTACATGGTGATGTATAGAGACTTTTGATGTAGGCTACATGGTGATGTATAGAGACTGTTGATGTAGGCTACATGGTGATGTATAGAGACTGTTGATGTAGGTTACATGGTGATGTATAGAGACTGTTGATGTAGGCTACATGGTGATGTATAGAGACTGTTGATGTAGGCTACATGGTGATCTATAGAGACTATTGATGTAGGCTACATGGTGATCTATAGAGACTGTTGATGTAGACTACATGGTGATCTATAGAGACTATTGATGTAGGCTACATGGTGATCTATAGAGACTGTTGATGTAGACTACATGGTGATCTATAGAGACTGTTGATGTAGGCTACATGGTGATGTATAGAGACTGTTGATGTAGGCTACATGGTGATGTATAGAGACTATTGATGTAGGCTACATGGTGATCTATAGAGACTGTCGATGTAGGCTACATGGTGATCTATAGAGACTGTTGATGTAGGCTACATGGGGATGTATAGAGACTGTTGATGTAGGCTACATGGTGATATATAGAGACTGTTGATGTAGGCTACATGGTGATGTATAGAGACTGTTGATGTAGGCTACATGGTGATCTATAGAGACTGTTAATGTAGGCTACATGGTGATGTATAGAGACTGTTGATGTAGGCTACATGGTGATGTATAGAGACTGTTAATGTAGGCTACATGGTGATATATAGAGACTGTTGATGTAGGCTACATGGTGATCTATAGAGACTGTTGATGTAGGCTACATGGTGATCTATAGAGACTGTTGATGTAGGCTACATGGTGATGTATAGAGACTGTTGATGTAGGCTACATGGTGATGTATAGAGACTGTTGATGTAGGCTACATGGTGATCTATAGAGACTGTTGATGTAGGCTACATGGTGATCTATAGAGACTGTTGATGTAGGCTACATGGTGATGTATAGAGACTGTTGATGTATGCTACATGGTGATGTATAGAGACTGTTGATGTAGGCTACATGGTGATATATAGAGACTGTTGATGTAGGCTACATGGTGATGTATAGAGACTGTTGATGTAGGCTACATGGTGATCTATAGAGACTGTTGATGTAGGCTACATGGTGATCTATAGAGACTATTGATGTAGGCTACATGATGATCTATAGAGACTGTTGATGTAGGCTACATGGTGATCTATAGAGACTATTGATGTAGGCTACATGGTGATATAATATTCTATATTTTAGATTCTTCAAAGTAGCCACCTTTTGCCTTGATGACAGCTCACTCTTGGCGTTCTCTCAACCAGCTTCATGAGGAATGCTTTTCCAACAGTCTTGAAGGTTTTCTCGCATATGCTGAGCACTTGGATGCTTGGATGCTTTTCCTTCACTGTGCAGTCCAACACATCCCAAACCATCTCAATTGGGTTGAGATCGAGGGATTTTGGAGATCAGGTCATCTTATGCAACACTCCATCACTCTCCTTGGTCAAATAGCCCTTACACAGCCTGGAGGTGTGTTGGGTCATTGTCCTGTTGAAAAACAAATGATAGTCCCACTAAGCACAAACCAGATGGGATGGTGTATTGCTGCAGAATGCTGTGGTAGCCATGCCGGTTAAGTGTGCCTTGAATTCTAATTAAATCACTGACAGTGTCACCAGCAAAGCACCATCACTCCTCCTCCTCCATGCTTCACGGTGGGAACCACACATACGGAGATCATCCGTTCACCTACTCTGCGTCTCACAAAGACACGGCGGTTGGAACCAAAAATCTGACATTTGGACTCAACAGACCAAAGGACAGATTTCCACTGGTCTAATGTCCACTGCTCGTGTTTCTTGGACCAAGCAAATCTCTTCTTCCTATTGGTGTCCTTAGATTTGACCATGAAGGCCTGATTCACACAGTCTCCTCTGAACAGTTGATGTTGAGATATGTCTGTTACTTGAACTCTGTGAAGCATTTATTTGGGCTGCAATCTGAGGCTGGTAACTCTAATGAACTCTAATCATCTGCAGCAGAGGTAACTCTGGGTCTTCCTTTCCTGTGGCGGTCCTCATGAGAGCCAGTTTCATCATTGCGCTTGATGGTTTTTGCGACTGAAATGTTCTGTATTGACTGACATTCATGTCTTAAAGTAATGATGTTCTGTCGTTTCTCTTTGATTATTTGAGCTGTTCTTGCCATAATATGGACTTGGTCTTCTGTGTACCACACCTACCTTGTGACCACGCAACTGATTGGCTCAAACGCGTTAAGAAGGAAAGAAATTCCACAAATGTACTTTTAACAAGGCACACCTGTTAATTGAAATGCATTCCAGGTGACTACCTTATAAAGCTGGTTGAGAGAATGCGAAGAGTGTGCAAAGCTGTCATCAAGGCAAAGGGTGGCTACTTTTGAAGAATCTCAAATACACATTTTGGTTACTACATGATTCCATATGTGTAATTTCAGAGTTTTTATGTCTTCACTATTATTCTACATGTAGAAAATAGTAAAAATAAAGAAAAACCCTGGTATGAGTAGGTGTCCAAACTTTTGACTGGTGCTGTATATACAGTGTAATATTGGGATGCAAACTCGTTTATACATTGCAACTCTATATCTAACATGGTACAGGTGTCTTCTTTTTTAAAGCCCATAACCATGTGTGAGTGAGATGTTTTTTGTTTCAAAGTAGATTTGATTAAGACTACCAAGAAACACTCGGTGTGTCCCTGATTTAGCCCACTGCAGTAAAAGGTTTTTAAGGATGTAAGTCCATGAGACTGAAGAACATGGACGGAGGGACTGTTAAGGATATAAGTCTATGAGACTGGAGAACATGGATGGACTGTTAAGGATATACGTATATGAGACTGGAGAACATGGATGGACTGTTAAGGATATAAGTCCATGAGACTGGAGAACATGGATGGACTGTTAAGGATATAAGTCTATGAGACTGGAGAACATGGATGGACTGTTAAGGATATAAGTCCATGAGACTGGAGAACATGGATGGACTGTTAAGGATATAAGTCCATGAGACTGAAGAACATGGATGGACTGTTAAGGATATAAGTCCATGAGACTGGAGAACATGGATGGAGGGACTGTTAAGGATATAAGTCTATGAGACTGGAGAACATGGATGGACTGTTAAGGATATAAGTCCATGAGACTGGAGAACATGGATGGACTGTTAAGGATATAAGTCCATGAGACTGGAGAACATGGACGGAGGGACTGTTAAGGATATAAGTCTATGAGACTGGAGAACATGGGTGGAGGGACTGTTAAGGATATAAGTCCATGAGACTGGAGAACATGGACGGAGGGACTGTTAAGGATATAAGTCCATGAGACTGGAGAACATGGATGGACTGTTAAGGATATAAGCTAATGAGACTGGAGAAATCAATGGACAGTCTGGAATATGACATCAGCAGACTTGAATGGGATGGAGGTTCATTGAAGAACATGGACGTAGGGCACAGGGCTGGTAAAAAAAAGAATATTGGACTATATAAGGTGCAAATTAGGATTTCGACATAGAAGTGGGAACCAACCAACCAGCAACCTAATAACCAGCACCCAGTGGTAGCAGGCTGCCAGACACACAACCCTTCACATCCATCCACAAGTCCTCCAGGAGCAGCTAACATCATACTCCCAGTACAACCTGCCCATGTCAATAGGCATCCCAGGCATTTCTAACTGTGAGCCACGTAAAGGCCTTGACTTACTGCTACACAGACAAATAACAGCAGGTTTATAGTCAGTACAGCGTCCCAAAGAGCAGCCTATTCCCTTTGTCGTGCACTACTTTTGACAAGGGCCCATAGGTCTGGGGTCAAAAGTATTGCACTATACAGGGAGTAGGGTTCAATTTGGGAGGCATCCCAGGTTCTTGATTGCGGTGGGGGGCATGCAGTGTGGTCAGGGAGGATATAGAAAAGCAATTTCCATTCACTTTAAATATGACAGAAAGATACGCCAATGATTCCACCATGACATTGAAAAGCATTGCTGGGATGCCGTCTGAATGAAGGAATGAACTGAACTGTCTTTCCAGTGAGGCCGTCTGAATGAAGGAGTGAACTGAACTGTCTTTCCAGTGAGGCCGTCTGAATGAAGGAGTGAACTGAACTGTCTTTCCAGTGAGGCCGTCTGAATGAAGGACTGAACTGAACTGTCTTTCCAGTGAGGCCGTCTGAATGAAGGAGTGAACTGAACTGTCTTTCCAGTGAGGCCGTCTGAATGAAGGAGTGAACTGAACTGTCTTTCCAGTGAGGCCGTCTGAATGAAGGACTGAACTGAACTGTCTTTCCAGTGAGGCCGTCTGAATGAAGGAGTGAACTGAACTCTCTAGTGGGTTGTTACTGGGCGAGTCAGCAGAGGGAGTTGAAATGTATTGAAATTAAATTTACTGTTTTGTTAGCCATAATTTGGTTGCCATGTCTCATTCAATTAAGTGTGTTTTATAGTAATTGCAGTGTTTTGATTATTCATAGGGTTCAAGATTCCATAAGGAGACTATTTCTGCTCATGCTAAAAAAATATGTTTTCACTATTGGGCCCTGTGTAGACTATTGGGCCCTGTGTAGACTATTGGGCACTGTGTAGACTATTGGGCCCGGGGCGGCAGGTAGCCTAGTGGTTTGAGCGTTGGACTTGTAACCGGAGGGTTGCAAGTTCGAATCCCCAAGCTGACAAGGAAAAAAATCTGTCGTTCTGCCCCTGAACAAGGGAGTTAACCCACTGTTCCCCGGGCGCCGAAGATGTGGATGTCGATTAAGGCAGCCCCCTGCACCTCTCTGATTCAGAGGGGTTGGGTTAAATGCGGAAGACACATTTTGGTTGAAGGCATTTGGTTGTACAACTGACTAATAATGGTGACTTTGACTATAGACTATTGGGCCCTGTGTAGACTATTGGGCCCTGTGTACACTATTGGGCCCTGTGTAGACAGATAGGTACCCCCCATTTGTTGTCTTCTAAAAACCTTTTGTCTGAACCTCAGCCAGAGTTCGGTCTGCGGTTAGCTAGCCTGCTGTTGGGGGTTTAGAGAGGAGTTTAATCCCAGTGACTGATGTCTGGTTACTTAGAGAGTTATTTATTCTTTCTGCCCTGAGGGGAAAGCTGTTCAGCATGCACCTACAGACAGACAGACAAGCTGGGCCCCTTCAGCCCACCACCTAAAGACAGACAAACAGACAGGCCTGTACCCTCCAGCCCCCCACCTAAAAACAGACAGGCAGACAGACAGGCTGGGGCCCCTCCAGCCTCCGGGCCCCTCACGGCCCCTCAGCAGCCCAGACTGAAAACTGAGTACTGGGCCAGAGTTCAGAGGTCACCACTAAACAGAGCTGGACCTATTGTCTCGCACTAGGTCGGCCACGTCCACCGATGAAAATGCAATCAAAACAAACACACCAGCCGGTCCGGGGGTCTTCTCCTGTGTCGTCATTAATCACACCTAGACCTCTTCACCCTCTCGTCTGTCAGCCGCCCTCCTCTCCCTCCTCCCTTTCATCCCTCGTCTCCCCCCCTCTCCCTCTCTCCCTCTCCCTCTCATCCGTCATCTCCCCCTCCCCCCTCTCCCTCTCATCCGTCAACCAGGCTGGAAGAGAGACATGACTGTTCAACAATAGAGGTCTCCTGCTCGCCGTTGCATTGCTTTTACTGTGGCGAAAGGGTCTCAAAACAGGAAGTTGAATGGTAAAAAAAGGAACAAGTTGTAAATGAGCGTCTCAGTTCAAAACGTACTACCCTCGATGAGAACGTTTCCTAACATGTCTTATGATACGCATTACACCGAGAGGACAGAACATTAGGAACACCTGCTCTTTCTACGACATAAGACTAACTGGGGGTGTTAGAACTCAACACTTTTCTTGTGTGTATCACGAATGGTCCACCACCCAAAAGGGATCCACAGCCAACTTGACACAACTGTGGGAAGCTATTGGAGTCAACATGGGCCAGCATCTCTGTGGAACGCTTTTCGACACCTTTGTACAGTCCATGACCGGACAAATTGAGGCTGTTCTGAGGACAAAAAAAGGGGGGGAGGGGTGGAAGCAACTCAATATTAGAACAGTGTTCGTAATGTTTTGTGCACTCAGTGTAAATTGATTATATCGTTTTCAAAAACTTTCACAAACAAATGTATTGTGGTTGATCAAATCACATTTTATTTTTCACATGCACCGAACACAACAGGTATTTCACTGTCAGGTGTCTTGTGTAGCTGGTGCATAGAAGTCAGGCGCAGGAGAACAGTACTGAGTGAGCAAAAACACTTTACTCAAAACAAACAATCAAGCTAAAGGAGTAAATACAAATACACAATGCCAAACGCAAAACCAGGCGATGGTATAAATGAAACGCACCAGCCGGAAAGAAACGGCTGAACATTAAACAATCACACACCAGGACATGGGGGGGGAAACCAGAGGGTTAAATACACAACAGATAACGATGGGGAATGCAAACCAGGTGTGTGAACAAACAAGACAAGACAAATGGAAAATGAAAAGGGGATCGGTGATGATTAGAAGACCGGTGACGTCGACCGCCGAACGCCGCCCTGAAACGAGGAGGGGAACCCGACTTCAGTCGAAGTCGTGACATTCACCTTACAGTGAAATGTTAACTTACAAGCCCTTAACCAACAATGCAGTTCAAGGAATGGAGTTAAGAAAATATTTACTAAATAAACTCAAGTAGAAAATAAAATAAAAAGTAACATAAGAAAATTACATAACAGTACCGAGGCTGTATACAGGGGGCAGTGGTACCGAGTCAACGTGCGGGGTACAGGTTAGTCGAGGTATTTTCTACAGTAGGGTAAAGTGACTATGCATTAATAACAAACAGCGAGTAGCAGCAGTGTAAAATCAAATGGGGTCAATGTAAATAGTCCTGGGGGCCATTTGATTAATTGTTCAGCAGTCTGATGGCTTGGGGGGGTAGAATCTGTTGAGGAGCCTTTTGGTCCTAGACTGGGCGCTCCGGTACCGCTTGCCGTGTGGTAGCAGAGAGAACAGTCAATGACTTGGGTGACTGGAGTCTTTGACAATTTTTTGGGCCTTCCTCTGACACTGCCTAGATTATAGGTCCTGGATGGCAGGAAACTTGGCGTACGCTCTACCCTATGATGCGCATAAGGTCATATACTGAGCAGTTGCCGTACCAGGCAGTGATGGAACCGGTCAGGATGCTCTCGATTGTGCAGCTGTAGAAACTTTTGAGGATCTGGGGAGCCAAGCCAAATCTTTTCAGTCTCCTGAGGGGGAAAAAGTGTTGTCGTGCCCTCTTCACAACTGTCTTGGTGTGTTTGGACCGTGGTAGTTTGTTGGTGATGTAGGCAACAAGGAACTTGAAACTCTCGACCTGCTCCACTACAGCCCCACCGATGTTAATGGGGGTCTGTTCGGCCCGCCTTTTCCTGTAGTCCACAATCAGCTCCTTTGTCTTGCTCACATTGAGGGAGAGGTTGTTGTCCTGGCACCACACTGCCAGTTCTCTGACCTCCTCCCTATAGGCTGTCTCATTGTTGTCGGATATCAGGCCTACCACTGCTGTGTCGACAGCAAACTTAATTATGGTGTTGGAGTCGTGCTTGGCCACGCAGTCATGGGTGAACAGGGAGTACAGGAGGGGACTAAGCACGCACCCCTGAGGGGCCCCCATGTTGAGGATCAGTGTGGCAGATGTGTTGTTGACTACCCTTACCATCTGGGGCGGCCTGTAAGGAAGTCCAGGATCAGTTGCAGAGAGAGGTGTTTTGTCCCAGGGTCCTTAGCTTATTGATGAGCTTTGTGGGCACTATGGTGTTGAACGCTGAGCTGTAGTCAATGAACAGCATTCTCACATAGGTGTTCCTTTTGCCCAGGTGGGAATGGACAGTGTGGAGTGCGATTGATATTGCGTCATCTATGGATCTGTTGGGGCAGTAAGTGGATTGGAGTGGGTCTAGGGTTTCCGGGATGATGGTGTTGATGTGAGCCATGACCAGTCTTTCAAAGCACTTCATGGCTACCAACGTGAGTGCTACGGGGCGGTAATCATTTAGGCAGGTTACAATATCTTCACTTTCTTGTGCACAGGGACTATGGTGGTCTGCTTGAAAATGGAGGTATTACATACTTGGTCAGGGAGAGGTTGAAAACGTCAGTGAAGACACCTCGCATGCTTTGAGTACAAGTCCAGGTAATCCGTCTGGCCCCACGGCTTTGTGAATGTTGACCTGTTTAAAGGTCTTGCTTACATCGGCTACGGAGAGCGCGATCACACAGTCATTCGGAACAGCTTGCGCTCTCATGTATTCTTCAGTATTCCTTGCCTCAAAGCGAGCATAAAAGGTATTTTGCTCGTCTGGTAGGCTCGCGTCACTGGGCAGCTCGCAGCTGGGATTCCCTTTGTAGTCCGTAACAGTTTGCAAACCCTGCCACATCCGACGAGCGTCAGAACCAGCGTAGTAGGATTCAATCTTATTCCTGCATTGACGCTTTGAATGTTTGATGTTTCATCTGAGGGCATAGCAGGATTTCATGTGCATTGACATTTAGAGAAAGCTTTTTATCCATTCACCTTTCCAGGTATTTTTTGTGTATCAGTCAGAATCTGACAAAATCTTAGTGGTACCTTAAGCTCAATTAGAGTGAGTTTTCTGTTGTCTCCAGCCAAAGCCCTTATACAGCTATAGTAATGCTTCTCAATACACACAAGGTAGAGGCTGTGTTAAACTGTCTCAAATGTTTAGGGTTAAAGGTCAGGCTGTGAGTTTTAAACCATCAGCTTACCAGACTGCTCCCCAACCTCCCACCTGTCTGTCTACAGGTAACACGTGAACCGCCATTTAAATAGAACATAACAGTGTTTAAATAATACCAGATGCTACATGTATTTATTATACATTATATCCTATATTTTTTAGCTCAATTAAGTGTGAAACGTTGATTTGCTTGTGTTATCAACACTCAGATCAGGCTTCTTGGAAAAGCAACATTCTAGTTGGAAGACTCTCCTTGGACTTTGAGCTATCATCTTTGAAGATTACTTTTAGCTGTCATATTTTTTACATTTTATTACATTTTTCACGACGTTTTTAAACATACAATCTACCTGCAGGTGAAGCACGCTCAACATGCACGTTACGTTCAGTCATCTAGCAGACGCTCCCATCCAGAGAGACCCACAGGAGCAACCGGGGTCAAGCGCCCTGCCCAAGGGCACATCGACAGATCTCCCACCATGTCAAATCAGGGACCCGAAACCAGCGACCTCTCGGCCACCAGCCCAAGCTCCCGACGGCCAGGCCACCAGCCTGAAGAGCTGTCCCTCAACCATCCAAGACCCCTTGCACAACATTCTAGACTCTGTCTTCACTCTAGACTCTGTCTTCACTCTAGACTCTGTCTTCACTCTAGACTCTGCCTTCATTCTAGACTCTGCCTTCACTCTAGTCTCTGCCTTGCGCTCTGCTCTTGTAATCTGTGGTGACATTGTTGCCATATGTACGCCACACCTATAAATATCAGACCAGACCGGGCTGGCAGCTGAACATCCAGACACAACTGTTTCAACGTCTGTTTGCACCTCCAGACACCCTAGTCGGAGAACCATCCCTGACCCAGCAACAGCTCCCTCTGCCTGCTTGACCCAGCAACAGACCTCCTATCCCTGGTCTGGTCATCCAAACCAACCATCTCTGTCCCAGCAACAGACCTCCTATCCCTGGTCTAGTCCACAAACCAACCATCTCTGTCCCAGCAACTGAGAGTCTGTCTGAGACCTTGTCTACTTTCGTTCTCCTCAGTCTGGAAATGTTGTAAATTGTATATAAACGGTTGGCTACGATGAAAACATGCAAAGAGCAATGATGCCAAAACAGAGAGTTTCCATAGATTATTACTCTCTTGTTGAACACTAGCACCATGTTTCATGTGAACACTGAGCCAGTCATTGTGATACTAGAGAGGGGTTTATCCGTAAATCCATAATGTCAAAAGTGCCAAGGGCCCAACGACGCCAAGACAGATGGTTGCCTTAGATTATTACTCCCATGTGGATAGCCCAGTGTTTCATGCTTACACTGGAGAATTACCATATCCATTATGTGAAGTTCAAGTGGTCCGGGGTCTTGGACAGTAACACGGGCTAAAACGCTATTGTGACACAACCACTCACAGCACACCAGTTGTTAGCCAGCTACTTACCAATGAAAGGGGAGCTCGGGGCAGTACTGCACAGCTGTGGAGTGAGGACGATTCATTTTTTAAAAACTTTTCTCTTTTCTCTTGTTTCAACTCTTCAATGCTGTCAGCGGATCACATAAGAACATGTATTAGTGACGGCGCATGGACTAGTTGAATGAATGGAATAAATAAATACAGGACTGGGTTAAAGTGCTGGAGGGTCAAGTGAAGACCGTCTGGAGGATGTTGAGATTTTTTTATTTATTTTTTTCCTTCGGCTCACCAGCGAAGAGGCGGGGCTTGTGCCAGCTCACTGACCAATCCACAGAAGCAGCTGGACAAGGGGTATCACTCTCCCTCAGTTGCTAGGATATATATATATATATATATATATATCAAGCAACACCCCGGCTCAACCCCTCCCTCCTAGTGCTCTGACATTTCCACCAGATTCCCTGGAGGTTTAGTAGACAGACATGTCTGTTGCATCACACTGCCCACTATACAGCCCACTGCAAACCCACTGGCATCAGCTTGACTACCGTAGAGATGCCATGAACATACCACTGACATCAGTCTGACTAGCATAGAGATGCCATGAACATACCACTGGCATCAGTCTGACTAGCGTAGAGATGCCATGAACATACCACTGACATCAGTCTGACTAGCATAGAGATGCCATGAACATACCACTGGCATCAGTCTGACTACCATAGAGATGCCATGAACATACCACTGGCATCAGTCTGACTAGCGTAGAGATGCCATGAACATACCACTGACATCAGTCTGACTAGCGTAGAAATGCCATGAACATACCACTGGCATCAGCTTGACTAGCGTAGAGATGCATGAACACAACACTGGCATCAGCTTGACTAGCGTAGAGATGCCATGAACATACCACTGGCATCAGCTTGACTAGCGTAGAGATGCCATGAACACACCACTGGCATCAGCTTGACTAGCGTAGAGATGCCATGAACACACCACTGGCATCAGCTTGACTAGCGAGAGATGCCATGAACACACCACTGGCATCAGCTTGACTAGCGTAGAGATGCCATGAACACACCACTGGCATCAGCTTGACTAGCGTAGAGATGCCATGAACACACCACTGGCATCAGCTTGACTAGCGTAGAGATGCCATGAACACACCACTGGCATCAGCTTGAATAGCGTAGAGATGCCATGAACATACCACTGGCATCAGCTTGACTAGCGTAGAGATGCCATGAACACACCACTGGCATCAGCTTGACTAGCGAGAGATGCCATGAACACACCACTGGCATCAGCTTGACTAGCGAGAGATGCCATGAACACACCACTGGCATCAGCTTGACTAGCGTAGAGATGCCATGAACACACCACTGGCATCAGCTTGACTAGCGTAGAGATGCCACAAGCATTTTCGCTACACCCGCATTAACATCTACTAAACACGTGTATGTGACAAATAACATTTGATTTGATTTGAACATACCGCTGACATCAGCTAGAATAGCAAGTGAAAATAAGTTGTTGATGTGTGTTGTTATCTGGTGTTCACAACACACATCAACAGTAGCCTGACCTGTTGATCCCGGGCCGAGGGGACCAGACAGACTGACAGATCAGAATCTTTTCCACTAGTCTAGTCTAACATAAACACGCTCTCTTTCACCCAAATAGTAATTAGCTGTAAACCAAGAGATGGTTCTTAGGAGATGAATGGAGAGTGAATCAGCCGTCTAAAATATTGGGCAGGGTCACAGCGATGTCGGGTATCTAGGGATCACAAGCCAACGGTGGTAAACGGAGAGACGAGATGGACTGTTGTCCCTCCAATAAAGGCAGCCCCTGCTCCTTCCAGGGACGGACTGGGACCAGAAATCAGCTGGAGGCCCCCACACTGGCCCATTATTTTCTTCTGACTCCCTTTATTAACCAAGTAATGATCTTTCTGATCAGAAAACCCATTAAGACAGGCCCGCTAAGCTAAAGATGGACCAGCTCATCTTGCATTTGCCAGAATTCTCTTCCCACCTACAATGCACCAGGCGGAGAGAGCTGATTATGTCATCAGGGTATGCCAACCTAGTGTGGTGAACTTAAAACTGTAGCCATGAACTGATATGCAAAATGACCCCGGATTCAAAACTTTGAGTTTTTCAATTTAAATGATTATACAAAATTCTTGCAACCCAATAGAATGTTATATACTGTATATGGGGGATACAACCATCCCAGCTTTGCAGATTTTGCTGCGACGAGACAAATTGCAACATTTACCTGTAATTAACTTCTGGGTGATTTTACAATTCATAGTCAATCGATCAATAATATTATAATACTCTCAGCAAAAAGTATTATCTTTTAATTTACAATCTGTAGAACCTATGAGAATAGAAAGGTTCAGAACTTTTGTGAAACACCACATCACAGTTGAAAAGATATATGGCAAATTGAAATCCAAACTGCATGGTGTTCAGAGATAGATGGGAGGGGTTGAATGGAGCTGAAGGATGGGACTAATAACAACAAGATAACCAATGTATAATATGCTGTGTCCGCAAAATGTACACAGGTTCAGAACTGTTGTGAAAAATATATGGCAAATAGAAATCGAACTGGATGGTCTTCAGAGATGGGAGGTGTTGATGGATGGGACTAAAAACAAACAAAAGAAAACTAATGTAAAATATACTGTCTGTAAAATGTGTATAGTATGTATGAGCTGGAAGTAGAAGCCTAAGTATTGTTGTCTATTAGTTTACTCCAAATAGGGGAGGGGTGGAAGGGTTAGGGGAAAATAATAAAATATTGAACTAGTTTACTCCAATTAGGGAAGGGGTGGAAGGGTTAGGGGAAAATAATAAAATATTGAACTAGTTTACTCCAAGGTTAGGAGAAAAAAAAAAGGTGTATCAATTGCGACTTTTATTCTATTGAGAAAGAAAATTACATACGGGAAAGAAATTGCGTTCCAGTTCCAACCCCCCAGCACTAAGGACCTGAACCGTCCAGTTCCAACCCCCCAGCACTAAGGACCTGAACCATCCAGTTCCAACCCCCAGCACTAAGGACCTGAACCGGCCCAGTTCCAACCCCCAGCACTAAGGACCTGAACCGCCCAGTTCCAACCCCCAGCACTAAGGACCTGAACCGTCCAGTTCCAACCCCCCAGCACTAAGGACCTGAACCGTCCAGTTCCAACCCCCCAGCACTAAGGACCTGAACCGTCCAGTTCCAACCCCCCAGCACTAAGGACCTGAACCGTCCAGTTCCAACCCCCAGCACTAAGGACCTGAACCGTCCCAGTTCCAACCCCCAGCACTAAGGACCTCAACCTTCCAGTTCCAACCCCAGCACCCGATCCCTTCCAGTTCCAACCCCAGCACCTGATCCCTTCCAGTTCCAACCCCCAGCACCCAGGACCTGAACCGTCCAGTTCAAACCCCCAGCACCTGATGCCTTCCAGTTCCAACCCCCAGCACCTGATCCTTCCAGTTCCAACCCCCAGCACCCAGGACCTGAACCGTCCAGTTCCAACCCCCAGCACCTGATCCTTCGAGTTCCAACCCCCAGCACCTGATCCTTCCAGTTCCAACCCCCCAGCACCCAGGACCTGAACCGTCCAGTTCCAACCCCCCAGCACCTGATCCCTTCCAGTTCCAACCCCAGCACCTGATCCCTTCCAGTTCCAACCCCAGCACCCGATCCCTTCCAGTTCCAACCCCCAGCACCCGATCCCTTCCAGTTCCGACCCCAGCACCTGATCCTTCCAGTTCCAACCCCCCAGCACACAGGACCTGAACCGTCCAGTTCCAACCCCCAGCACCTGAACCGTCCAGTTCCAACCCCCAGCACTAAGGACCTCAACCTTCCAGTTCCAACCCCCAGCACCCGATCCCTTCCAGTTCCAACCCCAGCACCTGATCCCTTCCAGTTCCAACCCCCAGCACCCAGGACCTGAACCGTCCAGTTCAAACCCCCAGCACCTGATGCCTTCCAGTTCCAACCCCCAGCACCTGATCCTTCCAGTTCCAACCCCCAGCACCCAGGACCTGAACCGTCCAGTTCCAACCCCCAGCACCTGATCCTTCGAGTTCCAACCCCCAGCACCTGATCCTTCCAGTTCCAACCCCCAGCACCCAGGACCTGAACCGTCCAGTTCCAACCCCCCAGCACCTGATCCCTTCCAGTTCCAACCCCAGCACCTGATCCCTTCCAGTTCCAACCCCAGCACCCGATCCCTTCCAGTTCCAACCCCAGCACCCGATCCCTTCCAGTTCCGACCCCAGCACCTGATCCTTCCAGTTCCAACCCCCAGCACACAGGACCTGGAACCGTCCAGTTCCAACCCCCCAGCACCTGAACCGTCCAGTTCCAACCCCCCAGCACCTGATCCCTTCAGGTTCCAACCCCAGCACCTGATCCCTTCCAGTTCCGACCCCAGCACCTGATCCTTCCAGTTCCAACCCCAGCACCTGATCCTTCCAGTTCCAACCCCCCAGCACCCGATCCTTACAGTTCCAACCCCCCAGCACCTGATCCTTCCAGTTCCAACCCCAGCACCCGATCCCTTCCAATTCCAACCCCCAGCACCTGATGCCTTCCAGTTACTACCCCCAGCACCTGATCCTTCCAGTTCCAACCCCCAGCACCCAGGACCTGATCCGTCCAGTTCCAACCCCCAGCACCTGATCCTTCCAGTTCCAACCCCAGCACCCGATCCTTCCAATTCCAACCCCCAGCACCTGATCCTTCCAATTCCAACCCCAGCACCTGAACCGTCCAATTCCAACCCCCAGCACCTGAACCGTCCAGTTCCAACCCCCAGCACCCAGGACCTGATCCGTCCAGTTCCAACCCCCAGCACCCGATCCCTTCCAGTTCCGACCCCAGCACCTGATCCTTCCAGTTCCAACCCCCCAGCACACAGGACCTGAACCGTCCAGTTCCAACCCCCAGCACCCGATCCCTTCCAGTTCCAACCCCCAGCACCCGATCCCTTCCAGTTCCGACCCCAGCACCTGATCCTTCCAGTTCCAACCCCCAGCACCCAGGACCTGAACCGTCCAGTTCCAACCCCCAGCACCTGAACCGTCCAGTTCCAACCCCCAGCACCTGATCCTTCCAGTTCCAACCCCAGCACCTGATCCTTCCAGTTCCAACCCCCAGCACCCGATCCTTACAGTTCCAACCCCCAGCACCTGATCCTTCCAGTTCCAACCCCAGCACCCGATCCCTTCCAATTCCAACCCCCAGCACCTGATGCCTTCCAGTTCCTACCCCCAGCACCTGATCCTTCCAGTTCCAACCCCCAGCACCCAGGACCTGATCCGTCCAGTTCCAACCCCCAGCACCTGATCCCTTCCAGTTCCAACCCCAGCACCCGATCCCTTCCAATTCCAACCCCCAGCACCTGATCCCTTCCAATTCCAACCCCCAGCACCTGAACCGTCCAGTTCCAACCCCCAGCACCTGAACCGTCCAGTTCCAACCCCCAGCACTAGATCCTTCCAGTTCCAACCCCCAGCACCCGATCCCTTCCAGTTCCAACCCCCAGCACCTGATCCTTCCAGTTCCAACCCCAGCACCTGATCCTTCCAGTTCCAACCCCCAACACCTGATCCCTTCAAGTTCCAACCCCCAGCACCCGATCCCTTCCAGTTCCAACCCCCAGCACCTGATCCCTTCCAGTTCCAACCCCCAGCACCCGATCCCTTCCAGTTCCAACCCCCAGCACCTGATCCCTTTCAGTTCCAACCCCCAGCACCTGATCCTTCCAGTTCCAACCCCCAGCACCTGATCCCTTCCAGTTCCAACCCCCAGCACCCGATCCCTTCCAGTTCCAACCCCCAGCACCTGATCCCTTCCAGTTCCAACCCCCAGCACCTGATCCTTCCAGTTCCAACCCCCAGCACCCGATCCTTATAGTTCCAACCCCCAGCACCTGATCCTTACAGTTCCAACCCCCAGCACCTGATCCTTCCAGTTCCAACCCCCAGCACCCAGGGCCTGATCCGTCCAGTTCCAACCCCCAGCACCTGATCCCTTCCAGTTCCAACCCCAGCACCCGATCCCTTCCAATTCCAACCCCCAGCACCTGATCCTTCCAATTCCAACCCCAGCACCTGAACCGTCCAGTTCCAACCCCCAGCACCTGAACCGTCCAGTTCCAACCCCAGCACTAGATCCTTCCAGTTCCAACCCCCAGCACCCGATCCCTTCCAGTTCCAACCCCCAGCACCTGATCCTTCCAGTTCCAACCCCAGCACCTGATCCGTCCAGTTCCAACCCCCAACACCTGATCCCTTCAAGTTCCAACCCCCAGCACCCGATCCTTCCAGTTCCAACCCCCAGCACCTGATCCCTTCCAGTTCCAACCCCCAGCACCTGATCCTTCCAGTTCCAACCCCAGCACCTGATCCTTCCAGTTCCAACCCCCAGCACCCAGGACCTGATCCGTCCAGTTCCAACCCCCAGCACCCAGGACCTGATCCTTCCAGTTCCAACCCCCAGCACCCAGGACCTGATCCCTTCCAGTTCCAACCCCAGCACCCGATCCCTTCCAATTCCAACCCCAGCACCCGATCCCTTCCAATTCCAACCCCCAGCACCTGATCCCTTCCAATTCCAACCCCCAGCACCTGAACCGTCCAGTTCCAACCCCCAGCACCTGAACCGTCCAGTTCCAACCCCCAGCACTAGATCCTTCCAGTTCCAACCCCCAGCACCCGATCCCTTCCAGTTCCAACCCCCAGCACCTGATCCTTCCAGTTCCAACCCCAGCACCTGATCCTTCCAGTTCCAACCCCCAGCACCCGATCCCTTCCAGTTCCAACCCCCAGCACCTGATCCCTTCCAGTTCCAACCCCCAGCACCAGATCCCTTCCAGTTCCAACCCCCAGCACCTGATCCCTTCCAGTTCCAACCCCCAGCACCCGATCCCTTCCAGTTCCAACCCCAGCACCTGAACCGTCCAGTTCCAACCCCCAGCACCTGATCCCTTCCAGTTCCAACCCCCAGCACCTGATGCCTTCCAGTTCCAACCCCCAGCACCTGATCCTTCCAGTTCCAACCCCAGCACCTGATGCCTTCCAGTTCCAACCCCCAGCACCTGATCCCTTCCAGTTCCAACCCCCAGCACCTGATCCCTTCCAGTTCCAACCCTAGCATCCGATCCCTTCCAGTTCCAACCCCCAGCACTAGATCCTTCCAGTTCCAACCCCCCAGCACCTGATCCCTTCCAGTTCCAACCCCAGCACCTGATCCTTCCAGTTCCAACCCCCAGCACCTGATCCCTTCCAGTTCCAACTCCCCAGCACCTGATCCCTTCCAGTTCCAACCCCAGCACCCGATCCTTCCAATTCCAACCCCCCAGCACCTGATCCCTTCCAATTCCAACCCCCCAGCACCTGAACCGTCCAATTCCAACCCCCCAGCACCTGAACCGTCCAGTTCCAACCCCCCAGCACCCAGGACCTGATCCGTCCAGTTCCAACCCCAGCACCCGATCCCTTCCAGTTCCGACCCCAGCACCTGATCCTTCCAGTTCCAACCCCCAGCACACAGGACCTGGAACCGTCCAGTTCCAACCCCCAACACCTGAACCGTCCAGTTCCAACCCCCCAGCACCTGATCTCTTCAGGTTCCAACCCCAGCACCTGATCCCTTCCACTTCCAACCCCAGCACCCGATCCCTTCCAGTTCCAACCCCCAGCACCCGATCCCTTCCAGTTCCGACCCCAGCACCTGATCCTTCCAGTTCCAACCCCCAGCACCCAGGACCTGAACCGTCCAGTTCCAACCCCCAGCACCTGAACCGTCCAGTTCCAACCCCCAGCACCTAATCCTTCCAGTTCCAACCCCAGCACCTGATCCTTCCAGTTCCAACCCCCAGCACCCAATCCTTACAGTTCCAACCCCCAGCACCTGATCCTTCCAGTTCCAACCCCAGCACCCGATCCTTCCAATTCCAACCCCCAGCACCTGATGCCTTCCAGTTCCTACCCCCAGCACCTGATCCTTCCAGTTCCAACCCCCAGCACCCAGGACCTGATCCGTCCAGTTCCAACCCCCAGCACCTGATCCCTTCCAGTTCCAACCCCAGCACCCGATCCTTCCAATTCCAACCCCCAGCACCTGATCCCTTCCAATTCCAACCCCCAGCACCTGAACCGTCCAGTTCCAACCCCCAGCACCTGAACCGTCCAGTTCCAACCCCCAGCACTAGATCCTTCCAGTTCCAACCCCCAGCACCCGATCCCTTCCAGTTCCAACCCCCAGCACCTGATCCTTCCAGTTCCAACCCCAGCACCTGATCCTTCCAGTTCCAACCCCCAACACCTGATCCCTTCAAGTTCCAACCCCCAGCAACCGATCCCTTCCAGTTCCAACCCCCAGCACCTGATCCCTTCCAGTTCCAACCCCCAGCACCCGATCCCTTCCAGTTCCAACCCCCAGCACCTGATCCCTTTCAGTTCCAACCCCCAGCACCTGATCCTTCCAGTTCCAACCCCAGCACCTGATCCCTTCCAGTTCCAACCCCCAGCACCCGATCCCTTCCAGTTCCAACCCCCAGCACCTGATCCCTTCCAGTTCCAACCCCCAGCACCTGATCCTTCCAGTTCCAACCCCCAGCACCCGATCCTTATAGTTCCAACCCCCAGCACCTGATCCTTACAGTTCCAACCCCCAGCACCTGATCCTTCCAGTTCCAACCCCCAGCACCCAGGACCTGATCCGTCCAGTTCCAACCCCCAGCACCTGATCCCTTCCAGTTCCAACCCCAGCACCCGATCCCTTCCAATTCCAACCCCCAGCACCTGATCCCTTCCAATTCCAACCCCCAGCACCTGAACCGTCCAGTTCCAACCCCCAGCACCTGAACCATCCAGTTCCAACCCCCAGCACTAGATCCTTCCAGTTCCAACCCCCAGCACCCGATCCCTTCCAGTTCCAACCCCCAGCACCTGATCCTTCCAATTCCAACCCCAGCACCTGATCCGTCCAGTTCCAACCCCCAACACCTGATCCCTTCAAGTTCCAACCCCCAGCACCCGATCCTTCCAGTTCCAACCCCCAGCACCTGATCCCTTCCAGTTCCAACCCCCAGCACCTGATCCTTCCAGTTCCAACCCCAGCACCTGATCCTTACAGTTCCAACCCCCAGCACCCGATCCCTTCCAATTCCAACCCCCAGCACCTGATGCCTTCCTGTTCCAACCCCCAGCACCTGATCCTTCCAGTTCCAACCCCCAGCACCCAGGACCTGATCCGTCCAGTTCCAACCCCCAGCACCTTATCCCTTCCAGTTCCAACCCCAGCACCCGATCCCTTCCAATTCCAACCCCCAGCACCTGATCCCTTCCAATTCCAACCCCCAGCACCTGAACCGTCCAGTTCCAACCCCCAGCACCTGAACCGTCCAGTTCCAACCCCCAGCACTAGATCCTTCCAGTTCCAACCCCCAGCACCCGATCCCTTCCAGTTCCAACCCCCAGCACCTGATCCTTCCAGTTCCAACCCCAGCACCTGATCCTTCCAGTTCCAACCCCCAGCACCCGATCCCTTCCAGTTCCAACCCCCAGCACCTGATCCCTTCCAGTTCCAACCCCCAGCACCAGATCCCTTCCAGTTCCAACCCCCAGCACCTGATCCCTTCCAGTTCCAACCCCCAGCACCCGATCCCTTCCAGCTCCAACCCCAGCACCTGAACCGTCCAGTTCCAACCCCCAGCACCTGATCCCTTCCAGTTCCAACCCCCAGCACCTGATGCCTTCCAGTTCCAACCCCCAGCACCTGATCCTTCCAGTTCCAACCCCAGCACCTGATGCCTTCCAGTTCCAACCCCCCAGCACCTGATCCCTTCCAGTTCCAACCCCCCAGCACCTGATCCCTTCCAGTTCCAACCCCAGCACCTGATCCCTTCCAGTTCCAACCCCCAGCACTAGATCCTTCCAGTTCCAACCCCTAGCACCTGATTCCTTCCAGTTCCAACCCCAGCACCTGATCCCTTCCAGTTCCAACCCCCAGCACCTGATCCCTTCCAGTTCCAACCCCCAGCACCTGATCCCTTCCAGTTCCAACCCCCAGCACCTGATCCGCTCCAGTTCCAACCCCAGCACCTGATCCGTTCCAGTTCCAACCCCCAGCACCTGATCCTTACAGTTCCAACCCCCAGCACCTGATCCTTACAGTGCCAACCCCCAGCACCTGATCCTTCCAGTTCCAACCCCCAGCACCTGATCCTTCCAGTTCCAACCCCCAGCACCTGATCCTTCCAGTTCCAACCCCCCAGCACCCAGCACTTTATCCTTCCAAACACACCAGCCACTATCTACATCTTCTTGTCTTCTCCAGCTGCCAAGGCAGCAGACAGTTATTTTAAACTAACCAACCTCAAACAGACATATAGTTTTCTGTACTACGCTACACCAACCCCAAAAAGACATATAGTATACTGTACCACGCTACACCAACCCCAAACAGACATATAGTATACTGTACTACGCTACACCAACCCCAAAAAGATATATAGTATACTGTACTACGCTACACCAACCCCAAAAAGATATATAGTATACTGTACTACGCTACACCAACCCCAAACAGACATAAAGTATACTGTACCACGCCACACCAACCCCAAACAGACATATAGTATACTGTACTACGCTACACCAACCCCAAACAGACATATAGTATACTGTACTACGCTACACCAACCCCAAACAGACATATAGTATACTGTACTACGCTACACCATTGACGACCAAGCATTCCTCACGCAAGGGCACGTCAACAGGAAAATAAAGAAGGAATACCACTCCGTGTCTGCATAGACAAACAGACGTTTGACATAAGACATCTTCAGAGTGTTAAAGATAATTCGGTAACTATCTAATTGGACAACCAAGTAGGTCAATAAATATTTTCCCTAAAGGGTACTTTGACTGTATCCTCTTCTCATCTCAGCATCAAGAACAAGCTTGTCGGTCAGCGAGCTGGCCTCTAGCTGTGATTAAACCTGATTTATAAATTGGGTGGTTCGAGACCTGAATGCTGATTGGCTGAAAGCTGTGGTTAATACAACACCCCCTCGGGCCTTATTGCTTAAGTATACCACGGGGATGACAAAACATTTATTTTTACTAATTACATTGGTAATCAGTTTATAATAGCAATAAGGCACCTCGGGGGATTGTGGTATATGGCCAATATACCACGGCTAAGGGCTGTACCCAGGAACTCTATATGTGTATATTACACAGCCCTGGTGGATATAGTGTCTATTACACAGCCCTGGTGGATATAGTGTATATTACACAGCCCTGATGGATATAGTGTATATTACACAGCCCTAGTGGATATAGTGTATATTACACAGCCCTGGTGGATATAGTGTCTATTACACAGCCCTGGTGGATATAGTGTATATTACACAGCCCTGGTGGATATAGTGTATATTACACAGCCCTGATGGATATAGTGTATATTACACAGCCCTAGTGGATATAGTGTATATTACACAGCCCTGGTGGATATAGTGTATATTACACAGCCCTAGTGGATATAGTGGATATTACACAGCCCTGATGGATATAGTGTATATTACACAGCCCTGATGGATATAGTGTATATTACACAGCCCTGATGGATATAGTGTATATTACACAGCCCTAGTGGATATAGTGTATATTACACAGCCCTGGTGGATATAGTGTATATTACACAGCCCTAGTGGATATAGTGGATATTACACAGCCCTGATGGATATAGTGTATATTACACAGCCCTGGTGGATATAGTGTATATTACACAGCCCTGATGGATATAGTGTATATTACACAGCCCTGATGGATATAGTGTATATTACACAGCCCTAGTGGATATAGTGTATATTACACAGCCCTGGTGGATATAGTGTATATTACACAGCCCTGGTGGATATAGTGTATATTACACAGCCCTGGTGGATATAGTGTATATTACACAGCCCTGATGGATATAGTGTATATTACACAGCCCTGATGGATATAGTGTATATTACACAGCCCTAGTGGATATAGTGTATATTACACAGCCCTGGTGGATATAGTGTATATTACACAGCCCTGATGGATATAGTGTATATTACACAGCCCTGATGGATATAGTGTATATTACACAGCCCTGATGGATATAGTGTATATTACACAGCCCTAGTGGATATAGTGTATATTACACAGCCCTGGTGGATATAGTGTATATTACACAGCCCTGGTGGATATAGTGTATATTACACAGCCCTGGTGGATATAGTGTATATTACACAGCCCTGATGGATATAGTGTATATTACACAGCCCTGGTGGATATAGTGTATATTACACAGCCCTGATGGATATAGTGTATATTACACAGCCCTGATGGATATAGTGTATATTACACAGCCCTGGTGGATATAGTGTATATTACACAGCCCTGGTGGATATAGTGTATATTACACAGCCCTGGTGGATATAGTGTATATTACACAGCCCTGGTTGATATAACACAGCCCTGGTGGATATAGTGTTTATTACACAGCCCTGGTGGATATAGTGTATATTACACAGCCCTGGTTGATATAACACAGCCCTGGTGGATATAGTGTATATTACACAGCCCTGGTTGATATAACACAGCCCTGGTGGATATAGTGTATATTACACAGCTTTGTGTAGATGGATATTGTCAACGTTGTTAAGAGGGATCGGGAGACAGGCGCAGGAATGCGTAATAGTTTTTTTTTTTTTTACGCCCCAATTTGCTGCGTTCTGTGTAAAGGCACAGGGGGACAAAGACCAAACAAACGCGCAACAAAAACACAGCGTTGAAACCCAAACAAAAGATCGAGGAGTACCACGAATAAATAACACACGCGCACAATTATTATCACACGGGACGAGACCCGTAATCATCGGTTCAATCCACAAGGGCACGAAAAGCCCAAAACACACGCACCAACGGACATTGTAACAATAATCACCAGAAAACGGAAAACAAAAGGGCACACTTAAACAGATACAATCAGTGGGATTCAGGGACCAGGTGTGTGCAATGAAAGTTCCAGAGGGATCCGTGACACACAGAGTGTATATTACACAGCTTTGTGTAGATGGATTCCCCAAGCGTGACACCTGGATTATGCAATCACACTGATATTAAACAGTGGATTACAGTTCTGGTTCAAACTAGTTCTACTGGATAGGGTTGTTGTTGCTCTGCAGGTGTATAGAATCCCTTTTTAAATAGTGTTTCGTCCCAAATGGCACTCTATTCCCTATGTAGAGCACTACTTTTTAATGAGGGCCCCGGTAGGGAATAGGGTGCCATTTGGGATGTAAACATAAACTACAGCAGAAAACTAATGTAAACACGATCAAAGTTTTCCACCAACCTGTCCCACGGCACACATCTGAAGCACACACGTCCATCACAAATAATCCTGTTTCAAAACCGGCTTTTCTCTCGGCTCTCGGCAAATACAGTCAACAGAAAATTAACCGTAGATGTTTTTAAATTAAATCATGTTAAATATGAGTTATGTGTTATTACACTGTTCCATGTTAACTACATAAAATCTGCAAAAAAATTGTTTTATGTAATGTGTGACCGCATCGATTAACTACAAACCATAAAAAATATTAAAGAGACTATTTGAATATGATGAAAGAAACACTGTATTAGGGCCACGCAGTTCAGGCTGTGGCCCTTATCAATTACACTTCTTCTCACCCAACTTATTTAATTTCTCATAACAAATTATAACAAGCCAATATTGTGCGTCACAGTCACAGGCCAGATCTAACTTAGCCACTCTCAGTGACAAAATGAGCGTGGTCACACTCCTTACCCCCTGAGAGGGCCGGTGATATGTTACCCTGCCACAGCAGGTGTTCAAGAGGTCTGCTTCAGCACTGTGAGGTAACACAAGCCTTCTGATTCTAACTCTCAGAAAATATAGTCCACGGGTGTTAAAGTAAGATGCTGGTAACCAGGCAACACAATGTGAGTGGGTCTTGGCCTTCAACCTACAGTGTCAAGGAGTATGTGGGCTGTGGTCCAAATAGTACCCTACTCTCTATATAGTGCCCTACTTTTAACCAGGGCCCATAGGCCACTATATACGAGTATGTGGGGTTGAGTGCACTATATAGGGTATAGGGTGCCATTTGGGACTCAGACTGTATGTTTAGCATATAATGACGTCAGCCCCAAAACATTATCCTTCATCCATGGCGTCACAACCTGCCCAATGTAACCTAACACAGGGGTAATGGTGTCCCTTAAAACACTATCCTTCATCCATGGCGTCACAACCTGCCCAATGTAACCTAACACAGGGGTAATGGTGTCCCTTAAAACATTATCCTTCATCCATGGCGTCACAACCTGCCCAATGTAACCTAACACAGGGGTAATGGTGTCCCTTAAAACATTATCCTTCATCCATGGCGTCACAACCTGCCCAATGTAACCTAACACAGGGGTAATGGTGTCCCTTAAAACATTATCCTCCATCCATGGGCTCACTCTAGGGTTGAATGGCGGGAACCAGGTTACCGATTTACTACCTCATGAAGCTGGTTGAGAGAATGCCAAGAGTGTGCAAAGCTGTCACCAAGGCAAAGGGTGGCTACTTTGAAGAATCTCAAATTGATTTGTTTAACACTTTTTGGTTACTACATGATTCCATATGTGTTATTTCATAGTTTGGATGTCTTCACTATTATTCTACAACGTAGAAAATAGTAAAAAATTAAGAAAAACCCTGGAATGAGTAGGTGTGTCCAAACTTTTGACGGGGGTACTGTATATGCGACAGCCTACTGATTACACAAATAGGCCCTACTATATTTCAAAATTAAAATCACATTCGCCAGTCTATACTTCTAACTTTGTAGGCCGCATGTGCTGCACTGGAATTGCATGTTCTCTCCCTGCTTTATCATGGTTTAAACGATGTCCGTAACTCCAGTCCATATAATAGTAGAGTAATACTATTCAGTTCACACTCAAAAAGATTATCCTACTGGAGCTAGTTTCATTTATTTACCCAAGAGAGCACATAGCCAGCTACATCTATGGGCTTTTAGGTTTTTCTGTCGTGTGTAATGTGCAGTAGCCTGTATCATGTATGCATTAGAAAACGGCACAATCATTTGGGCTTTTTTTGGTCTTGGCCTCATAAAATGTCTTTAATGTAGGGTTCATAAAATGTCTTCAATGTAGGGCTCATAAAATGTCTTTAATGTATGGCTCATAAAATGTCTTTAATGTAGGGTTCATAAAATGTCTTTAATGTAGGGTTCATAAAATGTCTTTAATGTAGGGTTCATAAAATGTCTTTAATCTAGGGGTCTCATAAAATGTCTTTAATGTAGGGCTCATAAAATGTCTTTAATGTAGGGCTCATAAAATGTCTTTAATGTAGGGCTCATAAAATGTCTTTAATGTAAGGCTCATAAAATGTCTTTAATGTAGGGCTCATAAAATGTCTTTAATGTAGGGCTCATAAAATGTCTTTAATGTAGGGCTCAAAAAATGTCTAATGTAGGGCTCAAAAAATGTCTTTAATGTAGGGCTCAAAAAATGTCTTTAATGTATGGCTCATAAAATGTCTTTAATGTAGGGTTCATAAAATGTATTTAATGTATGGCTCATAAAATGTCTTTAATGTATGGCTAATCAGGCTCAGGTAGCAGCAGACTTGAATGTTCGATCAAAACTCGAATCAAATCCAGACAGTCCTATTTATATGCTTTATATGCTTTTGAATGACACTTCCAGTTTTTTGCGGGAAATACCAGGATCCTGGGAGAAAAGTGATAGATTCTCAGGAGGGAACATTTTGTAAAATACCAGGAAAATATGAAACCCTAGAAGACACCTGGCCCAATGTAAAGGTTGAAGTTTCCTTCAAATTCATTTTTGTCAGAATAAAGGCTGCGTGATTTAATTAAAGGCCATTTATGCTTGAGCTGAAATCTGCAGTGTTTTTACATTGTACCATGAATTCTATCTCCGCACTCGTCTGGTAAATGTCCTCTTGAAGGCGTATTGTAAGTTGTGCAGTACGTTGTACTGCAACGAGCCACTGAATGAATCCTGGACAAAGGTTATAGTTACAGTGAGGGAAAAAAAGTATTTGATCCCTGCTGATTTTGTACGTTTGCCCACTGACAAAGAAATGATCAGTCTATAATTTTAATGGTAGGTTTATTTGAACAGTGAGAGACAGAATAACAACCAAAAAATCCAGAAAAACACGTGAAATATTTTATAAATTGATTCGCATTTTAATGAGGGAAATAAGTATTTGACCCCCTCTCAATCAGAAAGATTTCTGGCTCCCAGGTGTCTTTTATACAGGTAACGAGCTGAGATTAGGAGCACACTCTTAAAGGGAGTGCTCCTAATCTCAGCTCATTACCTGTATAAAAGACACCTGTCCACAGAAGCAATCAATCAGATTCCAAACTCTCCACCATGGCCAAGACCAAAGAGCTCTCCAAGGATGACAGGGACAAGATTGTAGACCTACACAAGGCTGGAATGGGCTACAAGACCATCGCCAAGCAGCTTGGTGAGAAGGTGACAACAGTTGGTGCGATTATTCGCAAATGGAAGAAACACAAAAGAACTGTCAATCTCCCTCGCCCTGGGGCTCCATGCAAGATCTCACCTCGTGGAGTTGCAATGATCATGAGAACGGTGAGGAATCAGCCCAGAACTACACGGGAGGATCTTGTCAATGATCTCAAGGCAGCTGGGACCATAGTCACCAAGAAAACAATTGGTAACACACTACGCCGTGAAGGACTGAAATCCTGCAGCGCCCGCAAGGTCCCCCTGCTCAAGAAAGTGCATATACATGCCCGTCTGTTAGATTCCTCCAATGAGTCCCCGTTAGTACAGAGATGTGATGCTCAACATCCCATAATAACCCTGTTTCCGAGATGTTTGTGGTGTTAGGTGGACCGGCTTCCCGGAGGATAACGTCACATGTCAATCACCCAGCCAGCTGCTAGGTGAGAGGTTGTGTTCTGCACGTATTGACAGTGTGACTGTTGCCATGCATAGGGTGTAACAGTGTGACAGTGTGAGTGTTACCATGCATGGGGTGTGTGTGTGTGTGTGTGTGTGTGTGTGTGTGTGTGTGTGTGTGTGTGTGAAACAGAGAGGATGGCACTCCCAAAACCAGTTCATTTGATCCTGGGTAGCTACAGCAGCAACCACAGTAGTATTATCCTGCTGGGGGTGGCAGCGTGTCAGATCAAATCTGAATACAACAGGTGTAGACCCTTACCGTGAAATGTTAACTTACAAGCCCTCAACCCACAATGCAGTTCAATAAACAGAGTTGAGAAAATATTTAAACAATAAACTGAAGTTAAAAATTCTACAAAAAGTAACACAATAACAAGGCTATATATATACAGGGGGTACCGGTACAGAGTCAATGTGGAGGCTATATACAGGGGCTACCGGTACAGAGTCAATGTGGAGGCTATATACAGGGGGTACTGCACAGAGTCAATGTGGAGGCTATATACAGGGGGTACCGGTACAGAGTCAATGTGGAGGCTATATACAGGGGGTACTGCACAGAGTCAATGTGGAGGCTATATACAGGGGGGGTACCGCTACAGAGTCAATGTGCGGGGTTACAGGCTAGTGGAGGTAATGTGTACATGTGGGTAGGGGTAAAGTGACTATGTATAGATAATAAACAGACAGTAGCAGCAGTGTACATGTAGGTAGGGGTAAAGTGACTATGTATAGATAATAAACAGAGAGTAGCAGCAGTGTACATGTAGGTAGGGGTGAAGTGACTATGTATAGATAATAGACAGTAGCAGCAGTGTACATGTAGGTAGGGGTGAAGTGACTATGTATAGATAATAAACAGACAGTAGCAGCAGTGTACATGTAGGTAGGGGTAAAGTGACTATGTATAGATAATAAACAGAGAGTAGCAGCAGTGTACATGTAGGTAGGGGTGAAGTGACTATGTATGGATAATAAACAGACAGTAGCAGCAGTGTACATGTAGGTAGGGGTGAAGTGACTATGCCAAAGTCACCATTATTAGTCAGTTGTACAACCGAATGCCTTCAACCGAAATGTGTCTTCCGCATTTAACCCAACCCCTCTGAATCAGAGAGGTGCGGGGGGCTGCCTTTAATCGACAGATAATAAACAGAGAGTAGCAGCAGTGTACATGTAGGTAGGGGTGAAGTGACTATGTATAGATAATAAACAGAGAGTAGCAGCAGTGTAATAGTCCTGGTGGCCATTTGATTAATTGTTCAGCAGTCTTATGGCTTGGGGGGTAGAAGCTGTTAAAGAGCCTTTTGGTCCTAGACTGGGCGCTCCGGTACCGCTTGCCGTGTGGTAGCAGAGAGAACAGTCTATCACTTGGGTGACTGGAGTCTTTGACAATTTTTAGGGACCTTCCTCTGACACCGCCTAGTACATACAGTTGAAGTCGGAAGTTTACATACACTTAGGTTGGAGTCATTAAAACTTGTTTGTCAACCACTCCACAAATGTCTTGTTAACAAACTATAGTTTTGGCAAGTCGGTTAGGACATGACATGACACAAGTAATTTTTCCAACAACTGTTTACAGACAGATTATTTCACTTATAATTCACTGTATCACAATTCCAGTGGGTCAGAAGGTTAAATACACTAAGTTGACTGTGCCTTGAAACAGGTTGGAAAATTCCAGAAAATGATGTCATGGCTTTAGAAGCTTCTGATAGGCTATTTGACATAATTTGATTCAATTGGAGGTCTACCTGTGGATGTATTTCAAGGCCTACCTTCAAACTCAGTGCCTCTTTGCTTGACATCATGGGAAAATCAAAAGAAATCAGCCAAGACCTCAGAAAACAATTGTAGACCTCCACAAGTCTGGTTCATCCTTGGGAGCAATTTCCAAACGCCTGAAGGTACCACATTCATCTGTACTAAAAATATTACGCAAGTATAAACACCATGGGACCACGTAGTCGTCATACCGCTCAGGAAGGAGATGTGTTCTGTTTCCTAGAGATGAACGTACTTTGATGTTTCATATGAGAGAATCACTCTACAGTGTTTCATATGAGAGAATCACTCTATAGTGTTTCATATGAGAGAATCACTCTATATTGTTTCATGACAGAGAATCACTCTATAATGTTTCATATGAGAGAATTACTCTATAGTGTTTCATATGAGAGAATCACTCTATAGTGTTTTATATGAGAGAATCACTCTATAGTGTTTCATATGAGAGAATCACTCTATAGTGTTTCATATGAGTGAATCACTCTATAGTGTTTCATATGAGTGAATCACTCTGTAGTGTTTCATGACATAGAATCTAGGTTGAAAGTTTAAACCAATACTGTAGAAAACAAAGTTAAAGCGAAGTCCACAATCATTATCTCATCTTGTTGACCACTAAATTCTGAAGTGGAAAGCCCCTAGTGTATGTAATGTAGTATGTAATGTATGCCAATATCAACAATCTTGAACAATGGGAAAAACATCATTATTCACCAGCAGCACCTAATAATTGTGATTCACCGTCCTAAAAAAACTAGATGTGGGTAAACTGTTTAGGTTACAACAACAATCTGCTTTAGGGTGTTTCACATGGCTTTGTTATGAACCTCAGAAAACAGGAAAAGGATTAATACAGTTGAACCAGGAGGAGCAGTCTGAAAAACAAAACTCTTCCCTGTGCACATTGGAGGAGGAGGAGGAGGAGGTAGTGAGAGTGAAGTGGAGGTGGTAGAGTGGAGGTGGTGGTAGAATGGAGGTAGAGTGGAGTTGGAAGTAGAGTGGAGGTGGAGTGGAGGTGGAGTGGAGGTGGTGGTAGAGTGGAGGTGGAGGAGGTAGAGTGGAGGTGGAGGAGGTAGAGTGGAGGTGGAGGAGGTAGAGTGGAGGAGGTGATGGAGGTGGAGGTGGAGTGGAGTTGGAAGTAGAGTGGAGGTGGAGTGGAGGTGGTGGTAGAGTGGAGGTGGAGTGGAGGTGGAGTGGAGGTGGTGGTAGAGTGGAGGTGGAGTGGAGTTGGAAGTAGAGTGGAGGTGGAGTGGAGGTGGAGGAGGAGGTAAAGTGGAGGAAAGTAGGTGGAGGTAGAGAGAGGGAGAGTGTATGTGAAGGTAGAGTGGAGTAGGAGTGGAGGTGGAGGTGGATGTAGAGTAGATGTAGAGAGAGGTAGAGTGGAGGTGAAGTGGAGGTGGAGGTAGAGAGAGGTTGCGTGGAGGTGGAGGTTAGAGTGGAGGTGAAGTTTAGGTAGAGTGGAGGTGGAGTGGAGGTGAAGTGGAGGTAGAGTGGAGGTGGAGTGGAGGTGAAGTGGAGGTGGAGTGGAGGACCATACCTCTGGGTCTCTCAGAGCACAGAAACCATACTGACCCCTCAGTCAGTACCTCTGGGTCTCTCAAGACTCGTCTGAAGTCGATACCGTTGATGTGCCAGCTTCTGTTTGTAATATCCAAACCTACATTAAAAAAATGATAAATGCTATGACCATCTTAAAACATTTCCCTGTCAGCTAATAATCCCCTCTGAGATATAAGGAGAACTGACTGATATAAGGAGAACTGACTGATATAAGGAGAACTGACTGATATAAGGAGAACTGATTGATATAAGGAGAACTGACTGATATAAGGAGAACTGACTGATATAAGGAGAACTGATTGATATAAGGAGAACTGACTGATATAAGGAGAACTGACTGATATAAGGAGAACTGACTGATATAAGGAGAACTGACTGATATAAGGAGAACTCTGACTGATATAAGGAGAACTGACTGATATAAGGAGAACTGACTGATATAAGGAGAACTGACTGATATAAGGAGAACTCTGACTGATATAAGGAGAACTGACTGATATAAGGAGAACTGACTGATATAAGGAGAACTGACTGATATAAGGAGAACTGACTGATATAAGGAGAACTGACTGATATAAGGAGAACTGACTGATATAAGGAGAACTGACTGATATAAGGAGAACTCTGACTGATATAAGGAGAACTGACTGATATAAGGAGAACTCTGACTGATATAAGGAGAACTCTGACTGATATAAGGAGAACTGATTGATATAAGGAGAACTCTGACTGATATAAGGAGAACTGACTGATATAAGGAGAACTCTGACTGATATAAGGAGAACTCTGACTGATATAAAGAGAACTGACTGATATAAGGAGAACTGACTGATATAAGGAGAACTCTGACTGATATAAGGAGAACTGACTGATATAAGGAGAACTGACTGATATAAGGAGAACTCTGACTGATATAAGGAGAACTCTGACTGATATAAGGAGAACTGACTGATATAAGGAGAACTGACTGATATAAGGAGAACTGACTGATATAAGGAGAACTCTGACTGATATAAGGAGAACTCTGACTGATATAAGGAGAACTGACTGATATAAGGAGAACTCTGACTGATATAAGGAGAACTGACTGATATAAGGAGAACTCTGACTGATATAAAGAGAACTGACTGATATAAGGAGAACTCTGACTGATATAAGGAGAACTCTGACTGATATAAGGAGAACTCTGACTGATATAAGGAGAACTCTGACTGATATAAGGAGAACTGACTGATATAAGGAGAACTGACTGATATAAGGAGAAATGACTGATATAAGGAGAACTGATTGATATAAGGAGAACTGACTGATATAAGGAGAACTGACTGATATAAGGAGAACTGATTGATATAAGGAGAACTGACTGATATAAGGAGAACTGACTGATATAAGGAGAACTGACTGATATAAGGAGAACTCTGACTGATATAAGGAGAACTGACTGATATAAGGAGAACTGACTGATATAAGGAGAACTCTGACTGATATAAGGAGAACTGACTGATATAAGGAGAACTGACTGATATAAGGAGAACTGACTGATATAAGGAGAACTGACTGATATAAGGAGAACTCTGACTGATATAAGGAGAACTCTGACTGATATAAGGAGAACTGATTGATATAAGGAGAACTGACTGATATAAGGAGAACTGACTGATATAAGGAGAACTGACTGATATAAGGAGAACTCTGACTGATATAAGGAGAACTGACTGATATAAGGAGAACTGACTGATATAAGGAGAACTGACTGATATAAGGAGAACTCTGACTGATATAAGGTGAACTCTGACTGATATAAGGAGAACTGATTGATATAAGGAGAACTGACTGATATAAGGAGAACTGACTGATATAAGGAGAACTGACTGATATAAGGAGAACTGACTGATATAAGGAGAACTCTGACTGATATAAGGAGAACTGACTGATATAAGGAGAACTGACTGATATAAGGAGAACTCTGACTGATATAAGGAGAACTCTGACTGATATAAGGAGAACTGACTGATATAAGGAGAACTGATTGATATAAGGAGAACTGACTGATATAAGGAGAACTGACTGATATAAGGAGAACTGACTGATATAAGGAGAACTGACTGATATAAGGAGAACTCTGACTGATATAAGGAGAACTGACTGATATAAGGAGAACTGACTGATATAAGGAGAACTCTGACTGATATAAGGAGAACTCTGACTGATATAAGGAGAACTGACTGATATAAGGAGAACTCTGACTGATATAAAGAGAACTGACTGATATAAGGAGAACTCTGACTGATATAAGGAGAACTCTGACTGATATAAGGAGAACTCTGACTGATATAAGGAGAACTGACTGATATAAGGAGAACTGACTGATATAAGGAGAACTCTGACTGATATAAAGAGAACTGACTGATATAAGGAGAACTCTGACTGATATAAGGAGAACTCTGACTGATATAAGGAGAACTCTGACTGATATAAGGAGAACTGACTGATATAAGGAGAACTGACTGATATAAGGAGAACTGACTGATATAAGGAGAACTGACTGATATAAGGAGAACTCTGACTGATATAAGGAGAACTGACTGATATAAGGAGAACTGACTGATATAAGGAGAACTGACTGATATAAGGAGAACTGACTGATATAAGGAGAACTGACTGATATAAGGAGAACTGATTGATATAAGGAGAACTGACTGATATAAGGAGAACTGACTGATATAAGGAGAACTCTGACTGATATAAGGAGAACTCTGACTGATATAAGGAGAACTGATTGATATAAGGAGAACTGACTGATATAAGGAGAACTGACTGATATAAGGAGAACTGACTGATATAAGGAGAACTGACTGATATAAGGAGAACTGACTGATATAAGGAGAACTGACTGATATAAGGAGAACTGACTGATATAAGGAGAACTGACTGATATAAGGAGAACTGACTGATATAAGGAGAACTGACTGATATAAGGAGAACTCTGACTGATATAAGGAGAACTCTGACTGATATAAGGAGAACTGATTGATATAAGGAGAACTGACTGATATAAGGAGAACTGACTGATATAAGGAGAACTGACTGATATAAGGAGAACTGACTGATATAAGGAGAACTCTGACTGATATAAGGAGAACTGACTGATATAAGGAGAACTGACTGATATAAGGAGAACTGACTGATATAAGGAGAACTGACTGATATAAGGAGAACTGACTGATATAAGGAGAACTCTGACTGATATAAGGAGAACTGACTGATATAAGGAGAACTGACTGATATAAGGAGAACTGACTGATATAAGGAGAACTCTGACTGATATAAGGAGAACTCTGACTGATATAAGGAGAACTGATTGATATAAGGAGAACTGACTGATATAAGGAGAACTGACTGATATAAGGAGAACTGACTGATATAAGGAGAACTGACTGATATAAGGAGAACTGACTGATATAAGGAGAACTGACTGATATAAGGAGAACTGACTGATATAAGGAGAACTGACTGATATAAGGAGAACTGACTGATATAAGGAGAACTGACTGATATGAGGAGAACTCTGACTGATATAAGGAGAACTGACTGATATAAGGAGAACTGACTGATATAAGGAGAACTGACTGATATAAGGAGAACTCTGACTGATATAAGGAGAACTCTGACTGATATAAGGAGAACTGATTGATATAAGGAGAACTGACTGATATAAGGAGAACTGACTGATATAAGGAGAACTGACTGATATAAGGAGAACTGACTGATATAAGGAGAACTCTGACTGATATAAGGAGAACTGACTGATATAAGGAGAACTGACTGATATAAGGAGAACTCTGACTGATATAAGGAGAACTCTGACTGATATAAGGAGAACTGACTGATATAAGGAGAACTGACTGATATAAGGAGAACTCTGACTGATATAAAGAGAACTGACTGATATAAGGAGAACTCTGACTGATATAAGGAGAACTCTGACTGATATAAGGAGAACTCTGACTGATATAAGGAGAACTGACTGATATAAGGAGAACTGACTGATATAAGGAGAACTGACTGATATAAGGAGAACTGACTGATATAAGGAGAACTCTGACTGATATAAGGAGAACTGACTGATATAAGGAGAACTGACTGATATAAGGAGAACTGACTGATATAAGGAGAACTGACTGATATAAGGAGAACTGACTGATATAAGGAGAACTGATTGATATAAGGAGAACTGACTGATATAAGGAGAACTGACTGATATAAGGAGAACTCTGACTGATATAAGGAGAACTCTGACTGATATAAGGAGAACTGATTGATATAAGGAGAACTGACTGATATAAGGAGAACTGACTGATATAAGGAGAACTGACTGATATAAGGAGAACTGACTGATATAAGGAGAACTCTGACTGATATAAGGAGAACTGACTGATATAAGGAGAACTGACTGATATAAGGAGAACTGACTGATATAAGGAGAACTGACTGATATAAGGAGAACTCTGACTGATATAAGGAGAACTCTGACTGATATAAGGAGAACTGATTGATATAAGGAGAACTGACTGATATAAGGAGAACTGACTGATATAAGGAGAACTGACTGATATAAGGAGAACTGACTGATATAAGGAGAACTCTGACTGATATAAGGAGAACTGACTGATATAAGGAGAACTGACTGATATAAGGAGAACTGACTGATATAAGGAGAACTGACTGATATAAGGAGAACTGACTGATATGAGGAGAACTCTGACTGATATAAGGAGAACTGACTGATATAAGGAGAACTGACTGATATAAGGAGAACTGACTGATATAAGGAGAACTCTGACTGATATAAGGAGAACTCTGACTGATATAAGGAGAACTGATTGATATAAGGAGAACTGACTGATATAAGGAGAACTGACTGATATAAGGAGAACTGACTGATATAAGGAGAACTGACTGATATAAGGAGAACTCTGACTGATATAAGGAGAACTGACTGATATAAGGAGAACTGACTGATATAAGGAGAACTCTGACTTATATAAGGAGAACTCTGACTGATATAAGGAGAACTCTGACTGATATAAGGAGAACTGACTGATATAAGGAGAACTCTGACTGATATAAGGAGAACTCTGACTGATATAAGGAGAACTTGACTGATATAAGGAGAACTGACTGATATAAGGAGAACTCTGACTGATATAAGGAGAACTCTGACTGATATAAGGAGAACTCTGACTGATATAAGGAGAACTGACTGATATAAGGAGAACTCTGACTGATATAAAGAGAACTGACTGATATAAGGAGAACTCTGACTGATATAAGGAGAACTCTGACTGATATAAGGAGAACTCTGACTGATATAAGGAGAACTGACTGATATAAGGAGAACTGACTGATATAAGGAGAACTCTGACTGATATAAGGAGAACTGACTGATATAAGGAGAACTGACTGATATAAGGAGAACTGACTGATATAAGGAGAACTCTGACTGATATAAGGAGAACTCTGACTGATATAAGGAGAACTGATTGATATAAGGAGACCTGACTGATATAAGGAGAACTGACTGATATAAGGAGAACTGACTGATATAAGGAGAACTGACTGATATAAGGAGAACTCTGACTGATATAAGGAGAACTGACTGATATAAGGAGAACTGACTGATATAAGGAGAACTGACTGATATAAGGAGAACTCTGACTGATATAAGGAGAACTCTGACTGATATAAGGAGAACTGATTGATATAAGGAGAACTGACTGATATAAGGAGAACTGACTGATATAAGGAGAACTGACTGATATAAGGAGAACTCTGACTGATATAAGGAGAACTGACTGATATAAGGAGAACTGACTGATATAAGGAGAACTGACTGATATAAGGAGAACTGACTGATATAAGGAGAACTCTGACTGATATAAGGAGAACTGACTGATATAAGGAGAACTGACTGATATAAGGAGAACTGACTGATATAAGGAGAACTGACTGATATAAGGAGAACTCTGACTGATATAAGGAGAACTCTGACTGATATAAGGAGAACTCTGACTGATATAAGGAGAACTGACTGATATAAGGAGAACTGATTGATATAAGGAGAACTGACTGATATAAGAAGAACTGACTGATATAAGGAAAACTGACTGATATAAGGAGAACTGACTGATATAAGGAGAACTCTGACTGATATAAGGAGAACTCTGACTGATATAAGGAGAACTGACTGATATAAGGAGAACTCTGACTGATATAAGGAGAACTCTGACTGATATAAGGAGAACTGACTGATATAAGGAGAACTGACTGATATAAGGAGAACTGACTGATATAAGGAGAACTGACTGATATAAGGAGAACTGACTGATATAAGGAGAACTCTGACTGATATAAGGAGAACTCTGACTGATATAAGGAGAACTGACTGATATAAGGAGAACTGACTGATATAAGGAGAACTCTGACTGATATAAGGAGAACTCTGACTGATATAAGGAGAACTCTGACTGATATAAGGAGAACTGACTGATATAAGGAGAACTCTGACTGATATAAAGAGAACTGACTGATATAAGGAGAACTCTGACTGATATAAGGAGAACTCTGACTGATATAAGGAGAACTCTGACTGATATAAGGAGAACTGACTGATATAAGGAGAACTGACTGATATAAGGAGAACTGACTGATATAAGGAGAACTCTGACTGATATAAGGAGAACTGACTGATATAAGGAGAACTGACTGATATAAGGAGAACTCTGACTGATATAAGGAGAACTCTGACTGATATAAGGAGAACTGACTGATATAAGGAGAACTGATTGATATAAGGAGAACTGACTGATATAAGGAGAACTGACTGATATAAGGAGAACTGACTGATATAAGGAGAACTGACTGATATAAGGAGAACTCTGACTGATATAAGGAGAACTCTGACTGATATAAGGAGAACTGACTGATATAAGGAGAACTGACTGATATAAGGAGAACTCTGACTGATATAAGGAGAACTCTGACTGATATAAGGAGAACTCTGACTGATATAAGGAGAACTGACTGATATAAGGAGAACTCTGACTGATATAAAGAGAACTGACTGATATAAGGAGAACTCTGACTGATATAAGGAGAACTCTGACTGATATAAGGAGAACTCTGACTGATATAAGGAGAACTGACTGATATAAGGAGAACTGACTGATATAAGGAGAACTCTGACTGATATAAAGAGAACTGACTGATATAAGGAGAACTCTGACTGATATAAGGAGAACTCTGACTGATATAAGGAGAACTCTGACTGATATAAGGAGAACTGACTGATATAAGGAGAACTGACTGATATAAGGAGAACTGACTGATATAAGGAGAACTGACTGATATAAGGAGAACTCTGACTGATATAAGGAGAACTGACTGATATAAGGAGAACTCTGACTGATATAAGGAGAACTGACTGATATAAGGAGAACTGACTGATATAAGGAGAACTGACTGATATAAGGAGAACTGACTGATATAAGGAGAACTGACTGATATAAGGAGAACTGATTGATATAAGGAGAACTGACTGATATAAGGAGAACTGACTGATATAAGGAGAACTCTGACTGATATAAGGAGAACTCTGACTGATATAAGGAGAACTGATTGATATAAGGAGAACTGACTGATATAAGGAGAACTCTGACTGATATAAGGAGAACTGACTGATATAAGGAGAACTGACTGATATAAGGAGAACTGACTGATATAAGGAGAACTGACTGATATAAGGAGAACTCTGACTGATATAAGGAGAACTCTGACTGATATAAGGAGAACTGATTGATATAAGGAGAACTGACTGATATAAGGAGAACTGACTGATATAAGGAGAACTGACTGATATAAGGAGAACTCTGACTGATATAAGGAGAACTGACTGATATAAGGAGAACTGACTGATATAAGGAGAACTGACTGATATAAGGAGAACTGACTGATATAAGGAGAACTGACTGATATAAGGAGAACTCTGACTGATATAAGGAGAACTGACTGATATAAGGAGAACTGACTGATATAAGGAGAACTGACTGATATAAGGAGAACTGACTGATATAAGGAGAACTCTGACTGATATAAGGAGAACTCTGACTGATATAAGGAGATCTGATTGATATAAGGAGAACTGACTGATATAAGGAGAACTGACTGATATAAGGAGAACTGACTGATATAAGGAGAACTGACTGATATAAGGAGAACTCTGACTGATATAAGGAGAACTGACTGATATAAGGAGAACTGACTGATATAAGGAGAACTCTGACTGATATAAGGAGAACTCTGACTGATATAAGGAGAACTCTGACTGATATAAGGAGAACTGACTGATATAAGGAGAACTCTGACTGATATAAGGAGAACTCTGACTGATATAAGGAGAACTGACTGATATAAGGAGAACTGACTGATATAAGGAGAACTCTGACTGATATAAGGAGAACTCTGACTGATATAAGGAGAACTCTGACTGATATAAGGAGAACTGACTGATATAAGGAGAACTCTGACTGATATAAAGAGAACTGACTGATATAAGGAGAACTCTGACTGATATAAGGAGAACTCTGACTGATATAAGGAGAACTCTGACTGATATAAGGAGAACTGACTGATATAAGGAGAACTGACTGATATAAGGAGAACTCTGACTGATATAAGGAGAACTCTGACTGATATAAGGAGAACTGATTGATATAAGGAGAACTGACTGATATAAGGAGAACTGACTGATATAAGGAGAACTGACTGATATAAGGAGAACTGACTGATATAAGGAGAACTCTGACTGATATAAGGAGAACTGACTGATATAAGGAGAACTGACTGATATAAGGAGAACTGACTGATATAAGGAGAACTGACTGATATAAGGAGAACTCTGACTGATATAAGGAGAACTGACTGATATAAGGAGAACTGACTGATATAAGGAGAACTGACTGATATAAGGAGAACTGACTGATATAAGGAGAACTCTGACTGATATAAGGAGAACTCTGACTGATATAAGGAGAACTGATTGATATAAGGAGAACTGACTGATATAAGGAGAACTCTGACTGCTATAAGGAGAACTGACTGATATAAGGAGAACTGACTGATATAAGGAGAACTGACTGATATAAGGAGAACTCTGACTGATATAAGGAGAACTGACTGATATAAGGAGAACTGACTGATATAAGGAGAACTCTGACTGATATAAGGAGAACTCTGACTGATATAAGGAGAACTGACTGATATAAGGAGAACTCTGACTGATATAAGGAGAACTCTGACTGATATAAGGAGAACTGACTGATATAAGGAGAACTGACTGATATAAGGAGAACTGACTGATATAAGGAGAACTGACTGATATAAGGAGAACTCTGACTGATATAAGGAGAACTCTGACTGATATAAGGAGAACTGACTGATATAAGGAGAACTGACTGATATAAGGAGAACTCTGACTGATATAAGGAGAACTCTGACTGATATAAGGAGAACTGACTGATATAAGGAGAACTCTGACTGATATAAAGAGAACTGACTGATATAAGGAGAACTCTGACTGATATAAGGAGAACTCTGACTGATATAAGGAGAACTCTGACTGATATAAGGAGAACTGACTGATATAAGGAGAACTGACTGATATAAGGAGAACTCTGACTGATATAAAGAGAACTGACTGATATAAGGAGAACTCTGACTGATATAAGGAGAACTCTGACTGATATAAGGAGAACTCTGACTGATATAAGGAGAACTGACTGATATAAGGAGAACTGACTGATATAAGGAGAACTGACTGATATAAGGAGAACTGACTGATATAAGGAGAACTCTGACTGATATAAGGAGAACTGACTGATATAAGGAGAACTCTGACTGATATAAGGAGAACTCTGACTGATATAAGGAGAATTCTGACTGATATAAGGAGAACTCTGACTGATATAAGGAAACATTAACAGAATTACTTGGTAATACGTTGCTTTCGGAAAAGTATTCAGACCCCTTAACTTTTTCCACATTTTGTTCCGTTAGAGCCTTATTCTAAAAAAATATATTTTTTTTTTCCTGATCAATCTACCAACAATACCACATAATGACAGTATAAACATGATTTTAGAAATGTTTGCAAACATATTTATATATTTAAAACAAATAAGAAATACCTTTATTTGTATCCTGTTTCCATTGATCATCCTTGAGATGTTTCTACAACTTGATTAAAGTCCAGCTTTGGTAAATTCAATTGATTGGACATGATTTGGAAAGGCACACACCTGTCTATATAATGTCCCACAGTTTACAGCGCATATCAGAGCAAAAACCAAGCCATGAGGTAGAAGGAATTTGTCCGTAGAGCTCAGAGACAGGATTGTGTCGAGGCACAGATCTGGGGAAGGGTACCAAAAAATGGCTGCAGCATTGAAGATCCCTAGGTACAGTGGCAGGGACTGGGAGACTAGTCAGGATCGAGGGAAAGATGAACGGCGCAAAGTACAGAGAGTTCCTTGAAAACCTGCTCAAAAGCGCTCAGGACATCAGACTGGGGAGAAGGTTCACCTTCCAAAAGGACAATGACCCTAAGCACACAGCCAAGACAATGCAGGAGTGGCTTCGGGACAAGTCTCTGAATGTCCTTGAGTGGCCCAGCCAAAGCCTGGACTTGAACCCGATCTAACATCTCTGAAGAGACCTGAAAATAGCTGTGCAGTGATGCTCCACATCCAACCTGACAGCGCTTGAGAGGATCTGCAGAGAAGAATGGGAGAAACTCCCCAAATACAGGTGTGCCAAGAAGACTTGAGGCTGAAATCGCTGCCAAAGGTGCTTCAACAAAGCACTGAGTAAAGGCTCTGAATACTTATGAAAATGTGATGTTTCAGTTTTATTTTGTTTAATAATTTGCAAACATAAAAAAAAAACGTAACATGAGTTATCTTGTTGTTTCTCTGAATGTACTGTATTTTACATGAGTTATCTTGTTGTTTCTCTGAATGTACTGTATTTTACATGAGTTATCTTGTTGTTTCTCTGAATGTACTGCAGGTCTTGCATTTCAGGCAGCATTCAGTTTCACAGAGGCTTTCTCACCATAACATCCAATAGTAATGTTAGTGGAGACCCGTCATTCAGGACAGAGGCTTCCTCACCTTAACATCCAATAGTAATGTTAGTAGAGACCCGTCATTCAGGACAGAGGCTTTCTCACCTTATCATCCAATAGTAATGTTAGTGGAGACCCGTCATTCAGGACAGAGGCTTTCTCACCTTAACATCCAATAGTAATGTTAGTGGAGACCCGTCATTCAGGACAGAGGCTTTCTCACCTTAACATCCAATAGTAATGTTAGTGGAGACCCCTTGGGTGTTTCCATAGATTTACATTAGAAGTGCCCATCCAAGAAGGCTGAATGTTTATTGGCCACAGATAAAATTAAGTCAAATAACGTTATATCTACCGTAGCTTTGATTGGACTGATCATGTCAACATCATATTTTCACAATCCTAGCTAGCAAGATAGACAAGCAGTCATCATCATGAATCACGTTGACAACCTACTGGCAAATCCTTTTCAATCCTTGTCATATTAAAATAAATTATAGATAAAACGTATCGGTGCTCATCTGCCATTAGACATAAACATTACACAACAAGTTGGAAATCGCGAATTGAACAATGAGTGGTTTAGAAGGAATCAGTTGCTAACTGCAAGTGTTTCAAAGCAATCACTCTTTTGCTTCCCCTGCTATTCGGTGGAGTGGGTGTGTGGTCCAAGTCTGGGTTTAAGGGTCTTTTTTCCTAGCTTAAAAGGATAAACATTCACATTCAACACCATGGGCCAGAAAAGGTTGAATACATTGGCCATGCTGTCAATCCAGCATGACTTCTGCTGCGTTCAAAACAACTGGAAACTCGTAACTGGGAACTCAGAGCTCCGACTGGGAAAATACGCTTTGAACGGTCAATGTTCTGAATTCTGTCATTTTACATTTCAAAAATACTGAACAAATAGTTATATTGACTACGTCCGTCGTAGCTCGCTCATTAATGCCTTAATCGAACTGCCTCTTATCTGCTCATCATTCCCTACATAAGGGACGTGAGTGGCATTTCCCGTATGGTTGATGAAGATCTCCATATTGCAAATGTACGATCCCTTACAAGACGTCTGCGGGTGTTATTAAAATAGGCCGACGGTCTCGGATCGTCCCCCAGGGCCCGGTCTTCCGGGAAGTTATCAAATAAAGTATCTCTGACATTTGGTTTCCGCGTTACACTTGTTTTTATTTTTGGAAATTTTTGTGCTGTACCGGAAAATTCCACCAGATGGCGACTGGCTGTATATTGCAAATGGACAAAACATTACCAAATGGACATGGCCGTTTCTCGTAAACGGAAAATACTTCGAAGACGAAACTCGGTGAGCACAGGTTTGGTCAAATTTACTTTTAGCCCAGAAACAAGATGGCGTCGAGGCCTCAACGCTCTTTGAGATAAGGCCCATTTTCTGGGATTGAAGGTCGAAAATGGTAGTACAGCGCTAATTTGACCGCTTCACATCAAAAGTACATAAACCTACGGTGTAAGTAAAAATAGAACCAGCCATTTATCTGTTGTAATTTACGAGAAATTGTACAACGTCCATTGATTTGATTTGATGGTGGTTAAACAAATGAGATTAAAAAAAATAAAAATGTACAGATCTAGTTGCGGCGTGTTAAGGCGAATCCGTTAAGGCAGGTTTCGGAGCTCTATGTGATTTCTGTGATTTTTCTGTGATTTTTCTGTGATTTTTCTGTACTCACACACACACGCACACAGTCAATGTGGAGTGACAAAGTGTGGGGCTTACAGACACACAGAGCCTCCAATAGTTACCTGCGTTTGAACCATCAAACCTAGAGCTCTGAAACTGTATAAACCGGTAGTGCACGGTGAGTTATGTGGCTCTAGAAGATTCGCAGTCCGAGAAACAGCCTCGTCCATTTGCAATCAGTTCAATTCATTTTTTTAACGTCACAAAAATATGACGACACTTAGAAAAGTCCCAGAATCCCAAGACTAGGTGCATTGAAACCGCCTCGGCCCGTAGAGACGGACCCTAAAGTTTCGGTCCGATAGCTCTTTCAGAGACCACGTAGCAACACCGGAAAAAGGGAATTTTCAGCACTAATTAAGATCACTGCTGCCCCCTATGGGATTTTTGGTTTATTACACTTGGCGGTTGCAATGTGGTTTTGAGTGGTATTTGCGATTGTGTATATGGTTCGCCCAATGCCAATAAGTTGCCATTCATTTTTGTCCATTTCATGGGGGTCTTCCCTTACCTTATGCCATAGTTTGTACACATCAATTGTCAGTAGAAACCACATTTGTTTAAGCAAGTCAGCCATGTCAGCTATGTTTTTAAAAAAGCAGTAAATTAAGCTGAATTAATTGTTTCGCTGCCAGACAAGGCTCTGCTGTCACGATCTTCATGATTGACGGACCAAGGCGCAGCGAGGTATCCAGTATACATACTTTATCAACGTAACGTAACTGGGAAAAAAACAATAAACGAACGGAGATCGAAACAACGGAACATAACATAGACTAAACACTTAAGCCATGAACCAAACAATAACCCACAAAACCCTAGTGCAAAACCACAAACATATACACTGCTCAAAAAGATTAAAGGGAACACTTAAACAACACAATGTAACTCCAAGTCAATCACACTTCTGTGAAATCAAACTGTCCACTTAGGAAGCAACACTGATTGACAATACATTTCACATGCTGTTGTGCAAATGGAATAGACAACAGGTGGAAATTATAGGCAATTAGCAAGACACCCCCAATAAAGGAGTGGTTCTGAAGATGGTGACCACAGACCACTTCTCAGTTCCTATGCTTCCTGGCTAATGTTTTGGTCACTTTTGAATGCTGGCGGTGCTTTCACTCTAGTGGTAGCATGAGACGGAGTCTACAACCCACACAAGTGGCTCAGGTAGTGCAGCTCATCCAGGATGGCACATCAATGCGAGCTGTGGCAAGAAGGTTTGCTGTGTCTGTCAGCGTAGTGTCCAGAGCATGGAGGCGCTACCAGGAGACAGGCCAGTACATCAGGAGACATGGAGGAGGCCGAGGAGGGCAACAACCCAGCAGCAGGACCGCTACCTCCGCCTTTGTGCAAGGAGGAGCAGGAGGAGCACTGCCAGAGCCCTGCAAAATGACCTCCAGCAGGCCACAGATGTGCATGTGTCTGCTCAAACGGTCAGAAACAGACTCCATGAGGGTGGTATGAGGGCCCGACGTCCACAGGTGGGGTTGTGCTTACAGCCCAACACCGTGCAGGACGTTTGGCATTTGCCAGAGAACACCAAGATTGGCAAATTCGCCATTGGCGCCCTGTGCTCTTCACAGATGAAAGCAGGTTCACACTGAGCACATGTGACAGACGTGACAGAGTCTGGAGACGCCGTGGAGAACGTTCTGCTGCCTGCAACATCCTCCAGCATGACCGGTTTGGCGGTGGGTCAGTCATGGTGTGGGGTGGCATTTCTTTGGGGGCCGCACAGCCCTCCATGTGCTCGCCAGAGGTAGCCTGACTGCCATTAGGTACCGAGATGAGATCCTCAGACCCCTTGTGAGACCATATGCTGGTGCGGTTGGCCCTGGGTTCCTCCTAATGCAAGACAATGCTAGACCTCATGTGGCTGGAGTGTGTCAGCAGTTCCTGCAAGAGGAAGGCATTGATGCTATGGACTGGCCCGCCCGTTCCCCAGACCTGAATCCAATTGAGCACATCTGGGACATCATGTCTCGCTCCATCCACCAACGCCACGTTGCACCACAGACTGTCCAGGAGTTGGCGGATGCTTTAGTCTAGGTCTGGGAGGAGATCCCTCAAGAGACCATCCGCCACCTCATCAGGAGCATGCCCAGGCGTTGTAGGGAGGTCATACAGGCACGTGGAGGCCACACACACTACTGAGCCTCATTTTGACTTGTTTTAAGGACATTACATCAAAGTTGGATCAGCCTGTAGTGTGGTTTTCCACTTTAATTTTGAGTGTGACTCCAAATCCAGACCTCCATGGGTTGATACATTTGATTTCCATTGATAATTTTTGTGTAATTTTGTTGTCAGCACATTCAACTATGTAAAGAAAAAAGTATTGAATAAGATTATTTCATTCATTCAGATCTAGGATGTGTTATTTTAGTGTTCCCTTTATTTTTTTGAGCAGTGTATATGGTTCCCAATTAGAGGTAACGACACTGCTGCCTCTAATTGGGAACCATTAACTCAACATAGAATTAGCACACCTAGAACACCAAAAACTAAACTAAACACACCAGCCTGTAAACTCAGGCCTGGACATGACATCTGCTGATAGTCAGGTGGTAAGGATTCAATCCATGGTGTTGAAAAGAAAGCTCTGCTGTTGGGACAGCTTTATGTAGGCCCTAGCAGTTTGTGGACACCATTATAGTGCAATTAACGTATTTGTTTAGTGTTGTGCAGTGACTTTTCTGGAATTCATCCCCAAAATGTTTTGTTGAGTTTGCCCCACCAAGATTTACATGCTAAAATCGCCACTGAGTAATGCTAATAATCTCCTCCACATTGCAGACCGATCTGAATCTCCCAATGGAAAACATGACAGAGATCTAGACTGAAATACCAGGGAACAAACTGACAAAAGGTTCTCACTTCTGGTTTCCACAAGGATAGTAAAACCAAAGACACACACACTGTCATAATGCTGATGCCCCCCCATCCCCCCTGAGACACACAGTCATCAGCAGAGGAGAAACAACCCATCTGTCACCAAGTCAGGTCTTTCAAAAACACCTTAGAGATCTCTTATCAAGGAGATCTCACAAGGGGCCTGGGGTGGATTTCTGCAATCCTGAAAGGGTGAAGCAGTGAGCTGGAACTGAACAGAGGGTACGATGACCCTGTGTCTGCCTGTGCCTTGGGAAGCCCCGGACATGCCTCACCTTGCAACAAAGAAACACTAACTCTACTGTGCCCACAGTCTGCCAACAGCTCATCTGAGCCATAGAGAGGCCAGTCAGCCAGGCCGGGTACTGAGCCATAGAGAGGCCAGTCTGCCAGGCCGGGTACTGAGCCATAGAGAGGCCAGTCTGCCAGGCCGGGTACTGAGCCATAGAGAGGCCAGTCAGCCAGGCCGGGTACTGAGCCATAGAGAGGCCAGTCTGCCAGGCCGGGTACTGAGCCATAGAGAGGCCAGTCAGCCAGGCCGGGTACTGAGCCATAGAGAGGCCAGTCTGCCAGGCCGGGTACTGAGCCATAGAGAGGCCAGTCTGCCAGGCCGGGTACTGAGCCATAGAGAGGCCAGTCTGCCAGGCCGGGTACTGAGCCATAGAGAGGCCAGTCTGCCAGGCCGGGTACTGAGCCATAGAGAGGCCAGTCTGCCAGGCCAGGTACTGAGCCATAGAGAGGCCAGTCTGCCAGGCCAGGTACTGAGCCACTGGTAGACATGGGTTTTGGCTCCAGTCCAGTATCCACAGGCATAAGGCAGGGCAAGGGATGGGTCTTGTTACGTACACCTCTACCCCGTACCCCTGCACAATGACTCGGTCTCAACTACCCCATACCCCTGCACAATGACTCGGTCTCAACTACCCTGTACCCCTGCACAATGACTCGGTCTCAACTACCCCGTACCCCTGCACAATGACTCGGTCCCAACTACCCCGTACCCCTGCACAATGACTCGGTCCCAACTACCCGCACCCTGCACAATGACTCGGTCTCAACTACCCTGCACTCTGCACAATGACTCGGTCTCAACTACCCCGTACCCCTGCACAATGACTCGGTCTCAACCACCCCATACCCCTGCACAATGACTCGGTCCCAACTACCCCGTACCCCTGCACAATGACTCGGTCTCAACTACCCCGTACCCCTGCACAATGACTCGGTCTCAACTACCCCGTACCCCTGCACAATGACTCTGTCTCAACTACCCCGTACCCCTGCACAATGACTCGGTCCCAACTACCCCGTACCCCTGCACAATGACTCGGTCTCAACCACCTCGTACCCCTGCACAATGACTCTGTCTCAACTACCCTGTACCCCTGCACAATGACTCGGTACTGGTATTCCTTGAGTATTGTCTCAGTATTGGTATGTTAATGTGTTACCATTTCCATTTAAATTCATAGCACATGTTTTTATACTTTTGAACATTGCTGGTTAAGGCCTTGTAATGTGTTGCATCTCACGGTAAAGTCTACACCTGTTGCTGGGATTAATAAAATCAGATTTGGATTTGACAGGGGCTTTTCATGTCGACAATGACACCTCTGCCATCTAAGACAGCTAGCGACCATGTCTTTATGATAACTACTGGATCTATCTTCATGTATCCATCTAGCACCACCAGACAGCTTATGTGAGTACGCTATAAGAGTTATTTGTAAAGGGCGGCATGTAGCCCTTTCGCAAGGCACTAAACTCAAATGGACTAAAATGACACACTAATCACACTAATCACAGCAGGTCCAGCTGTGATTATGTTTAGTTGAGGAGAGCTGGAAGTCGGTGTGACACAGTACCTCTGTAGCGGATGCATAACTGGTTTGCAGAGAAGTCAGGCGCAGGAGAGCAGAACTGGGTAAACTTAGTAGTTTAATAAACAACCCCAGAACGGTTCAAACAACACGGGAGTACATGGGCACAAAAATAGCCCATAACGCACTAGTATACAAATGTGCACTAGCACTACAAAGAACAATCCCACACAAAGACATGGGGGGGGGGGGAAACAGAGGGTTAAATACAAAACACGTAATGAGGGAATTGAAACCAGGTGTGGAAAACACAGACAAAACAAATGGTAAATGAAAAGTGGATCGGTGATGGCTAGAAGACCGGTGACGTCGACCGCCGAACACCACCCGAACAAGGAGAGGCACCGACTTTGACGGAAGTCGTGACAACCACCCAGTTCATTAATACAATGCTATTATACTCCCGTAAATCACGCTCCAGATTGCCTTAGCGGTGCAAGCTTTGATGGCCGTGCTTAGAAGATATTTACAGTGGCTACGTCCCCAATAGCACCCTATTCCCTATACAGTGACCAGAGACATCTGGAAAGAGGTTTGAGGTCTCTGGTCAAAAAGAAGTGCACTAGATAGGGAATAGGGTGGCAGCTCTGGTCAAAAGAAGTGCACTAGATAGGGAATAGGGTGCCAGCTCTGGTCAAAAGAAGTGCACTAGATAGGGAATAGGGTGCCAGCCCTGGTCAAAAGAAGTGCACTAGATAGAGAATAGGGTGCCAACCCTGGTCAAAATAATTGCACTAGATAGGGAATAGGGTGCCATTTGGAAAGCACACAATGCATCCAAAGTACGTCCAGCGACCGTCGCTTCTCACTTACAGCCCAGCGAATGTTAGCAACAAAATGAACACACGGACGCGCGGTAGACGGACATCTGGTGAAACCGTAGAGACCCAGCTGTTGCCAGCCTGCCTGACATCCTTGCTCTCAAATTTATCTCCCGCCACTGGGAAGCTGGCAGGGAGGGAGAGTCGGAGGGAGGGTGGTAGTGAAGGAGGGAGGGACATCTGCTCACGACATGCCAGCCATATCAAGGGCATAGCAGAAAGAGAGAGCGCTGCCAGCCGGGGGGTTGCCGGGGACACAGTGGCAGATACAGTAGCCTGGGGGTGGGGGTCGGGGTGGGAGAGTAAGGGCACTCACTTAGCGTCAAGCCATCACATTCCTCCACCCTTTCCTCCCCCCTCTCCTCCTCCCTCTGCTCCTCCCTCTCCTCCCCCCTCTCCTCCCCCCTCTCCTCCTCCCTCTGCTCCTCCCTCTGCTTCCTCTCTACCCGGAGGTCAGGCTGCAGGACATGGGAGGAGGAGGGAGGTGAAGAGGAGGGAGGGAGGATGAAGTGGGGAGAAGAGGAAAGGAGAGAAGGAAGGAAGAAAGGTAGAAGTGTAGAGAAAGGAGAGGAGGAAAATATAGGGAGGAAAAAGGAAGAGGAGGAAGGAGAGGAGGAGGGAGAGGTGGGAGAGGAGATGGGAGAGGAGGAGGGAGAGGTGGAAGGAGAGGAGGAGGGATAGGAGGTAGAGGAGAAGGAAGAGGAGGAGGGAGAGGTGGAAGGAGAGGAGAAAGGAGAGGAGGAGGTAGAGGAGAAGGGAGAAGAGGAGGGGAGAGGAGGAGGGATAGGAGGTAGAGAAGAAGGAAGAGGAGGAGGAGGGAGAGGAGGAAAGAGAGGAGGAGAGAGAGGAGAAGGGAGAAGAGGAGGGAGAGGAGGGAGAGGAGGAGGGATAGGAGGTAGAGGAGAAGGAAGAGGAGGAGGAAAGAGAGGAGGAAAGAGAGGAGGAGAGAGAGGAGAAGGGAGAAGAGGAGGGAGAGGAGGAGGGAGAGGACGAAGGAGAGGAGAAGGGAGAGGAGGAAGGAGAGAGTGGATGAGGAAGAGTAAGGAGAGAAGGAGAGGCGGGAGGGAGAGCAGGAGTAGGGAGAATAAGAGGAGGGAGGACTCTTCAGCGGTGGCGTTTCTTCAGCTCTGGGCATCTGGTTCAGTCTGACATCTTAACCCTGCTCATAAAGTTCTCCACTTGTCAAGAGGCCCAAGGCCCTGAGGCAGAGATTGGCTCTGGCCCAAATGGCACCCTATTCCCTACAAAGTGCAATGCTTTCGATCAGGCCTATGTAGGGAATAGGGTGTCATTTGGACCACTATTCCAGCCAGCATCAATATCGTTTTTAAATGCAAATACCACAGGACACCAGAGGATGGGCGGTCTCAGGTTTTACTGGTGAATCTGTAATAAACTAAGGCTGGTTTTACTGGTGAATCTGTAATAAACTAAGGCTGGTTTTACTGGTGAATCTGTAATAAACTAAGGCTGGTTTTACTGGTCAATATGTAATAAACTAAGGCTGGTTTTACTGATCAATATGTAATAAACTAAGGCTGGTTTTACTGGTGAATATGTAATAAACCAAGGCTGAAACTACTGGTGAATATGTAATAAACTAAGGCTGGTTTTACTTTTCAATATGTAATAAACTAAGGCTGGTTTTACTGGTCAATATGTAATAAACCAAGGCTGAAACTACTGGTGAATATGTAATAAACCAAGGCTGGTTTTACTTGTCAATATGTAATAAACCAAGGCTGAAACTACTGGTTAATATGTAATAAACTAAGGCGGGTTTTACTGGTGAATCTGTAATAAACCAAGGCTGGTTTTACTGATCAATATGTAATAAACCAAGGCTGAAACTACTGGTCAATATGTAATAAACTAAGGCTGGTTTTACTGGTCAATATGTAATAAACTAAGGCTGGTTTTACTGGTCAATATGTAATAAACTAAGGCTGGTTTTACTGGTGAATATGTAATAAACCAAGGCTGAAACTACTGGTGAATCTGTAATAAACTAAGGCTGGTTTTACTGGTGAATCTGTAATAAACTAAGGCTGGTTTTACTGGTCAATATGTAATAAACTAAGGCTGGTTTTACTGATCAATATGTAATAAACTAAGGCTGGTTTTACTGGTTATTCTGTAATAAAATAAGGCAGGTTTTACTGGTCAATATGTAATAAACTAAGGCTGGTTTTACTGGTTATTCTGTAATAAAATAAGGCAGGTTTTACTGGTCAATATGTAATAAACTAAGACTGGTTTTACTGGTCTATATGTGGTAAACTAAGGCTCTATTTAGTGACAGACTATGTGCTTCGTCTCAGGCTGTGTGCTTCGTCTCAGGCTGTGTACTACGTCTCAGACTGTGTGCTACTTCTCAGACTGTGTACTATGTCTCAGACTGTGTGCTACTTCTCAGGCTGTGTGCTACTTCTCAGACTGTGTACTACGTCTCAGACTGTGTACTATGTCCCAGACTGTGTACTATGTCCCAGACTGTGTACTACGTCTCAGACTGTGTACTACGTCTCAGACTGTGTACTATGTCTCAGGCTGTGTACTACGTCTCAGGCTGTGTGCTACTTCTCAGACTGTGTGCTACTTCTCAGGCTGTGTGCTACTTCTCAGGCTGTGTGCTACTTCTCAGACTGTGTACTACGTCTCAGACTGTGTACTATGTCCCAGACTGTGTACTACGTCTCAGACTGTGTACTACGTCTCAGACTGTGTACTATGTCTCAGGCTGTGTACTACGTCTCAGGCTGTGTGCTACTTCTCAGACTGTGTGCTACTTCTCAGGCTGTGTGCTACTTCTCAGGCTGTGTGCTACTTCTCAGACTGTGTACTACGTCTCAGACTGTGTACTATGTCCCAGACTGTGTACTACGTCTCAGACTGTGTACTACGTCTCAGACTGTGTACTACGTCTCAGACTGTGTGCTACTTCTCAGGCTGTGCTGTGTACTACGTCTCAGACTGTGTACTACGTCTCAGACTGTGTACTACGTCTCAGGCTGTGCTGTGTACTACGTCTCAGACTGTGTACTACGTCTCAGACTGTGTACTACGTCTCAGGCTGTGCTGTGTACTACGTCTCAGACTGTGTGCTACTTCTCAGGCTGTGCTGTGTACTACGTCTCAGACTGTGTACTACGTCTCAGACTGTGTACTACGTCTCAGGCTGTGCTGTGTACTACGTCTCAGACTGTGTGCTACTTCTCAGGCTGTGCTGTGTACTACGTCTCAGACTGTGTACTACGTCTCAGACTGTGTACTCAGACACACATACTAAAGTCATAATGAGATGGTGCCAGGGCAGGAGGTGAAAACACACACAAGCGTCGGTATGTAGAGCGGCTTAGAATATAATATCATACTAGAATAATCTTGCATGTAAAAGAAGAATTCAGACTAAATCAACGGATCGTCATCACTCCTCGACATATATATTTAATAATATGCATTGCTCTGAGGTATTTTTCATCAAAGTTAAGGGATTTGTCCTGCTGTTGTACCCAGTATTGCATTCAATGGATAAAGGTAAGGTACTGCCCCCTGTTGGTCAACACTGGAATGGCACGTGTTTCATGTACTGCTCCCCTATTGGTCAACACTGGAATGACTCGTGTTTGATGTACACCTAGAAAATGAACATTGAGGAAAATAAATGTTGAGATGTTAAGAAGGTGCTTTAGAGCCCAGTTTGTGTTCACGTAAGAGTAACGCACAGCATTGCAGGAATATAGTGAAACAATAACCACAGTCATTCAGGCTATTGTGCTATCTGACAGAACACGTACTGTGCTAAATGCGTCAGTGCTGGTTCTTGTTACGGAATGCACTTGCATGGCCGTTCCTCTGGTTGAGCCAGGAATCCCAAGCTCTCAGCACAAGCAAACATGAGGGGAATTTCAGCACTGACATTTCTAAGCTCTGATTATGGGTGTGAGGTTAAGGGGAGGAGGTATAGGGGTGGGAGGTTGAGGGGAGGAGGTGCAGGGGTGGGAGGTTGAGGGGAGGAGGTGCAGGGGTGGGAGGTTGAGGGGAGGAGGTGCAGGGGTGTGAGGTTGTGGGGAGGAGGTGCAGGGGTGGGAGGTTGTGGGGAGGAGGTGCAGGGGTGGGAGGTTGAGGGAGGAGGAGGTGCAGGGGTGGGAGGTTGTGGGGAGGAGGTGCAGGGGTGTGAGGTTGTGGGGAGGAGGTGCAGGGGTGGGAGGTTGTGGGGAGGAGGTGCAGGGGTGGGAGGTTGTGGGGAGGAGGTGCTGGGGTGGGAGGTTGAGAGGAGGAGGTACAGGGGTGGGAGGTTAAGGGGAGGAGGTGCAGGGGTGTGAGGTTGTGGGGAGGAGGTGCAGGGGTGTGAGGTTGTGGGGAGGAGGTATAGGGGTGGGAGGTTGAGGGGAGGAGGTGCAGGGTGGGAGGTTGTGGGGAGGAGGTGCAGGGGTGGGAGGTTGTTAGGGAGGAGGTGCAGGGTGGGAGGTTGTGGGGAGGAGGTGCAGGGGTGGGAGGTTGTGGGAGGAGGAGGTGCAGGGGTGGGAGGTTGAGGGGAGGAGTTGCAGGGGTATGAGGTTGTGGGGAGGAGGTGCAGGGGTGGGAGGTTGTGGGGAGGAGGTGCAGGGGTGGGAGGTTGTGGGGAGGAGGTGCAGGGGTGGGAGGTTGAGAGGAGGAGGTGCAGGGGTGTGAGGTTGTGGGGAGGAGGTGCAGGGGTGTGAGTTTGTGGGGAGGAGGTATAGGGGTGGGAGGTTGAGGGAGGAGGTGCAGGGGTGGGAGGTTGTGGGGAGGAGGTGCAGGGGTGGGAGGTTGTTAGGGAGGAAGTGCAGGGGTGGGAGGTTGTGGGGAGGAGGTGCAGGGGTGGGAGGTTGTGGGGAGGAGGTGCAGGGGTGGGAGGTTGAGGGGAGGAGGTGCAGGGGTGGGAGGTTGTTAGGGAGGAGGTGCAGGGGTGGGAGGTGCAGGGGAGGAGTTGCAGGGGTGGGAGGTTGTTAGGGAGGAGGTGCAGGGTTGGGAGGTTGTGGGGAGGAGGTGCAGGGGTGAGAGGTTGTGGGGAGGAGGTGCAGGGAGGGAGGTTGAGGGGAGGAGGTGCAGGGTGGGATGTTGTGGGGAGGAGGTATAGGGGTGGGAGATTGTTAGGGAGGAGGTGCAGGGGTGGGAGATTGAGGGAGGGGGTGCAGGGATGGGAGGTTGAGGGAGGAGGTGCAGGGGTGGGTGGTTGTGGGGAGGAGGTGCAGGGGTGGGAGGTTGTGGGGAGGAGGTGCAGGGGTGGGAGGTTGAGGGAGGAGGTGCAGGGGTGGGAGGTTAAGGGGAGGAGTTGCAGGGGTGGGAGGTTGAGGGGAGGAGGTACAGGGGTGGGAGGTTGAGGGAGGAGGTGCAGGGGTGGGAGGTTGAGGGAGGAGGTGCAGGGGTGGGAGGTTAAGGGAGGAGTTGCAGGGGTGGGAGGTTGAGGGAGGAGGTGCAGGGGTGGGAGGTTAAGGGGAGGAGGTGCAGGGGTGGGAGGTTAAGGGGAGGAGTTGCAGGGGTGGGAGGTTAAGGGGAGGAGGTGCAGGGGTGGGAGGTTGAGGGGAGGAGGTACAGGGGTGGGAGGTTGAGGGGAGGAGGTACAAGGGTGGGAGGTGCAGGGGGAGGAGGTACAGGGGTAGGAGGTTGAGGGGAGGAGGTACAGGGGTGGGAGGTTAAGGGGAGGAGGTGCAGGGGTGGGAGGTGCAGGGGAGGAGGTACAGGGGTGGGAGGTTAAGGGGAGGAGGTGCAGGGGTGGGAGGTTAAGGGGAGGAGGTACAGGGGTGTGTGTATCAAATCAAATCAAATTCCATTTGTCACATGCTGAATACAACAGGTGTAGACCTCACAGTGAAATGCTGAATACAACAGGTGTAGACCCTTACAGTCAAATGCTGAATACAACAGGTGTAGACCCTACAGTGAAATGCTGAATACAATAGTATTCAGCATTTCACTGTAAGGTGACCTTACAGTGAAATGCTGAATACAACAGGTGTAGACCCTTACAGTCAAATGCTGAATACAACAGGTGTAGACCTTACAGTGAAATGCTGAATACAACAGGTGTAGAACTTACAGTGAAATGCTGAATACAACAGGTGTAGACCCTTACAGTGAAATGCTGAATACAACAGGTGTAGACCCTACAGTGAAATGCTGAATACAATAGTATTCAGCATTTCACTGTAAGGTGACCTTACAGTGAAATGCTGAATACAACAGCTGTAAACCTTACAGTGAAATGCTGAATACAACAGGTGTAGATCTTACAGTGAAATGCTGGATACAACAGGTGTAGACCTCACAGTGAAATGCTGAATACAACAGGTGTAGACCGTTACAGTGAAATGCTGAATACAACAGGTGTAGACCTTAAGTCAATGTGGAGGCTATATACAGGGGGTACCGGTACAGAGTCAATGTGGAGGCTATATACAGGGGGAACCGGTACAGAGTCAATGTGGAGGCTGTATACAGGGGGTACCGCTACAGAGTCAACGTGGAGGCTATATACAGGGGTACCGGTACAGAGTCAACGTGGAGGCTATATACAGGGGGTACCGGTACAGAGTCAATGTGGAGGCTATATACAGGGGGAACCGGTACAGAGTCAATGTGGAGGCTATATACAGGGGGTACCGGTACAGAGTCAATGTGGAGGCTATATACAGGGGTACAGGTACAGAGTCAATGTGGAGGCTATATACAGGGGGTACCGGTACAGAGTAAATGGGGAGACTATATACAGGGGTACCGGTACAGAGTCAATGTGGAGACTATAAACAGGGGGTACTGCACAGAGTCAATGTGGAGGCTATATACATGGGGTACCGGTACAGAGTCAATGTGGAGGCTATATACAGGGGGTACTGCAGTACAGAGTCAATGTGGAGGCTATATACAGGGGGTACAGTGCACAGAGTCAATGTGGAGACTATATACAGGGGGTACAGGTACAGAGTCAATGTGGAGACTATATACAGGGGTACAGGTACAGAGTCAATGTGGAGGCTATATACAGGGGTACCGGTATAGAGTCAACGTGGAGGCTATATACAGGGGTACCGGTACAGAGTCAATGTGGAGGCTATATACAGGGGTACCGGTACAGAGTCAATGTGGAGACTATATACAGGGGGTACCGGTACAGAGTCAATGTGGAGGCTATATACAGGGGTACCGGTACAGAGTCAATGTGGAGACTATATACAGGGGTACAGGTACAGAGTCAATGTGGAGGCTATATACAGGGGGTACTGGTACAGAGTAAATGTGGAGACTATATACAGGGGGTACTGGTACAGAGTCAATGTGGAGACTATATACAGGGAGTACCAGTGCCGAGTCAATGTGGAGGCTATATACAGGGGTACTGTACAGAGTCAATGTGGAGGCTATATACAGGGGGTACCGGTACAGAGTCAATGTGGAGGCTATATACAGGGGGTACCGGTACAGAGTCAATGTGGAGGCTATATACAGGGGGTACAGGTACAGAGTCAATGTGGAGGCTATATACAGGGGGTACCGGTACAGAGTCAATGTGGAGGCTATATACAGGGGGTACCGGTACAGAGTCAATATGGAGGCTATATACAGGGGGTACCGGTACAGAGTCAATGTGGAGGCTATATACAGGGGGTACCGGTACAGAGTCAATGTGGAGGCTATATACAGGGGGTACCGGTACAGAGTCAATGTGGAGGCTATATACAGGGGGTACTGGTACAGAGTCAATGTGGAGACTATATACAGGGGGTACCGGTACAGAGTCAATGTGGAGGCTATATACAGGGGGTACCGGTACAGAGTCAATGTGGAGGCTATATACAGGGGGTACAGGTACAGAGTCAATGTGGAGACCATATACAGGGGGTACCGGTACAGAGTCAATGTGGAGACTATATACAGGGGCACCAGTACAGAGTCAATGTGGAGACTATATACAGGGGGAACCGGTACAGAGTCAATGTGGAGGCTATATACAGGGGGTACCGGTACAGAGTTAATGTGGAGGCTTTATACAGGGGGTACCGGTACAGAGTCAATGTGGAGGCTTTATACAGGGGGTACCGGTACAGAGTCAATGTGAAGACTATATACAGGGGGTACCGGTACAGAGTCAATGTGGAGGCTGTATACAGGGGGTACCGGTACAGAGTCAACGTGGAGGCTATATACAGGGGGTACTGCACAGAGTCAATGTGGAGGCTATATACAGGGGGTACCGGTACAGAGTCAATGTGGAGGCTATATACAGGGGGAACGGTACAGAGTCAATGTGGAGGCTATATACAGGGGGTACCGGTACAGAGTCAATGTGGAGGCTATATACAGGGTACTGTACAGAGTCAATGTGGAGACTATATACAGGGGGTACTGGTACAGAGTCAATGTGGAGGCTATATACAGGGTACCGCTACAGAGTCAATGTGGAGACTATATACAGGGGTACAGGTACAGAGTCAATGTGGAGGCTATATACAGGGGGTACCGTACAGAGTCAATGTGGAGACTATATACAGGGGTACAGGTACAGAGTCAATGTGGAGACTATATACAGGGGTACAGGTACAGAGTCAATGTGGAGGCTATATACAGGGGGTACTGCACAGAGTCAACGTGGAGGCTATATACAGGGGGTACCGGTACAGAGTCAATGTGGAGGCTATATACAGGGGTACCCGGCACAGAGTCAATGTGGAGGCTATATACAGGGAGTACTGCACAGAGTCAATGTGGAGACTATATACAGGGGGTACTGCACAGAGTCAATGTGGAGGCTATATACAGGGGGTACCGGTACAGAGTCAATGTGGAGACTATATACAGGGGTACAGGTACAGAGTCAATGTGGAGGCTATATACAGGGGGTACCGGTACAGAGTAAATGGGGAGACTATATACAGGGGGTACCGGTACAGAGTCAATGTGGAGACTATATACAGGGGGTACCGGTACAGAGTCAATGTGGAGGCTATATACATGGGGTAGTACAGAGTCAATGTGGAGGCTATATACAGGGGTACTGCAGTACAGAGTCAATGTGGAGGCTATATACAGGGGGTACTGTACAGAGTCAATGTGGAGACTATATACAGGGGTACAGGTACAGAGTCAATGTGGAGACTATATACAGGGGGTACAGGTACAGAGTCAATGTGGAGGCTATATACAGGGGGTACCGGTATAGAGTCAACGTGGAGGCTATATACAGGGGGTACTGTACAGAGTCAATGTGGAGGCTATATACAGGGGTACTGTACAGAGTCAATGTGGAGACTATATACAGGGTACCGGTACAGAGTCAATGTGGAGGCTATATACAGGGGGTACCGGTACAGAGTCAATGTGGAGACTATATACAGGGGGTACAGGTACAGAGTCAATGTGGAGGCTATATACAGGGGGTACCGGTACAGAGTAAATGTGGAGACTATATACAGGGGTTACCGGTACAGAGTCAATGTGGAGACTATATACAGGGGGTACCGCTACAGAGTCAATGTGGAGGCTATATACAGGGGGTACCGGTATAGAGTCAATGTGGAGGCTATATACAGGGGGTACCGGTACAGAGTCAATGTGGAGGCTATATACAGGGGGTACCGGTACAGAGTCAATGTGGAGGCTATATACAGGGGGTACCGGTACAGAGTCATTGTGGAGGCTATATACAGGGGGTACCGGTACAGAGTCAGTGTGTACAGGTTACAGGCTAGTCGAGATAATTGAGGTAATATTTAGATAGAGGCAAAGTGATTATGCATAGATATTAAACAGAGACTAGATGCAAGGTCAAAATGGGGGTGGGGTGGGGGCCATTTGGTTAGCTGTTCAGGAGTCTTATAGCTTGGGGGTCCTTTTGGACCTGGCACTCCTGTACCGCTTGCCGTGCGGTAGCAGAGAGAAGTCTATGACTAGGGTGGCAATTTTTAGGACCTTCTTCTGACACTGCCTGGTATTGAGGTGCTGGATGGCAGGAAGCTTTGCCCCAGTGATGTACTGGGCCGTATGCACTACCCTCTGTAGTCTGTAGCGCCTTGTGGTCGGAGGCCGAACAGTTGCCATACCAGGCGGTGATGCAACCAGTCAGGATGCTCTCGATGGTGCAGCTGCAGAACATTTTGAGGATCTGAGGACCCATGCTGAATCTTTTCAGTCTCCTGAGGAGGAATAGGCGTTGTCATGCCCTCTTCACGACTGTCTTGGTGTGCTTGGACCATGTTAGTTTGTTGGTGACGTGGACACCAAGGAACTTGAAGCTCTCAACCTGCTCCACTACAGCCCCGTCGATGAGAAAAGGGGCGAGCTCGGCCTTCCTTTTCCTGTAGTCCACAATCATCTCCTTAGTCTTGGTTACGTTGAGGGAGAGGTTGTTGTCCTGGCACCACACTGCCAGGTCTCTGACCTCCTCCCTATAGGCTGTCTCGTCGTGGTTGGTGAGGCCTACCACTGTTGTGTCGTCAGAAAACTTAATGAGGGTGTTGGAGTCGTGCCTGGCCATGCAGTCATGGTTGAACAGGGAATACAGGAGGGGACTGAGCACGCACACCTGAGGTGCCCCCTGTGTTGAGGATCAGCGTGGCAGATGTGTTGTTGCCTACCCTTACCACCTGGGGGGCGGCCCGTCAGGAAGTCCAGGATCCAGTTGCAGAGGGAGGTGTTTAGTCCCAGGATCCTTAGCTTAGTGATGAGCTTTGAGGGTACTATGGTGTTGAACGTTGAGCTGTAGTCAATGAACAGCATTCTCACATAGGTGTTCCTTTTGTCCAGGTGAGAAAGGGCAGTGTGGAGTGCAATAGAGATTGCGTCATATGTGGATCTGTTGGGGCGGTATGCAAATCGGAGTGGATCTAAGGTTTCTGGGATAATGGTGTTGATGTGAGCCATGACCAGCCTTTCAAAGCTACGGGTCGGTAGTCGGTAGTCATTTAGGCAGGTTACCTTTGTGTTCTTGTGCACAGGGACTATGGGGGTCTGCTTGAAACATGTTGGTATTACAGACTTGGTCAGGGAGAGGTTGAAAATGTCAGTGAAAACACTTGCCAGCGGATCAGCGCATGCTCAGAGCACATGTCCTGGTAATCCGTCAGGCCCTTGGCCTTGTGAATGTTCACCTGTTTAACCCCCCTGTTGTGTTCGTTTCATGTTAATTAATTCTGTGTTCCAAAATGACCGCCACATTATAGCTGATTATAAATTCATAACAATACATATATTATCACCTAATGTTGATCTTTTTAATCCACTTAAGGAGGTCTTCCGCCGAAGTCGGTCCCTCTCCTTGTTCGGGCGGCGTTCGGCGGTCGATGTCACCGGTTTTCTAGCCATCGCCGATCCACTTTTAATTTTCCTTGTTTTTTACACACCTGGTTTCAATTCCACAATTACCTGTTCATTACTTAACCCTCTGTTCCCCCCATGGTTGTTTGTGAGTGTTTGGTTATTGTACTGCGTCCGTTATTTGTGGGCTTGGCATTATTTTGTTGTGTATTGTGATTGATATGTGAGTAAATGTATTACTCATTTCTGCTGTCCAGCCCCTGACTCCTACACACAGACGCATTACATGAACATTACAAGTTTTGAACTTCTATTTGCTAATCAAGGCCTGTAGGCCTCATTGACCTGAGCTCATACAACTCGTTTATGAGTTAAAAAAAAAAAGCATAATGTAATGGATTATTTTGACTATAACAAACACTCAGATGAAACATATTGTGTTATTTATCACAGGCTACTTTGTGTCAAACGAGGACTCTCTCCTCCTCACCAGTGACATGATCAAAGACATGATCAAGAGCCTCACACACAGTACATCATTTGGTCATAGAATAATTTTGGCCTCAAAAAAAAGCTTTTATATAAAAAAAAAGTTCTATATATTATTGAGACAATGTTGCGATTCTTTGTGAGATTGTGGTTCCCGTGGGGGTTGCCATGGAAGCCAAGAAGGGGAGTGAGGTGTGTGTGTGTGTGTGTGCTCGAACACACATGCATGTGGGGGGTCTGGGAGAGGAAGTGTGTCAAATCAAATCAAATTGTATTGGTCACATACGCATGGTTAGCAGATGTTAATGCGAGTGTAGCGAAATGCTTGTGCTTCTAGTTCCTGACCATGCAGTAGTATCTAACAAGTAATCTAACAATTTCACAACAACTACCTTATACACACAAGAGTAAAGGAATGAATATGAGTATGTACATATAAATATATGGATGATTGATGGCTGACCGGCATAGGCAAGATGCAGTAGATGGTATATAGTAAAGTATATAATTGTGAGATGAGTAGTGTAGGATATGTAAAGATTATATAAATGGCATCGTTTAAAGTGGCTAGTGATACATTTATTTCATCCAATTATAATTATTAAAGTGGCTAGAGATTTGAGTCAGTATGTTGGCAGAAGCCACTCAATGTTAGTGATGGCTGTTTAACAGTCTGATGGCCTTGAGGTAGAAGCTGTTTTTCAGTCTCTTGGTCACAGCTTTGATGCACCTGTACTGACCTCGCCTTCTGGATGATAGCGGGGTGAACAGGCAGTGGCTCAGGTGGTTGTTGTCCTTGATGATCTTTTTTGGCCTTCCTGTGACATCGGGTGGTGTAGGTGTCCTGGAGGGCAGGTAGTTTACCCCCGGTGATGCGTTGTGCAGTCCTCACTACCCTCTGGAGAGCCTTACGGTTGTGGGCGGAGCAGTTGCCGTACCAGGCGATGATACAGCCCGACAGGATGCTCTCGATTGTTCATCTGTAAAATAGTGTTTTTGGTGACAAGCCAATTTTCTTCATTCTCCTGAGGTTGAAGAGGTGCTGTTGCGCCTTCTCCACCACGCTGTCTGTGTGGGTGGACCATTTCAGTTTGTCCGTGATGTGTACGCCGAGGAACTTTCCACCTTCTCCGCTACTGTCCCGTCGATGTGGATAGGGGGGTGCTCCCTCTCCTGAAGTCCACGATCATCTCCTTTGTTTTGTTGACGTTGAGTGAGAGGTTATTTTCCTGACACCACACTCCGAGGGCCCTCACCTCCTCCCTGTAGGCCGTCTCGTCGTTGTTGGTAATCAAGCCTACCACTGTAGTGTCGTCTGCAAACTTGATGATTGAGTTGGAGGCATGCATGGCCATGCAGTCATGGGTGAACAGGGAGTACAGGAGAGGGCTGAGAACGCACCCTTGTGGGGCCCTAGTGTTGAGGATCAGCGGGGTGGAGATGTTGTTTCCTACCCTCACCACCTGTGGGGTGGCCCGTCAGAAAGTCCAGGACCCAGTTGCACAGGGCAGGGTCCAGACCTAGGGTCTTGAGCTTAATGACAAGTTTGGAGGGTACTATGGTGTTAAATGCTGAGCTGTAATCGATGAACAGCATTCTTACATAGGTATTCCTCTTGTCCAGATGGGTTAGGGCAGTGTGCAGTATGATTGCGTTGTCTGTGAACCTGTTGGGGCGGTTAGCAAATTGGAGTGGGTCCAGGGTGTCTGGCAGGATGGAGGTGATATGATCCTTGACTAGTCTCTCAAAGCACTTCATGATGACGGAAGTGAGTGCTACGGGGCGATAGTCGTTTAGCTCAGTTACCTTAGCTTTCTTGGGAACAGGAACAATGGTGGCCCTCTTGAAGCATGTGGGAACAGCAGACTGGGATAGGGACTGATTGAATATGTCCGTAAACACACCAGCCAGCTGGTCTGCGCATACTTTGAGGACGCGGCCAGGGATGCCGTCTGGGCCAGCAGCCTTGCGAAGGTTAACACGTTTAAATGTTTTACTCACATTGGCTGCGGTGTCCATCTGTCGAATGGGCATGTGCCTGAAGTCTATTTTATACACTAATTGAAGTCTCACCCATTCATTTCTAATGACCGGTCATTTTTGACCGGAAACACCACACAAAAGTACAAAAGTTAAATAAAACACCCAAAATGTAATGAAAATCATCTAAATGTATTGTGTGTGTTCAGACGTCCTGCGTGGACAAAGGCATGGAACCTGATGACAATCAGATTAAATGAACTACATTTTTCAGAGAGAAAACGTGTCAATCGGTCCAATTCGACCTGAACACAGCAGGAGGGTTAAAGGTCTTACGTCGGTATGTGTGTGTGGTGTGTGTATGTGCACTAACACACCTCTGGGGCTGCAGGCTGGGGTAGGGTGGGTCTCAGTGCTTCTCTCTCTCTCTCTCTCTCTCTCTCTCTCTCTCTCTCTCTCTCTCTCTCTCTCTCTCTGTCCCGGTCTCTGTCCCTCTCCTCCATGTCCCCCCAACCCCCTCAGTGTTGATTCATTAAACAGTGTTGTTTCATTAAATGTATAGGAGTATGAGTTTAAAATTAACTTTCCCGTTAGTCAGAACCTTACTACATTTTTTTAGTGAGTGTTTTCCTACTAGTTTAAGCCCATGTTGTAAACTCCCGAATTACGATCGCCCATGTCAAACTTCTAAATAGCGAAATAGGAGCCCCCATAATCATCCACAATAACAAAGGGTCCAGGACTCTCAGTTGTGTACTGTAGGGGTTAAGTGGATGTTTCTTCCTGAGAAAGGGAGAGGACATGGTTCATTAGCCAGCTGTTCATCTACCATGAAGAACATCCTAGATCCTTATCTTACCTGCGTGTTTTTCCACAGGCCTCCCAAATGACACCCTAGTCCCTTTAATAGTGCACTACTATAGGGCACCATAGGGCTTTGGTCAATAGTAGCGTACTATATAGGCAATAGGGTGCCATTTGGTTCACTGGCTTAGAGGCCTTCCTTCTCTTTCCCAACCGTCAATTACAGCTTGATCAGTTGGTTCTCCATGTTACGGATGGATTGCAAAGAACACTTTCATTACTATTCTCATTTATCAACTTGAAGCACACTCTGAGCACTTCCAACAGACATATGGATACGAATCCAAAAAACCCCCAAAAGAATGTAACAATAAACAAATATCTAAATGCCTGTCACATGTCTTCAGGGTGTGGTACAACAGAGTGTGTTTGTACAGTCGTGGCCAAAAGTTTTGAGAATGACACAAATATTTATTTTCACAAAGTTCGCTGCTTCAGTGTCTTTAGATATTTTTGTCAGATGTTACTATGGAATACTGAAGTATAATTACAAGCATTTCATAAGTGTCAAAGGCTTTTATTGACAATTACATGAAGTTGCAAAGAGTCAATATTTGCAGTGTTGACCCTTCTTTTTCAAGACCTCTGCAATCTGCCCTGGCATGCTGTCAATTAACTTCTGGGCCACATCCTGACTGATGGCAGCCCTTTCATGCAAAATCAATGCTTGAAGTTTGTCAGATTTTGTGGGTTTTTGTTTGTCCACCCGCCTCTTGAGGATTGACCACAAGTTCTCAATGGGATTAAAGTCTGGGGAGTTTCCTGGCCTTGGACCCAAAATATCGATGTTTTGTTCCCCGAGCCACTTAGTTATCACTTTTGCCTTATGGCAAGGTGCTCCATCATGCTGGAAAAGGCATTGTTCATCACCAAACTGTTCCTGGATGGTTGGGAGAAGTTGCTCTCGGAGGATGTGTTGGTACCATTCTTTATTCATGGCTGTGTTCTTAGGCAAAATTGTGAGTGAGCCCACTCCCTTGGCTGAGAAGCAACCCCACACATGAATGGTCTCAGGATGCTTTATTGTTGGCATGACACAGGACTGATGGTAACGCTCACCTTGTCTTCTCCGGACAAGCTATTTTCCGGATGCCCCAAACAATCGGAAAGGGGATTTACCTCAGTCCTCAGCGGTCCAATCCCTGTATCTTTTGCAGAATATCAGTCTGTCCCTGATGTTTTTCCCAGAGAGAAGTGGCTTCTCTGCTGCCCTTCTTGACACCAGGCCATCCTCCAAAAGTCTTTACCTCACTGTGCGTGCAGATGCACTCACACCTGCCTGCTGCCATTCCTGAGCAAGCTCTGTACTGGTGGTGCCCCGATCCCGCAGCTGAATCAACTTTAGGAGACGGTCCTGGCGCTTGGACTTTTTTGGGCGGCCTGAAGCCTTCTTCACAACAATTGAACCGCTCTCCTTGAAATTCTTGATGATCCGATAAATGGTTGATTTAGGTGGAAACTTACTGGCAGCAATATCCTTGCCTGTGAAGCCATTTTTGTGCAAAGCAATGACGACGGCACGTGTTCCCTTGCAGGTAACCATGGTTGACAGAGGAAGAACAATGATTCTAAGCACCACCCTCATTTTAAAGCTTCCAGTCTGTTATTCGAACTCAATCAGCATGGCAGAGTGATCTCCAGCCTTGTCCTCGTCAACACTCACAACTGCGTAAACGAGAGAATCACTGACATAATATCAGCTGGTCCTTTTGTGGCAGTGCTGAAATGCAGTGGAAATGTTTTTGGGGATTCAGGTTAATTTGCATGGCAAAGAGAGACTTTGCAAATAATTGCAATTCGTCTGATCACTCTTCATAACATTCTGGAGTATATACAAATTACCATCATACAAACTGAGTGGGATACATTTAGTTTGTACAGCTGATGTCGGGGAGAGTGGGATACAGCTCAATTTAGCCCAAATCCCAAGGGTAAGTTGTGCCAAGAGATGTCTATTTTTGACAAGCTATCTTTTCAAAACTGTAATGTTTACATGGATTCTGATTATTTCCAGGGATACACGACATCCTGAAATATACACAGATATCTTTGTTTAAAAAGAAGACAATATTTCCCTTGACGGAGTGATGCTGAATGTAAAAAATGGCTCATCTTACCCCACAACACATTTGACAAAACAGTTGTGATCCAACAGAGATTTTGTCTGCACAAAAATGATTGCACAGTTGTCGTGTAAACACACTGTACGTGTGCAGACAAACTTTTACATCACAAAATATCAGTTATATCTCAATTGTTTTGTTCTTTTTCTCATTATAAATCATACAAATGTATAATCACTGATAGGTAGAAGAGCTGCTTCAATAAAATATAAAAGCAATGTACAGTATCAACATAAGTAGTTAGATACTAACTGAATCAGAGATGGCTGAATCAGGATAGTCACTTATGGCAGAGCATTGGTTGTACCAGTAATAGATTGCGATTTCTTTCTTTTATTGTCCAAAGCCCTCCGTCCCTTCCCAGCTCAATGTTCCTCAGTTATTTTACTTGTCTTTGTATCCTCATATTTAGGTTCACGTCATATGCATAGGGTGTGTATAAATAGTTAGTTAAATAGTCAACCAAATAGCTACCCGGACTATCTGCATTGATCCATTTTGTACCCTGTGTATATAACCAAGTTATTACCTTGTTCCCCTACACATTGACTCAGTACTGGTACCCCTGTGTATATAACCAAGTTATTACCTTGTTCCCCTACACATTGACTCAGTACTGGTACCCTGTGTATATAACCAAGTTATTACCTGGTACCCCTGCACATTGACTCAGTACCTTGTTCCCCTACACATTGACTCAGTACTGGTACCCTGTGTATATAACCAAGTTATTACCTTGTTCCCCTGCACATTGACTCAGTACTGGTACCCCTGTGTATATAACCAAGTTATTACCTTGATCCCCTGCACATTGACTCAGTACCTTGTTTCCCTGCACATTGACTCAGTACTGGTACCCCTGTGTATATAACCAAGTTATTACCTTGTTCCCCTACACATTGACTCAGTACTGGTACCCTGTGTATATAACCAAGTTATTACCTTGTTCCCCTGCACATTGACTCAGTACTGGTACCCCTGTGTATATAACCAAGTTATTACCTTGTTCCCCTGCACATTGACTCAGTACTGGTACCCCTGTGTATATAGCCAAGTTATTACCTTGATCCCCTGCACATTGACTCAGTACCTTGTTCCCCTACACATTGACTCAGTACTGGTACCCCTGTGTATATAACCAAGTTATTACCTTGTTCCCCTACACATTGACTCAGTACTGGTACCCCTGTGTATATAACCAAGTTATTACCTGGTACCCCTGCACATTGACTCAGTACCTTGTTCCCCTACACATTGACTCAGTACTGGTACCCTGTGTATATAACCAAGTTATTACCTTGTTCCCCTGCACATTGACTCAGTACTGGTACCCCTGTGTATATAGCCAAGTTATTACCTTGTTCCCCTGCACATTGACTCAGTACTGGTACCCCTGTGTATATAGCCAAGTTATTACCTTGATCCCCTGCACATTGACTCAGTACTGGTACCCCTGTGTATATAACCAAGTTATTACCTGGTACCCCTGCACATTGACTCAGTACCTTGTTCCCTACACATTGACTCAGTACTGGTACCCTGTGTATATAACCAAGTTATTACCTTGATCCCCTGCACATTGACTCAGTACTGGTACCCTGTGTATATAACCAAGTTATTACCTTGTTCCCCTACACATTGACTCAGTACTGGTACCCTGTGTATATAACCAAGTTATTACCTGGTACCCCTGCACATTGACTCAGTACTGGTACCCTGTGTATATAACCAAGTTATTACCTTGATCCCCTGCACATTGACTCAGTACTGGTACCCTGTGTATATAACCAAGTTATTACCTTGTTCCCCTGCACATTGACTCAGTACTGGTACCCCTGTGTATATAGCCAAGTTATTACCTTGATCCCCTGCACATTGACTCAGTACTGGTACCCCTGTGTATATAACCAAGTTATTACCTGGTACCCCTGCACATTGACTCAGTACCTTGTTCCCCTACACATTGACTCAGTACTGGTACCCTGTGTATATAACCAAGTTATTACCTTGATCCCCTGCACATTGACTCAGTACTGGTACCCTGTGTATATAACCAAGTTATTACCTTGTTCCCCTACACATTGACTCAGTACTGGTACCCTGTGTATATAACCAAGTTATTACCTGGTACCCCTGCACATTGACTCAGTACTGGTACCCTGTGTATATAACCAAGTTATTACCTTGATCCCCTGCACATTAACTCAGTACTGGTACCCTGTGTATATAACCAAGTTATTACCTTGTTCCCCTGCACATTGACTCAGTACTGGTACCCCTATGTATATAACCAAGTTAATACCTTGTTCCCCTGCACATTGACTCAGTACTGGTAACCCTGTGTATATAACCATGTTATTACCTTGTTCCCCTGCACATTGACTCAGTACTGGTACCCTGTGTATATAACCAAGTTATTACCTTGTTCCCCTGCACATTGACTCAGTACTGGTACCCTGTGTATATAACCAAGTTATTACCTTGTTCCCCTGCACATTGACTCAGTACTGGTACCCTGTGTATATAACCAAGTTATTACCTTGTTCCCCTGCACATTGACTCAGTACTGGTACCCCTGTGTATATAACCAAGTTATCGTTACTCATTGTGTATTAATTATTACTTTTATTATTACGTGTTTTACTTGTCTATTGTTTCTCTCTTTTTATTTCTCTCCTCGTTGTTGGGAAAGGTCCGTCAGTAAGCGATTCACTGTTAGTCTACACCAAATCAAAATGTGATGTGATATACAGTACCAGTCAAAAGTTAGGACACGCCTACTCATTCAAGGGTTTTTCTCTATTTTTACAATTTTCTACATTGTAGAATAATAGTGAAGACATCAAAACTATGCAATAACACATATGGAATCATGTAGTAACCAAAAAAGTGTTAAAACAAATCGAAATATATTATATATTTGTGATTCTTCAAAGTAGCCACCCTTTGCCTTGATGACAGCTGGTACAGGAGGAACCGGTCTGATTTAGAGGGAACCTGAGGTACTGGTGGTGACAGTCTGATTTAGAGGGAACCTGAGGTACTGGTGGTGACGGTCTGATTTAGAGGGAACCTGAGATACTGGTGGTGACAGTCTGATTTAGAGGGAACCTGAGGTACTGGTGGTGACGGTCTGATTTAGAGGGAACCTGAGATACTGGTGGTGACAGTCTGATTTAGAGGGAACCTGAGGTACTGGTGGAGACGGTCTGATTTAGAGGGAACCTGAGGTACTGGTGGAGACAGTCTGATTTAGAGGGAACCTGAGATACTGGAGGAGACAGTCAGATTTAGAGGGAACCTGAGATACTGGTGGACAGTCTGATTTAGAGGGAACCTGAGGTACTGGTGGAGACAGTCTGATTTAGAGGGAACCTGAGATACTGGTGGAGACAGTCAGATTTAGAGGGAACCTGAGGTACTGGTGGAGACAGTCTGATTTAGAGGGAACCTGAGATACTGGTGGAGACAGTCTGATTTAGAGGGAACCTGAGATACTGGTGGAGACAGTCTGATTTAGAGGGAACCTGAGATACTGGTGGAGACAGTCTGATTTAGAGGGAACCTGAGTGTGGTCAGTCAAGTAAACAATGGCTCATCTGCATGACATATTGGTAGACTATGGACCATCAAGTCATAGGAGGGTGACATTATCAAGACACATGTTATACTGGTTACTGTACAACACCACATCCTATGTATGTAAATGTTGTGACAGTGTCTTTTTTGATGGTCATGTCTTCCCCCCAATTTAGCTGTAGTCACCAGCGCATTGGAAATTAAACATTTTGCTCTTTTTTATCTGAGAAATGTATTTTGAATGTAAACCAATCAGGGTTCAGGCCTGGGCACTGTTACAGCAACCACTTCAGTTGTTAATTATCTTGTCAATGCTTCAGGCACTAAAATGAAATGTGCTGCTTTGTTTGTGGACCCGTCAAAAGCTTTTGGTACTGTTGATCATGTTATTTTATAGAATAAGTTGTCCTCGATTGGCCTGAGCTCTGACGCCTGTTCATGGTTTCATGATTATCTTAGTGACAGAAATCAGGCCATTGTGATTGATGGGGTTAGGTCTGAATTTCAGGGCACATTATTTATGGTGATTTATTTTTATTTGATTTATTAGGATCCCCACTAGCTGATGCCAATAGCCTGACTGGGGCCCAACCTATAACAGAAAAAGACATTGCAGACAAAAAACTTTACAATTTACATACATTTAAAAACATTAACATGTAGTGTGTGTGTTTATCAGTTACACGCACATATCAGTGCATCCACACAACATGTAGGTCACATGTCAGTACATCCACACAACAAGTAGGTCACATGTCAGTACATCCACACAACATGTAGGTCACATGTCAGTACATACACACAACAAGTAGGTCACATGTCAGTACATCCACACAACATGTAGGTCACATGTCAGTACATCCACACAACATGTAGGTCACATGTCAGTACATCCACACAACAAGTAGGTCACATGTCAGTACATCCACACAACAAGTAGGTCACATGTCAGTGCATCCACACAACATGTAGGTCACATGTCAGTACATCCACACAACACGTAGGTCACATGTCAGTACATCCACACAACAAGTAGGTCACATGTCAGTACATCCACACAACAAGTAGGTCACATGTCAGTACATCCACACAACATGTAGGTCACATGTCAGCACATCCACACAACATGTAGGTCACATGTCAGCACATCCACACAACACGTAGGTCACATGTCAGTACATCCACACAACACGTAGGTCACATGTCAGTACATCCACACAACACGTAGGACACATGTCAGTACATCCACACAACATGTAGGTCACATGTCAGTACATCCACACAACATGTAGGTCACATGTCAGTACATCCACACAACACGTAGGTCACATGTCAGTACATCCACACAACATGTAGGTCACATGTCAGTACATCCACACAACATGTAGGTCACATGTCAGTACATCCACACAACATGTAGGTCACATGTCAGTACATCCACACAACATGTAGGTCACGTGGGGGAGAGGCGTTGTGCCATGAGGTGTTGCTTTATTTGTTTTGTGAAACCAGGTTCTCTGTTCACTTGCGCAATATAAGATGGAAGGGAGTTCCATGCCCTCAATTTGGAATTTCCAACACATTCATGTTTCTTATAAAAACAAGAAGGGACGCAGTCAGTCTTCTCCTCAACTCTCAGCCAAGAGAGACTGGCATGCATAGTATTTATATCAGCCCTCTGATTACAATGAAGCGCAAGAAGTGCCGCTCTGTTCTGGGCCGGCTGCGGCTTAACTAGGTATTTCTTTGCAGGACTTGACCATACAAATATTATGCCTGGACAACAATCAAGATAAGACAAGACTAGAGCCTGCAGGAACTTCTTTGTGGAGTGTGGTGTCAAAAAGGCAGAGCATCTCTTTATTACGGCCAGACCTCTCCCCATCTTTACAACCGTTGAATCTATATGTTTTGACCGTGACAGTTTACAATCTAAGGTAACGCCAAGTAATTTAGTCTCCTCGACATGTTCATCAAACAACACCATTCCTTACCAGATTCAGCTGAAGTCTACACCTTAGGGAATGATTCACAACCCTGGAGAGCATTGAAAAAGATGAGGTGGTTGAATTCCTAAACGGTGCGTACGTTCTCACTATAACATATTCATATTCCATCAATATTATGTGATCAACGTCTACTTGGCACACAGTGCATTCGCAAAGTATTCAGACACCTTGACTTTTTCCACATTTTGTTACGTTACAGCCTTATTAAAAAATTGATTCAATTGTTATTTTTCCTCATCAATCTACACAAAATAACCCATAATGTCAAAGCCAAAACAGTTTTTATAATTTTTTTCTAATTTATAAAACATAAAAAAACTCTGGTCTGATGAAACCAAGATTGAACAATTTGGCCTGAATGCCAAGCATCATGTCTGGAAGAAACCTGGCACCATCCCTACAGTGAAGCATGGTGGTGGCAGCATCATGGTGTGGGGATGTTTTTCAGCGGCAGGGACTGGGAGACTAGTCAGGATCAAGGGAAAGATGAACAGAGCAAAGTACAGAGAGATCCTTGATGAAAACCTGCTCCAGAGCACTCAGGACCTCAGACTGGGCAAAGGTTCACCTTCCAACAGGACAACGACCCTAAGCACACAGCCAAGACAACGCAGGAGTGGCTTTCAGGACAAGTCTGTGAATGTCCTTGAGTGGCCCAGCCAGAGCCCGGACTGGAACCCGATAGAACATCTCTGGAGAGATCTGAAAATAGCTGTGCAGCGACGCTCCCCATCCAACCTGACAGGGCTTGACAGGATCTGCAGAGAAGAAAGGGAGAAACTCCCCAAATACAGGTGTGCCAAGCTCAAGGCTCTATTCACTGCCAAAGGCGCTTCAGTAGATGGTATAGAGTACAGTGTATACATTTGATATCTCCTTAGGGCTAGGGTCCCATTTTCCGAATTTTCGCCTGTCTGACGTGCACAAAGTAAAATGCCTGCCACTCAGGCCCAGAAACTAGGATATGCACATAATTAGTGCTATTGGATAGGAAACACTCTTAAGTTTCTAAAACAGTTAGAATAATATCTGTGAGTATAACAGAACTGATATAGCAGGCAAAAGGTTGTCGATTTTGTATGACAAACCAGGATATCCTTTGTGTCTAGTGCATGAGATGCCCGGGAGCGCACACCACGGTGTTTACCTTCTGTATCATGTAGGTTATTATCCGAGTGAAATATAATAGCCAATATAGATAAATGGATGCCTAAGGATACATTATAAATTATGTTTGTTTTGTTTTGGAAAAGTTGAGAGGTATAATTTCAACGCATTCTCTTCACTGTACAACGGGCGAGTAGACTGGAAATGCTTGGTGGACTAATTGAACAAAACGCGCCAAACAAACTGAGATTTATGGATATAATAAATGACTTTTTCTAACAAAAGAACCATGGATTCACTTGTTTGGACACTTGGGAAGCCCTCAGCAGAAGTTCTTCGAAAGGTAACCGATTTATTTGAGGGTTTTGTGAGACCCGCGCTGGATATGAATTTATGCTAATGTGGAAAATATGAGAGGTGCTATCCTCAAACAATCAAATGTTGTGCTTTCGCCGTAAAGCCTTTTTGAAATCTGACAACGCTGTGATATTGCCAAGAAGCAGAGCTTTTGACTATGCAACACTTGTATATTGATGAATGTTAAATATTGCGAATTTTTATTTTGAATTTGCCGCGCTTTGTTAGCTCTGAAAACGAGCCCGCTAACGGGATCGGATCCCTAAGAAGATATGAGTAATGTCGAATATGTAAACATTATATACAAAATTGTTTAAAGTGGCTAGTGATACATTTGTTACATCCAATTTTCTATTATTTAAAATGGCTAGAGATTTAAGTCAGTTTGTTGGCAGCAGCCTCTCAATGTTAGTGATGGCTTTTTAACAGTCTGATGGCCTTGAGTTAGAAGCTGCTTTTCAGTCTCTCGGTCCCAGCTTTGATGCACCTGTACTGACCTCGCCTTCTGGATGATAGCTGGGTGAACAGGCAGTGGTTCGGGTGGTTGTTGAAGCGAGGCTGCCATCTCTGTCGGCGCCGGAACCAATCCTCAAGAGGCGGGTGGACAAACAAGAACCCACAAATTCTGACAAACTCCAAGCATTGATTATGCAAGAATGGGCTGCCATCAGTCAGGATGTGGCCCAGAAGTTAATTGACAGCATGCCAGGGCGGATTGCAGAGGTCTTGAAAAAGAAGGGTCAACACTGCAAATATTGACTCTTTGCATCAACTTCATGTAATTGTCAATAAAAGCCTTTGACACTTATGAAATGCTTGTAATTATACTTCAGTATTCCATAGTAACATCTGACAAAAATATCTAAAAACACTGAAACAGCAGACTTTGTGGAAATTTATATTTGTGTCATTCTCAAAACTTTTGGCCACGACTGTAGGCAAGGCAACTTTGACTATGGGGGGTTTTACGCACGTCTAAACTTTTCAAAGGAGCTGGACAAAGAACAAATATAAAGAGAAAGGGGGAATGACCGCTCACCGTTATACTGCTCACAAATGTCAGGTTTTTTAAACACTATGGAACCATCTTAAAGAACACATTTGCACTTCTCCATAGATAGCAGACGAAATTGCATTGCATTGCATTGCATTCGAGCCATTCAAATTCTCCACATTAACAGTGACTCTTTCTAATACGTTTTGTTTTTTAAAATTAAAGTTAACAAAAAAGCATCCATATATATTTTTGAACAACAACAGCATTTCTAAATAGGATCGGGAAGCATCAGCATGATGTCATAAATCACATCTCTTGTTCCATGAGCACAAGGCAATGTGGGCACACGTAGGCCTAAGGCCTCTTCGGCAAGAGGCATGGATGTTAGTCCATTTAAAGATAGTTTATTAAATAGTATAAACTAACCCTACAATAGGCCTAGTCTAGTTCTTTTTTGGGGTTAACTTTATTTATTATTCTTTTTAATTTTTTATTTATTTAACCTTTATTTAACTAGGCAAGTCAGTTAAGAACAAATTCATATTTACAATGACGGCCTACACCGGTCAACCCCGGGCCTGGAATCGAACCGGGGTGTCTGTAGTGACGCCTCAAGCACTAAAAAGCTGTGCCTTAGACCGCTGCACCACTCGGGAGCCCACTAAATAAACCATTTAAAAACAAACCATTTGCTAACCATTTATTAATCATTACTCCCACATTTGTAAATGTTAGTAAGCTAAAATGTCTGTTGACTGCTTTGCAGCTCATGATACTAGGGTACTGATTAGGGTACTGATTAGGGTACTGATTAGGTTACTGATTAGGGTACTGATTAGGGTACTGATTAGGTTACTGATTAGGTTACTGATTAGGGTACTGATTAGGATACTGATTAGGTTACTGATTAGGGTACTGATTAGGGTACTGATTAGGGTACTGATTAGGTTACTGATTAGGTTACTGATTAGGGTACTGATTAGGGTACTGATTAGGATACTGATTAGGTTACTGATTAGGGTACTGATTAGGTTACTGATTAGGTTACTGATTAGGGTACTGATTAGGATACTGATTAGGGTACTGATTAGGGTACTGATTAGGGTACTGATTAGGATACTGATTAGGGTACTGATTAGGATACTGATTAGGGTACTGATTAGGGTACTGATTAGGGTACTGATTAGGGTACTGATTAGGTTACTGATTAGGGTACTGATTAGGATACTGATTAGGGTACTGATTAGGGTACTGATTAGGGTACTGATTAGGTTACTGATTAGGGTACTGATTAGGATACTGATTAGGGTACTGATTAGGATACTGATTAGGGTACTGATTAGGATACTGATTAGGTTACTGATTAGGTTTCTGATTAGGTTACTGATTAGGGTACTGATTAGGGTACTGATTAGGTTACTGATTAGGCTACTGATTAGGGTACTGATTAGGGTACTGATTAGGTTACTGATTAGGTTTCTGATTAGGTTACTGATTAGGGTACTGATTAGGGTACTGATTAGGTTACTGATTAGGGTACTGATTAGGTTACTGATTAGGGTACTGATTAGGGTACTGATTAGGTTACTGATTAGGGTACTGATTAGGATACTGATTAGGGTACTGATTAGGATACTGATTAGGGTACTGATTAGGATACTGATTAGGTTACTGATTAGGTTTCTGATTAGGTTACTGATTAGGGTACTGATTAGGGTACTGATTAGGTTACTGATTAGGCTACTGATTAGGGTACTGATTAGGGTACTGATTAGGTTACTGATTAGGGTACTGATTAGGGTACTGATTAGGGTACTGATTAGGTTACTGATTAGGGTACTGATTAGGATACTGATTAGGTACTGATTAGATACTGATTAGGTACTGATTAGGATACTGATTAGGTTACTGATTAGGTTTCTGATTAGGTTACTGATTAGGGTACTGATTAGGGTACTGATTAGGTTACTGATTAGGCTACTGATTAGGGTACTGATTAGGGTACTGATTAGGTTACTGATTAGGTTTCTGATTAGGTTACTGATTAGGGTACTGATTAGGGTACTGATTAGGTTACTGATTAGGGTACTGATTAGGTTACTGATTAGGGTACTGATTAGGGTACTGATTAGGTTACTGATTAGGGTACTGATTAGGATACTGATTAGGGTACTGATTAGGATACTGATTAGGGTACTGATTAGGATACTGATTAGGTTACTGATTAGGTTTCTGATTAGGTTACTGATTAGGGTACTGATTAGGGTACTGATTAGGCTACTGATTAGGGTACTGATTAGGGTACTGATTAGGTTACTGATTAGGGTACTGATTAGGTTACTGATTAGGTTACTGATTAGGGTACTGATTAGGGTACTGATTAGGCTACTGATTAGGCTACTGATTAGGTTACTGATTAGGCTACTGATTAGGTTACTGATTAGGCTACTGATTAGGTTACTGATTAGGCTACTGATTAGGTTACTGATTAGATTACTGGTTAGGCTACTGGTTAGGCTACTGATTAGGCTACTGATTAGGCTACTGATTAGGCTACTGATTAGGTTACTGATTAGGTTCCTGATTAGATGCCATCACCAATTGCGTTACCGCTAAGACCAGCTTTTGGTGAGTCTTAAATATCACCAGTAGCGCTGCTTGAAATAAGCACATTGGCGGACGGTTTTAAGGACACACTTAAATATTTTCACCCCTCCCACCTCAACACAACAAGCTGGTATAAGACATGTAAATTACCTGGCTCCAGGGTTGGAAAATAGCAGAGGGCTGGCTTTTACATGTAGAAATTGCTGAAGACCGTACGTTTGACCACAGCCCTGCCTTAACTCCATCTGAAAATAGAGCCCAAGGTTGTGAAAACAATTTGTAAAGGACAACAGGACAACATAGTGCCACATTGACACCATCTTAAACCTGCATGTGTGTGTTTTGTACCTGCGTGTATGTGTGTGTGTGTATATGTGTATGTGTGTAGGTGTGTGTCTGTGTTTTAGAGGCTATTCAATTTGACTGTTTACTCAGCCCTTTCACTGTGGTTCAGCCTGAAGTTAAATCACAAAGGAGTTTGATAGAGTTGATCACTGTCAACACACACAGGGCTCAGGAGAACTAAACACTGGAGGTCCCTTTGAAAACCAAAGTTTTCAAATGTTTTTACCTTCACGAGAAACTGTAGGATTAACCAACCAAATACACTACTAAATCTACATCAACCATAACTTACTAGTAAAGCTTGGATACAGTCAGAGGTAATTACAATACAGACAGTTTGCCTTGTGAAGGCAATTTTCCTGATGTTTGTGGAGTTCGCAAATCATGATAAATGATGGAAAATACCTACAAGTGGAAATTACCTAAACATGGAAATTACCTTTAAATGTCAAGTGCTGTTATGATGCGAGACACCACTCCTTTAATTGAAAGATTGTAGCAGAGGATTGAATTATCATGCTTAACCATGCACATGAGAGGGACAATTAATCAACTGGAACATTGATCAGAACCTAGATCAATCAATAAAGACATACCGACATATAATTGATTTCTGTCACCATGAACATGGTTTAAATGTATTTTCCCATAAACATGAGGTTATAAACAAAGGTTATAAACATGAGGTTATAAACAGAGATTATAAACATGAGGTCATAAATATGAGGTTTTAAACATGAGGTTATAAACAGAGTTTATAAGCAAAGGTTATAAAGATGAGGTTATAAACATGAGGTTATAAACAGAGGTAATAAACAGAGGTAATAAACATAAGGTTATAGACAAAAGTTATAAACATGAGGTTATAAACAAAGGTTATAAACATGAGGTTATAAACAGAGGTTATAAACATGAGGTCATAAACATGAGGTTTTAAACATGAGGTTATAAACAGAGTTTATAAGCAAAGGTTATAAAGATGAGGTTATAAACATGAGGTTATAAACAGAGGTAATAAACAGAGGTAATAAACATAAGGTTATAAACAAAAGTTATAAACATGAGGTTATAAACAAAGGTTATAAACATGAGATTATAAACAGAGGTTATAAACATGAGGTTATAAACACAGGTTATAAACATGAGGTTATAAACATGAGGTTATAAACATGAGGTTATAAACATGAGGTTATAAACATGAGGTTATAAATTGAGGTTATAAACATGAGGTTATAAACAGAGGTTATAAACAGAGGTTTTACACATGAGGTTATAAACATGAGGTTAAAAACATGAGGTTATAAACATGAGGTTATAAACAGAGGTTATAAACAGAGGTTATACACATGAGGTTATACACATGAGGTTATACACATGAGGTTAGAAACATGAGGTTAGAAACATGAGGTTATAAAGAGAGGTTATGAACATGAGGTTATAAACAGAGGTTATACACATGAGGCTAGAAACAGAGGTTATAAACATGAGGTTAAAAACAGAGGTTATAAACAGAGGTAAAAACATGAGGTTATAAACATGAGGTTATAAACATGAGGTTATAAACATGAGGTAATAAACATGAGGTTATAAACATGAGGTTATAAAGAGAGGTTATAAAAGCTCTTATCAATAGCTGTAATCAATAGCTCTTTTAATTAGCTATTATCAAAAGCTCTTATCAATAGCTCTTATCAATAGCTCTTATCAATTAGTAAATGACAGTGCATGGAGAACTGTCTATCGGAAAAAGAAAGTAGATGTTGTTCCACTTGGAACTGACCTGTTGCTCGACAGTATTCATTTGTTTCATCGCGCCATTTTGACCAAAAGTAGGACACTACATACAGTACAGTCTATAGGGAATAGGGTGCTATTTGAGATGCAGCCCAGTGTTTCCCTCAGAGTTCAGATCCGTGCGCTGCTTCAGACACAACAATGACAGCTGCCTGGAGAGGAAAAACCTATCTCTATCACCCTGGACTGAGAGCAAGCTAGACAGATATCTTGTATATCTTCTGGCCCACACACATCCTTATGAACACGTTGTTATGAATGTATGCACACACACACACACACACACACACACACACACACGAAAGCACTCAAACAAACTTGTACTCACAAACACACATGCAGATGGAAAAAAGAGAGAGGATGAGAAAGGCCAGGGAGAGGGCCACAGCATATAGTGTGGTTGGTTAGCAACCAGCATTCCATGGACAGGTGCAGCGTGTTTACCAAACAAACAGGCCAGACACGGAGATGGAAGCTGGAGATTCCATGTCCCGTGACAATGGGGCGTAGAGCAAATGTTGCAATTTTATACAAAAATGTCATGCAATTCTACCCATTTTGCCATAGGGTGGAGAGGAAAATGTGCAGTTTTACAGCAGATTTCCTGCAATTCTACCCATTTTGTCATTTGGTGGAAAGGAAAATGTGCAGTTTTACAGCTAATTTCCTGCAATTCTACACATTTTGCCATGGGGTGGAAAGGAAAATGTGGTGTTATACAGCAAATTTCCTGCAATTCTACACATTTTGCCATGGGTCGGAGAGGAAAATGTGCAGTTTTACAGCTAATTTCCTGCAATTCTACCCATTTTGTCATGGGGTGGAGAGGAACATTTGCAGTTTTTAATATGATATCTGAGTGCGAGAAACTAACAAAATCAATGGGCGACCCCCCGGTCAGTAATTCAACCATGATTACTACAAGTTTAGATATCTGGCGGATAAACAAACTTAACAATCTAACATTGTTTTAGCTGACATGGCTAACTGAGTGACTGTCAGTGACTGACATAACAAGAGAAAAACTGCTGATGCACAACAACATTTCAAAATTGCACCTTGTGTGTTCTACCATTCTAATGTCAACAGTAAATTGAGACCCCAAACTGAATTCCCCCACCAAATGTTTGTTTTGTTTTTGTTTTTGTTTGTGGAAATTGTTGGGGCCCCTCCCTGATCTAGAAGCTAGGAGCTCTGACTAAGTGTTCCTGGGAAGAAGATCAGAGCAGAGGCAGCATGCCACATCAGGATCTAGTGTCTCCCAGAATGTGTCTAATGTTACTCTGACGCTCCGAGCATCCCACTGATCCCAGGCAGCCCAGCTCATTGTGGTAGAGTCCCAAATGGAATCCTACTCCGTATATAGTGTGCTACTTTTGACCAGGGCCCATAGGGTGAGTAAGTAAGCATTTCACTGTTAGTCTAAACCTGTTGTTTACAAAGCATGTGACAAATAACATTGTATTTGGGACGCAGGCTGGGGGTCAGCCGGGGTCATGGGCATTCTGGAGAGCTTCTTTAAGCCCCATCACTTACACAGCCAATCACATTCCACTTCAGGGCAATAAAGAATCTTGTTTCAGATCAGTCCAACCGTCCAACTACTTGGGACTGACAAGGCGTGTGTTCCAAATGGCACCCTATTCCCTATGGGCCTGCCCAGGAAGTAGTTGGGGCTGACTCGGGATAATAACAGCAGAGGACAAATAGCCAGCCGACATGATGAGACTGACCTCTACGGAGGGAGAAGGATCCATCACACCTCGCTGTTCCTCTTCTCAGATATGTGGCTTCTCATTGTCAAAAGGCTTGGTGTAGTTGGTGCTAAGAGTCAGGCACAGGACAGCAGAGATAGTTTACTATAAAATATTCAAAGTAGTAACAAAAAATACCAAGCCCACCAAATGGACTGACATAATATTAGAACAATAATGCACACAAACATGGGGGGGAAAAGAGGGTTAAATAATGAACATGTAGTTGGGGAATTGAAACCAGGTGTGTAGAAACCAAAGACAAAACAAATGGAAAATGAAAAGTGGATCGGCGATGGCTAGAAGGCCGGTGACGTCGACCGCCGAACGCCGCCAGATCAAGGAGAGGGACCGACTTCGGCGGAAGTCGTGACACTCATTTACAGAACAAAGATGTAAAAAGTACCTGGGATCTTACCCACAACATCTTACCGTACTGAATGGGTGTTTCAGGTGAATTCACAACGAGCTCCACAACAGAGAAAGGTCATTTGACTACGGGGTCACTGGTACTCAGTAGAATCCGATTCACAGATGCACTGCCTTGAACAGCCACGTTGTACAATTAGGCCAGGATTCAATCCGGTTGCCCTCTGTCGGCTAGGCACCATTTAAAGGTCATTTCCTTCCTTTTGAGCCCGAAAAAGGCGGGAACATTGCCTTTAAAAGGTGCATAGCTGATTTAATGCGATCTGATTGAAACCCGCCCTTACTCACTATGACTTTGTCCACACTGCACAAATATAGTTTTCAGTCTGCTGTGTGCCGTGCAGAAAGCCTAACGTCAATCTCTGCCTGTTGATCAGTCAGATGTTATTTTAGTAAAATATAACTGGAGTGAAGTTCAGCCCATATTCTCCCCCCCCCCCCAGGTGCTGGCTTACCTTCCCAGAATGGAACGCTGATTAGAACGCCTCTCGGGTCATTAATCTCGCTGCTCTGCACCTCGCCCATGCAGACATTCTAGAACAACTGAATGATACACACCTGAATGCAGCCATACTAACACACCTGAATGCACAGGTAAGCATCACTGGCACCTTATTAAAACAACGGTCTCTAAATCAAGCACATCTTTCGACCATTTTAAACCCAGACAGCTACACAGCCTCCTTCAACCCACGCTAAATCACTTTGGCTTTTAGTATTTTCAAGATTATTTGTAAAATATTTTGTTTGACGTGTGCATAAATCTTGTATGATGAGGAGATACATACTGGGATTACTGTTTAATTACACATAAAACCTGATGAGATTACTGTTTAATTATACATAAAACCTGATGAGATTACTGTTTAATTACACATAAAACCTGATGAGATTACTGTTTAATTACACAGAAAACCTGATGAGATTACTGTTTAATTATACATAAAACCTGATGAGATTACTGTTTAATTACACATAAAACCTGATGAGATTACTGTTTAATTATACATAAAACCTGATGAGATTACTGTTTAATTACACATAAAACCTGATGAGATTACTGTTTAATTATACATAAAACCTGATGAGATTACTGTTTAATTACACAGGAAACCTGATGAGATTACTGTTTAATTACACAGAAAACCTGATGAGATTACTGTTTAATTACACAGGAAACCTGATGAGATTACTGTTTAATTACACATAAAACCTGATGAGATTACTGTTTAATTACACATAAAACCTGATGAGATTACTGTTTAATTACACATAAAACCTGATGAGATTACTGTTTAATTACACAGAAAACCTGATGAGATTACTGTTTAATTATACATAAAACCTGATGAGATTACTGTTTAATTACACAGAAAACCTGATGAGATTACTGTTTAATTACACATAAAACCTGATGAGATTACTGTTTAATTACACATAAAACCTGATGAGATTACTGTTTAATTATACATAAAACCTGATGAGATTACTGTTTAATTACACATAAAACCTGATGAGATTACTGTTTAATTATACATAAAACCTGATGAGATTACTGTTTAATTACACAGGAAACCTGATGAGATTACTGTTTAATTACACAGAAAACCTGATGAGATTACTGTTTAATTACACAGGAAACCTGATGAGATTACTGTTTAATTACACATAAAACCTGATGAGATTACTGTTTAATTACACATAAAACCTGATGAGATTACTGTTTAATTACACATAAAACCTGATGAGATTACTGTTTAATTACACATAAAACCTGATGAGATTACTGTTTAATTACACATAAAACCTGATGAGATTACTGGTTAATTATACATAAAACCTGATGAGATTACTGGTTAATTATACATAAAACCTGATGAGATTACTGTTTAATTACACATAAAACCTGATGAGATTACTGTTTAATTACACATAAAACCTGATGAGATTACTGTTTAATTACACATAAAACCTGATGACATTACTGTTTAATTACACATAAAACCTGATGACATTACTGTTTAATTACACATAAAACCTGATGAGATTACTGTTTAATTACACAAAAAACCTGATGACATTACTGTTTAATTACACATAAAACCTGATGAGATTACTGTTTAATTACACATAAAACCTGATGAGATTACTGTTTCATTACACATAAAACCTGATGAGATTACTGTTTAATTATACATAAAACCTGATGAGATTACTGTTTAATTACACATAAAACCTGATGAGATTACTGTTTAATTACACATAAAACCTGATGAGATTACTGTTTAATTACACATAAAACCTGATGAGATTACTGTTTAATTACACAAAAAACCTGATGAGATTACTGTTTAATTACACAGAAAACCTGATGAGATTACTGTTTAATTACACATAAAACCTGATGAGATTACTGTTTAATTACACATAAAACCTGATGAGATTACTGTTTAATTACACATAAAACATGATGAGATTACTGTTTAATTATACATAAAACCTGATGAGATTACTGTTTAATTACACAGAAAACCTGATGAGATTACTGTTTAATTACACATAAAACCTGATGAGATTACTGTTTAATTACACATAAAACCTGATGAGATTACTGTTTAATTACACGTAAAACCTGATGAGATTACTGTTTAATTACACATAAAACCTGATGAGATTACTGTTTAATTACACATAAAAACCTGATGAGATTACTGTTTAATTACACATAAAACCTGATGAGATTACTGTTTAATTACACATAAAACCTGATGAGATTACTGTTTAATTACACAGAAAACCTGATGAGATTACTGTTTAATTACACAGGAAACCTGATGAGATTACTGTTTAATTACACAGAAAACCTGATGAGATTACTGTTTAATTACACAGGAAACCTGATGAGATTACTTTTTAATTACACAGAAAACCTGATGAGATTACTGTTTAATTACACATAAAACCTGATGAGATTACTGTTTAATTACACAGAAAACCTGTTGAGATTACTGTTTAATTACACAGGAAACCTGATGAGATTACTGTTTAATTACACATAAAACCTGATGAGATTACTGTTTAATTACACATAAAACCTGATGACATTACTGTTTAATTACACAGGAAACCTGATGTCCTGGTTCCATGACGATATGCTGTAATTAATTAATATACTAGAAGTAATCGTAAAGATCCAACATGAATACTTTCACCTCTAAGGACGCTCCCATTCGTTTTGTTTCACCTCTAAGGACGCTCCCATTCGTTTTGTTTCACCTCTAAGGACGCTCCCATTCGTTTTGTTTCACATCTAAGGACGCTCCCATTCGTTTTGTTTCACATATAAGGACTCTCCCATTCGTTTTGTTTCACCTCTAAGGACGCTCCCATTCGTTTTGTTTCACCTCTAAGGACGCTCCCATTCGTTTTGTTTCACCTCTAAGGACGCTCCCATTCGTTTTGTTTCACCTCTAAGGACGCTCCCATTCGTTTTGTTTCACCTCTAAGGACGCTCCCATTCGTTTTGTTTCACCTCTAAGGACGCCTCCCATTCGTTTTGTTTCACCTCTAAGGACGCTCCCATTCGCTTTGTTTCACATCTAAGGACGCTCCCATTAGTTTTGTTTCACCTCTAAGGACGCTCCCATTCGTTTTGTTTCACCTCTAAGGACGCTCCCATTCGTTTTGTTTCACCTCTAAGGACGCTCCCATTCGTTTTGTTTCACCTCTAAGGACGCTCCCATTCGTTTTGTTTCACCTCTAAGGACGCTCCCATTTGTTTTGTTTCACCTCTAAGGACGCTCCCATTCGTTTTGTTTCACCTCTAAGGACGCTCCCATTCGTTTTGTTTCACCTCTAAGGACGCTCCCATTTGTTTTGTTTCACCTCTATGGACGCTCCCATTCGTTTTGTTTCACCTCTAAGGACGCTCCCATTCGTTTTGTTTCACCTCTAAGGACGCTCCCATTCGTTTTGTTTCACCTCTAAGGACGCTCCCATTCGCTTTGTTTCACCTCTAAGGCCGTTCCCATTCGTTTTGTTTCACCTCTAAGGACGCTCCCATTCGTTTTGTTTCACCTCTAAGGCCGCTCCCATTCGTTTTGTTTCACCTCTAAGGACGCTCCCATTCGTTTTGTTTCACATCTAAGGCCGCTCCCATTCGTTTTGTTTCACCTCTAAGGACGCTCCCATTCGTTTTGTTTCACCTCTAAGGCCGCTCCCATTCGTTTTGTTTCACCTCTAAGGACGCTCCCATTCGTTTTGTTTCACATCTAAGGCCGCTCCCATTCGTTTTGTTTCACCTCTAAGGACGCTCCCATTCGTTTTGTTTCACCTCTAAGGACGCTCCCATTCGTTTTGTTTCACCTCTAAGGACGCTCCCATTAGTTTTGTTTCACATCTAAGGACGCTCCCATTCGTTTTGTTTCACCTCTAAGGACGCTCCCATTCGTTTTGTTTCACCTCTAAGGACGCTCCCATTCGTTTTGTTTCACCTCTAAGGACGCTCCCATTCGTTTTGTTTCACCTCTAAGGACGCTCCCATTCGTTTTGTTTCACCTCTACGGACGCTCCCATTCGTTTTGTTTCACCTCTAAGGACGCTCCCATTAGTTTTGTTTCACATCTAAGGACGCTCCCATTCGTTTTGTTTCACCTCTAAGGACGCTCCCATTCGTTTTGTTTCACATCTAAGGACGCTCCCATTCGTTTTGTTTCACATCTAAGGACGCTCCCATTCGTTTTGTTTCACCTCTAAGGACGCTCCCATTCGTTTTGTTTCACCTCTAAGGACGCTCCCATTCGTTTTGTTTCACCTCTAAGGACGCTCCCATTCGTTTTGTTTCACCTCTACGGACGCTCCCATTCGTTTTGTTTCACCTCTACGGACGCTCCCATTCGTTTTGTTTCACCTCTAAGGACGCTCCCATTCGTTTTGTTTCACCTCTAAGGACGCTCCCATTCGTTTTGTTTCACCTCTAAGGACGCTCCCATTAGTTTTGTTTCACATCTAAGGACGCTCCCATTCGTTTTGTTTCACCTCTAAGGACGCTCCCATTCGTTTTGTTTCACATCTAAGGACGCTCCCATTCGTTTTGTTTCACCTCTAAGGACGCTCCCATTCGTTTTGTTTCACCTCTAAGGACGCTCCCATTCGTTTTGTTTCACCTCTAAGGACGCTCCCATTCGTTTTGTTTCACCTCTAAGGACGCTCCCATTCGTTTTGTTTCACCTCTAAGGACGCTCCCATTCGTTTTGTTTCACATCTAAGGACGCTCCCATTCGTTTTGTTTCACCTCTAAGGACGCTCCCATTCGTTTTGTTTCACCTCTAAGGACGCTCCCATTCGTTTTGTTTCACATCTAAGGACGCTCCCATTCGTTTTGTTTCACCTCTACGGAGGCTCCCATTCGTTTTGTTTCACCTCACGGACGCTCTCATTCGTTTTGTTTCACCTCACGGACGCTCCCATTCGTTTTGTTTCACCTCTAAGGACGCTCCCATTCGTTTTGTTTCACATCTAAGGACGCTCCCATTCGTTTTGTTTCACCTCTAAGGACGCTCCCATTCGTTTTGTTTCACATCTAAGGACGCTCCCATTCGTTTGTTTCACCTCTAAGAACGCTCCCATTCGTTTTGTTTCACCTCTAAGGACGCTCCCATTCGTTTTGTTTCACCTCTAAGGACGCTCCCATTCGTTTTGTTTCACCTCTAAGGACGCTCCCATTCGTTTTGTTTCACCTCTAAGGACGCTCCCATTCGTTTTGTTTCACATCTAAGGACGCTCCCATTCGTTTTGTTTCACCTCTAAGGACGCTCCCATTCGTTTTGTTTCACCTCACGGACGCCTCCCATTCGTTTTGTTTCACCTCTACGGACGCTCCCATTCGTTTTGTTTCACCTCTAAGGACGCTCCCATTCGTTTTGTTTCACCTCTAAGGACGCTCCCATTCGTTTTGTTTCACCTCTAAGGACGCTCCCATTAGTTTTGTTTCACATCTAAGGACGCTCCCATTCGTTTTGTTTCACCTCTAAGGACGCTCCCATTCGTTTTGTTTCACATCTAAGGACGCTCCCATTCGTTTTGTTTCACATCTAAGGACGCTCCCATTCGTTTTGTTTCACCTCTAAGGACGCTCCCATTAGTTTTGTTTCACATCTAAGGACGCTCCCATTCGTTTTGTTTCACCTCTAAGGACGCTCCCATTCGTTTTGTTTCACCTCTACGGACGCTCCCATTCGTTTTGTTTCACCTCTACGGACGCTCCCATTCGTTTTGTTTCACCTCTACGGACGCGCTCCCATTCGTTTTGTTTCACCTCACGGAAGCTCCCATTCGTTTTGTTTCACCTCTAAGGACGCTCCCATTCGTTTTGTTTCACATCTAAGGACGCTCCCATTCGTTTGTTTCACCTCTAAGGACGCTCCCATTCGTTTTGTTTCACCTCTAAGGACGCTCCCATTCGTTTTGTTTCACCTCTAAGGACGCTCCCATTCGTTTTGTTTCACCTCTAAGGCCGCTCCCATTCGTTTTGTTTCACCTCTAAGGACGCTCCCATTCGTTTTGTTTCACATCTAAGGACGCTCCCATTCGTTTTGTTTCACCTCTAAGGACGCTCCCATTCGTTTTGTTTCACCTCTAAGGACGCTCCCATTCGTTTTGTTTCACCTCTAAGGACGCTCCCATTAGTTTTGTTTCACATCTAAGGACGCTCCCATTCGTTTTGTTTCACCTCTAAGGACGCTCCCATTCGTTTTGTTTCACCTCTAAGGACGCTCCCATTCGTTTTGTTTCACCTCTAAGGACGCTCCCATTCGTTTTGTTTCACCTCTAAGGACGCCTCCCATTCGTTTTGTTTCACCTCACGGACGCTCCCATTCGTTTTGTTTCACCTCTAAGGACGCTCCCATTAGTTTTGTTTCACATCTAAGGACGCTCCCATTCGTTTTGTTTCACCTCTAAGGACGCTCCCATTCGTTTTGTTTCACATCTAAGGACGCTCCCATTCGTTTTGTTTCACCTCTAAGGACGCTCCCATTCGGTTTGTTTCACCTCTAAGTACGCTCCCATTCGTTTTGTTTCACCTCTAAGGACGCTCCCATTCGTTTTGTTTCACCTCTAAGGACGCTCCCATTAGTTTTGTTTCACCTCTAAGGACGCTCCCATTCGTTTTGTTTCACCTCTAAGGACGCTCCCATTCGTTTTGTTTCACCTCTACGGACGCTCCCATTCGTTTTGTTTCACCTCTACGGACGCTCCCATTCGTTTTGTTTCACCTCTAAGGACGCTCCCATTCGCTTTTGTTTCACCTCACGGACGCTCCCATTCGTTTTGTTTCACCTCTAAGGACGCCTCCCATTAGTTTTGTTTCACATCTAAGGACGCTCCCATTCGTTTTGTTTCACCTCTAAGGACGCTCCCATTCGTTTTGTTTCACCTCTAAGGACGCTCCCATTCGTTTTGTTTCACCTCTAAGGACGCTCCCTGTAGTTTTGTTTCACATCTAAGGACGCTCCCATTAGTTTTGTTTCACCTCTAAGGACGCTCCCATTCGTTTTGTTTCACCTCTACGGACGCTCCCATTCGTTTTGTTTCACCTCTACGGACGCTCCCATTCGTTTTGTTTCACCTCTACGGACGCTCCCATTCGTTTTGTTTCACCTCTACGGACGCTCCCATTCGTTTTGTTTCACCTCTAAGGACGCTCCCATTCGTTTTGTTTCACATCTAAGGACGCTCCCATTCGTTTTGTTTCACCTCTAAGGACGCTCCCATTCGTTTTGTTTCACCTCTACGGACGCTCCCATTCGTTTTGTTTCACCTCTACGGACGCTCCCATTCGTTTTGTTTCACCTCTAAGGACGCTCCCATTCGTTTTGTTTCACCTCTAAGGACGCTCCCATTCGTTTTGTTTCACCTCTAAGGACGCTCCCATTCGTTTTGTTTCACCTCTAAGGACGCTCCCATTAGTTTTGTTTCACATCTAAGGACGCTCCCATTTGTTTTGTTTCACCTCTAAGGACGCTCCCATTCGTTTTGTTTCACATCTAAGGACGCTCCCATTCGTTTTGTTTCACCTCTACGGACGCTCCCATTCGTTTTGTTTCACCTCTACGGACGCTCCCATTCGTTTTGTTTCACATCTACGGACGCTCCCATTCGTTTTGTTTCACCTCTAAGGACGCTCCCATTAGTTTTGTTTCACATCTAAGGACGCTCCCATTCGTTTTGTTTCACCTCTAAGGACGCTCCCATTCGTTTTGTTTCACCTCTAAGGACGCTCCCATTCATTTTGTTTCACCTCTAAGGACGCCTCCCATTCGTTTTGTTTCACCTCTAAGGACGCTCCCATTCGTTTTGTTTCACCTCTAAGGACGCTCCCATTCGTTTTGTTTCACATCTAAGGACGCTCCCATTCGTTTTGTTTCACCTCTAAGGACGCTCCCATTCGTTTTGTTTCACCTCTACGGACGCTCCCATTCGTTTTGTTTCACCTCTACGGACGCTCCCATTCGTTTTGTTTCACCTCTAAGGACGCTCCCATTCGTTTTGTTTCACCTCTAAGGACGCTCCCATTCGTTTTGTTTCACCTCTAAGGACGCTCCCATTAGTTTTGTTTCACATCTAAGGACGCTCCCATTTGTTTTGTTTCACCTCTAAGGACGCTCCCATTCGTTTTGTTTCACATCTAAGGACGCTCCCATTCGTTTTGTTTCACATCTAAGGACGCTCCCATTCGTTTTGTTTCACCTCTAAGGACGCTCCCATTCGTTTTGTTTCACCTCTAAGGATGCTCCCATTCGTTTTGTTTCACCTCTAAGGACGCTCCCATTCGTTTTGTTTCACCTCTAAGGACGCTCCCATTAGTTTTGTTTCACATCTAAGGACGCTCCCATTCGTTTTGTTTCACATCTAAGGACGCTCCCATTCGTTTTGTTTCACCTCTACGGACGCTCCCATTCGTTTTGTTTCACCTCTACGGACGCTCCCATTCGTTTTGTTTCACCTCTCTGGACGCCTCCCATTCGTTTTGTTTCACCTCTACGGACGCTCCCATTCGTTTTGTTTCACCTCTAAGGACGCTCCCATTCGTTTTGTTTCACATCTAAGGACGCTCCCATTCGTTTTGTTTCACCTCTAAGGACGCTCCCATTCGTTTTGTTTCACCTCTAAGGACGCTCCCATTCGTTTTGTTTCACCTCTAAGGACGCTCCCATTCGCTTTGTTTCACCTCTAAGGACGCTCCCATTCGTTTTGTTTCACCTCTAAGGACGCTCCCATTCGTTTTGTTTCACCTCACGGACGCTCCCATTCGCTTTTGTTTCACCTCTAAGGACGCTCCCATTAGTTTTGTTTCACATCTAAGGACGCTCCCATTCGTTTTGTTTCACCTCTAAGGACGCTCCCATTCGTTTTGTTTCACATCTAAGGACGCTCCCATTTGTTTTGTTTCACCTCTAAGGACGCTCCCATTCGTTTTGTTTCACCTCTAAGGACGCTCCCATTCGTTTTGTTTCACCTCTACGGACGCTCCCATTCGTTTTGTTTCACCTCTACGGACGCTCCCATTCGTTTTGTTTCACCTCTAAGGACGCTCCCATTCGTTTTGTTTCACCTCTAAGGACGCTCCCATTCGTTTTGTTTCACCTCTAAGGACGCTCCCATTCGTTTTGTTTCACATCTAAGGACGCTCCCATTCGTTTTGTTTCACCTCTAAGGACGCTCCCATTCGTTTTGTTTCACATCTAAGGACGCTCCCATTCGTTTTGTTTCACATCTAAGGACGCTCCCATTCGTTTTGTTTCACATCTAAGGACGCTCCCATTCGTTTTGTTTCACCTCTAAGGACGCTCCCATTCGTTTTGTTTCACCTCTACGGACGCTCCCATTCGTTTTGTTTCACCTCTACGGACGCTCCCATTCGTTTTGTTTCACCTCTACGGACGCTCCCATTCGTTTTGTTTCACCTCTACGGACGCTCCCATTCGTTTTGTTTCACCTCTAAGGACGCTCCCATTCGTTTTGTTTCACATCTAAGGACGCTCCCATTCGTTTTGTTTCACCTCTAAGGACGCTCCCATTCGTTTTGTTTCACATCTAAGGACGCTCCCATTCGTTTTGTTTCACCTCTAAGAACGCTCCCATTCGTTTTGTTTCACCTCTAAGGACGCTCCCATTCGTTTTGTTTCACCTCTAAGGACGCTCCCATTCGTTTTGTTTCACCTCTAAGGACGCTCCCATTCGTTTTGTTTCACATCTAAGGACGCTCCCATTCGTTTTGTTTCACCTCTAAGGACGCCTCCCATTCGTTTTGTTTCACCTCTCGGACGCCTCCCATTCGTTTTGTTTCACCTCTAAGGACGCTCCCATTCGTTTTGTTTCACCTCTAAGGACGCTCCCATTCGTTTTGTTTCACCTCTAAGGACGCCTCCCATTAGTTTTGTTTCACATCTAAGGACGCTCCCATTCGTTTTGTTTCACCTCTAAGGACGCTCCCATTCGTTTTGTTTCACATCTAAGGACGCTCCCATTCGTTTTGTTTCACATCTAAGGACGCTCCCATTCGTTTTGTTTCACCTCTAAGGACGCTCCCATTCGTTTTGTTTCACCTCTAAGGATGCTCCCATTCGTTTTGTTTCACCTCTAAGGACGCTCCCATTCGTTTTGTTTCACCTCTAAGGACGCTCCCATTAGTTTTGTTTCACATCTAAGGACGCTCCCATTCGTTTTGTTTCACCTCTAAGGACGCTCCCATTCGTTTTGTTTCACCTCTCTGGACGCTCCCATTCGTTTTGTTTCACCTCACGGACGCTCCCATTCGTTTTGTTTCACCTCACGGACGCTCCCATTCGTTTTGTTTCACCTCTACGGACGCCTCCCATTCGTTTTGTTTCACCTCTAAGGACGCTCCCATTCGTTTTGTTTCACATCTAAGGACGCTCCCATTCGTTTTGTTTCACCTCTAAGGACGCTCCCATTCGTTTTGTTTCACATCTAAGGACGCTCCCATTCGCTTTTGTTTCACCTCTAAGGACGCTCCCATTCGCTTTGTTTCACCTCTAAGGACGCTCCCATTCGTTTTGTTTCACCTCTAAGGACGCTCCCATTCGTTTTGTTTCACCTCTAAGGACGCTCCCATTCGTTTGTTTCACCTCTAAGGACGCTCCCATTAGTTTTGTTTCACCTCTATGACGCTCCCATTCGCTTTGTTTCACCTCTAAGGACGCCTCCCATTAGTTTTGTTTCATCTAAGGGACGCTCCCATTCGCTTTGTTTCACCTCTAAGGACGCTCCCATTCGCTTTTGTTTCACATCTAAGGACGCCCCCATTAGTTTTGTTTCACCTCTAAGGACGCTCCCATTCGTTTTGTTTCACCTCTAAGGACGCTCCCATTCGTTTTGTTTCACCTCTAAGGACGCTCCCATTCGTTTTGTTTCACCTCTAAGGACGCCTCCCATTCGCTTTGTTTCACCTCTAAGGACGCTCCCATTCGTTTTGTTTCACCTCTAGGACGCTCCCATTCGTTTTGTTTCACCTCTAAGGACGCCTCCCATTCGCTTTGTTTCACCTCTAAGGACGCTCCCATTCGTTTTGTTTCACCTCTAAGGACGCTCCCATTCGTTTTTTGTTTCACATCTAAGGACGCTCCCATTCGTTTTGTTTCACATCTAAGGACGCTCCCATTCGTTTTGTTTCACCTCTAAGGACGCTCCCATTCGCTTTGTTTCACCTCTAAGGACGCTCCCATTCGCTTTGTTTCACCTCACGGACGCTCCCATTCGTTTTGTTTCACTCTGTTTCACCTCTGGACGCTCCCATTCGTTTTGTTTCACCTCTGGACGCTCCCATTCGTTTTGTTTCACCTCTAAGGACGCTCCCATTCGTTTTGTTTCACCTCTAAGGACGCTCCCATTCGTTTGTTTCACCTCTACGCTCCCATTCGTTTCACCTCTAAGGACGCTCCCATTCGTTTTGTTTCACCTCTAAGGACGCTCCCATTAGTTTTGTTTCACCTCTAAGGACGCTCCCATTCGCTTTTGTTTCACCTCTAAGGACGCTCCCATTCGTTTTGTTTCACCTCTAAGGACGCTCCCATTCGTTTTGTTTCACCTCTAAGGACGCTCCCATTCGTTTTGTTTCACCTCTGGGACGCTCCCATTCGTTTTGTTTCACCTCTAAGGACGCTCCCATTCGTTTTGTTTCACCTCTAAGGACGCTCCCATTCGTTTGTTTCACCTCTAAGGACGCGCTCCCATTCGTTTTGTTTCACCTCTAAGGACGCTCCCATTCGCTTTGTTTCACCTCTTCTAAGGACGCTCCCATTCGTTTTGTTTCACCTCTAAGGACGCTCCCATTCGTTTTGTTTCACCTCTAAGGACGCTCCCATTCGCTTTGTTTCACCTCTAAGGACGCTCCCATTCGCTTTGTTTCACCTCTAAGGACGCTCCCATTCGCTTTGTTTCACCTCTAAGGACGCTCCCATTCGTTTTGTTTCACCTCTAAGGACGCTCCCATTCGTTTTGTTTCACCTCTAAGGACGCTCCCATTCGTTTTGTTTCACCTCTAAGGACGCCTCCCATTCGTTTTGTTTCACCTCTAAGGACGCTCCCATTCGCTTTGTTTCACCTCTAAGGACGCTCCCATTCGCTTTGTTTCACCTCTAAGGACGCTCCCATTCGCTTTGTTTCACCTCTAAGGACGCTCCCATTCGCTTTGTTTCACCTCTAAGGACGCTCCCATTCGTTTTGTTTCACATCTAAGGACGCTCCCATTCGTTTTGTTTCACCTCTAAGGACGCTCCCATTCGTTTTGTTTCACCTCTAAGGACGCTCCCATTCGTTTTGTTTCACCTCTAAGGACGCCCCATTCGCTTTGTTTCACCTCTAAGGACGCCTCCCATTCGTTTTGTTTCACCTCTAAGGACGCCTCCCATTCGCTTTGTTTCACTCTCTAAGGACGCTCCCATTAGTTTTGTTTCACATCTAAGGACGCTCCCATTCGCTTTGTTTCACCTCTAAGGACGCTCCCATTCGTTTTGTTTCACCTCTACGGACGCTCCCATTCGCTTTGTTTCACCTCTAAGGACGCTCCCATTCGTTTTGTTTCACCTCTAAGGACGCCTCCCATTCGCTTTGTTTCACCTCTAAGGACGCTCCCATTCGTTTGTTTCACATCTAGGACGCTCCCATTCGCTTTGTTTCACCTCTAAGGACGCTCCCATTCGCTTTGTTTCACCTCTAAGGACGCCTCCCATTCGTTTTGTTTCACATCTAAGGACGCTCCCATTCGTTTTGTTTCACCTCTAAGGACGCTCCCATTCGCTTTGTTTCACCTCTAAGGACGCTCCCATTCGTTTTGTTTCACCTCTATGACGCTCCCATTCGTTTTGTTTCACCTCTGGGACGCTCCCATTAGTTTTGTTTCACCTCTAAGGACGCTCCCATTAGTTTTGTTTCACCTCTAAGGACGCTCCCATTCGCTTTGTTTCACATCTAAGGACGCTCCCATTCGCTTTGTTTCACCTCTAAGGACGCTCCCATTCGTTTTGTTTCACCTCTACGGACGCTCCCATTCGTTTTGTTTCACCTCTAAGGACGCTCCCATTCGTTTTGTTTCACCTCTAAGGACGCTCCCATTCGTTTTGTTTCACATCTAAGGACGCCTCCCATTCGTTTTGTTTCACCTCTAAGGACGCTCCCATTCGTTTTGTTTCACCTCTAAGGACGCTCCCATTCGTTTTGTTTCACCTCTAAGGACGCCCCATTCGCTTTGTTTCACCTCTAAGGACGCTCCCATTCGCTTTGTTTCACCTCTAAGGACGCTCCCATTCGTTTTGTTTCACCTCTAAGGACGCTCCCATTCGTTTTGTTTCACCTCTAAGGACGCTCCCATTCGTTTTGTTTCACCTCTAAGGACGCTCCCATTCGTTTTGTTTCACCTCTGGACGCTCCCATTCGTTTTGTTTCACCTCAAGGACGCTCCCATTCGCTTTGTTTCACCTCTAAGGACGCTCCCATTCGCTTTTGTTTCACCTCTAAGGACGCTCCCATTAGTTTTGTTTCACCTCTAAGGACGCCTCCCATTCGTTTTGTTTCACCCTCTAAGGACGCTCCCATTCGCTTTTGTTTCACATCTAAGGACGCTCCCATTCGCTTTGTTTCACCTCTAAGGACGCCCCATTCGCTTTTGTTTCACATCTAAGGACGCCTCCCATTCGCTTTGTTTCACCTCTAAGGACGCTCCCATTCGCTTTGTTTCACCTCTAAGGACGCTCCCATTCGTTTTGTTTCACCTCTAAGGACGCTCCCATTCGCTTTGTTTCACCTCTAAGGACGCTCCCATTCGTTTTGTTTCACCTCTAAGGACGCCCATTCGCTTTGTTTCACCTCTAAGGACGCTCCCATTCGCTTTTGTTTCACCTCTAAGGACGCTCCCATTCGTTTTGTTTCACCTCTAAGGACGCCCCATTCGTTTTGTTTCACATCTAAGGACGCTCCCATTCGTTTTGTTTCACCTCTAAGGACGCTCCCATTCGTTTTGTTTCACCTCTAAGGACGCTCCCATTCGCTTTGTTTCACCTCTAAGGACGCTCCCATTCGCTTTGTTTCACATCTAAGGACGCTCCCATTCGCTTTTGTTTCACCTCTAAGGACGCCTCCCATTCGTTTTGTTTCACCTCTAAGGACGCTCCCATTCGTTTTGTTTCACCTCTAAGGACGCTCCCATTCGTTTTGTTTCACTCTAAGGACGCCCCATTAGTTTTGTTTCACCTCTAAGGACGCCTCCCATTCGCTTTGTTTCACCTCTAAGGACGCCCCATTCGCTTTGTTTCACATCTAAGGACGCTCCCATTCGTTTTGTTTCACCTCTAAGGACGCTCCCATTCGTTTTGTTTCACCTCTAAGGACGCTCCCATTCGCTTTGTTTCACCTCTAAGGACGCCTCCCATTCGCTTTGTTTCACCTCTAAGGACGCCCATTCGCTTTGTTTCACATCTAAGGGCGCCTCCCATTCGCTTTGTTTCACCTCTAAGGACGCTCCCATTCGTTTTGTTTCACCTCTAAGGACGCTCCCATTCGCTTTTGTTTCACCTCTAAGGACGCCCCATTCGCTTTGTTTCACCTCTAAGGACGCTCCCATTCGCTTTGTTTCACCTCTAAGGACGCCTCCCATTCGCTTTTGTTTCACCTCTAAGGACGCTCCCATTCGCTTTTTGTTTCACCTCTAAGGACGCCTCCCATTCGTTTTGTTTCACCTCTAAGGACGCTCCCATTCGCTTTGTTTCACCTCTACGGACGCCTCCCATTCGTTTAGTTTCACCTCTAAGGACGCTCCCATTCGCTTTGTTTCACCTCTAAGGACGCCTCCATTCGCTTTTGTTTCACCTCTAAGGACGCTCCCATTCGTTTTGTTTCACATCTAAGGACGCTCCCATTCGTTTTGTTTCACCTCTAAGGACGCTCCCATTCGCTTTGTTTCACCTCTAAGGACGCTCCCATTCGCTTTGTTTCACCTCTAAGGACGCTCCCATTCGCTTTGTTTCACCTCTAAGGACGCTCCCATTCGTTTTGTTTCACCTCTAAGGACGCCTCCCATTCGCTTTGTTTCACTCCTCTAAGGACGCCCCATTCGCTTTGTTTCACCTCTCTAAGGACGCTCCCATTCGCTTTGTTTCACCTCTACGGACGCTCCCATTCGTTTTGTTTCACCTCTAAGGACGCTCCCATTCGTTTTGTTTCACCTCTAAGGACGCTCCCATTCGCTTTGTTTCACCTCTAAGGACGCTCCCATTCGTTTTGTTTCACATCTAAGGACGCTCCCATTCGTTTTGTTTCACCTCTAAGGACGCCTCCCATTCGTTTTGTTTCACCTCTAAGGACGCTCCCATTCGTTTTGTTTCACCTCTATGGACGCTCCCATTCGTTTTGTTTCACCTCTAAGGACGCCTCCCATTCGTTTTGTTTCACCTCTAAGGACGCTCCCATTCGTTTTGTTTCACCTCTAAGGACGCTCCCATTCGTTTTGTTTCACATCTAAGGACGCTCCCATTCGCTTTGTTTCACCTCTAAGGACGCCTCCCATTCGTTTTGTTTCACATCTAAGGACGCCCCCATTCGTTTTGTTTCACCTCTAAGGACGCTCCCATTCGCTTTGTTTCACCTCTACGGACGCTCCCATTCGTTTTGTTTCACCTCTAAGGACGCTCCCATTCGCTTTTGTTTCACCTCTAAGGACGCTCCCATTCGTTTTGTTTCACCTCTAAGGACGCTCCCATTCGTTTTGTTTCACCTCTAAGACGCTCCCATTCGTTTTGTTTCACCTCTAAGGACGCCTCCCATTCGTTTTGTTTCACCTCTAGGACGCTCCCATTCGTTTGTTTCACCTCTAAGGACGCTCCCATTCGCTTTGTTTCACCTCTAAGGACGCTCCCATTCGTTTTGTTTCACCTCTAAGGACGCTCCCATTAGTTTTGTTTCACATCTAAGGACGCTCCCATTCGCTTTTGTTTCACCTCTAAGGACGCTCCCATTCGTTTTGTTTCACCTCTAAGGACGCTCCCATTCGCTTTGTTTCACCTCTAAGGACGCTCCCATTCGCTTTGTTTCACCTCTAAGGACGCCCCATTCGTTTTGTTTCACCTCTAAGGACGCCTCCCATTCGTTTTGTTTCACCTCTAAGGACGCTCCCATTCGTTTTGTTTCACCTCTAAGGACGCTCCCATTCGCTTTGTTTCACATCTAAGGACGCTCCCATTCGCTTTGTTTCACCTCTAAGGACGCTCCCATTCGCTTTGTTTCACCTCTAAGGACGCTCCCATTCGTTTTGTTTCACCTCTAAGGACGCTCCCATTCGTTTTGTTTCACCTCTAAGGACGCTCCCATTCGCTTTGTTTCACCTCTACGGACGCCTCCCATTCGCTTTGTTTCACCTCTAAGGACGCTCCCATTCGTTTTGTTTCACTCTAAGGACGCTCCCATTCGCTTTGTTTCACCTCTAAGGACGCTCCCATTAGTTTTGTTTCACATCTAAGGACGCTCCCATTCGTTTTGTTTCACCTCTAAGGACGCTCCCATTCGTTTTGTTTCACCTCTAAGGACGCTCCCATTCGCTTTGTTTCACCTCTCACGGACGCTCCCATTCGCTTTGTTTCACCTCTAAGGACGCCCCATTCGTTTTGTTTCACCTCTAAGGACGCTCCCATTCGTTTTGTTTCACCTCTAAGGACGCTCCCATTCGTTTTGTTTCACATCTAAGGACGCTCCCATTCGCTTTTGTTTCACCTCTAAGGACGCTCCCATTCGCTTTGTTTCACCTCTAAGGACGCTCCCATTCGCTTTGTTTCACCTCTAAGGACGCCTCCCATTCGCTTTTGTTTCACCTCTAAGGACGCCTCCCATTCGTTTTGTTTCACCTCTAAGGACGCTCCCATTCGCTTTGTTTCACCTCTCACGGACGCTCCCATTCGTTTTGTTTCACCTCTACGACGCCTCCCATTCGCTTTGTTTCACCTCTAAGGACGCCTCCCATTCGTTTTGTTTCACCTCTAAGGACGCCCCATTCGTTTTGTTTCACCTCTAAGGACGCTCCCATTAGTTTTGTTTCACATCTAAGGACGCTCCCATTCGCTTTGTTTCACCTCTAAGGACGCCCCATTCGCTTTGTTTCACATCTAAGGACGCTCCCATTCGTTTTGTTTCACCTCTAAGGACGCCCCATTCGCTTTGTTTCACCTCTAAGGACGCCTCCCATTCGTTTTGTTTCACCTCTAAGGACGCTCCCATTCGCTTTTGTTTCACCTCTAAGGACGCTCCCATTCGTTTTGTTTCACCTCTAAGGACGCTCCCATTCGTTTTGTTTCACCTCTAAGGACGCTCCCATTCGTTTTGTTTCACCTCTAAGGACGCTCCCATTCGTTTTGTTTCACCTCTAAGGACGCTCCCATTCGTTTTGTTTCACCTCTAAGGACGCGCTCCCATTCGTTTTGTTTCACCTCTAAGGACGCCCCATTCGCTTTGTTTCACCTCTAAGGACGCCTCCCATTCGTTTTGTTTCACCTCTAAGGACGCTCCCATTCGTTTTGTTTCACCTCTAAGGACGCCTCCCATTCGTTTTGTTTCACCTCTAAGGACGCTCCCATTCGTTTTGTTTCACATCTAAGGACGCTCCCATTCGTTTTGTTTCACCTCTAAGGGACGCTCCCATTCGCTTTTGTTTCACCTCTAAGGACGCCTCCCATTCGCTTTGTTTCACCTCTAAGGACGCCTCCCATTCGCTTTTGTTTCACCTCTACGGACGCTCCCATTCGCTTTGTTTCACCTCTAAGGACGCTCCCATTCGTTTTGTTTCACCTCTAAGGACGCTCCCATTCGCTTTGTTTCACCTCTAAGGACGCTCCCATTCGCTTTTGTTTCACCTCTAACGGACGCTCCCATTCGTTTTGTTTCACCTCTAAGGACGCTCCCATTCGTTTGTTTCACCTCTAAGGACGCTCCCATTCGCTTTGTTTCACCTCTAAGGACGCTCCCATTCGTTTTGTTTCACCTCTAAGGACGCTCCCATTCGCTTTGTTTCACCTCTAAGGACGCTCCCATTCGTTTTGTTTCACCTCTAAGGACGCTCCCATTCGTTTTTGTTTCACCTCTAAGGAGCGCTCCCATTAGTTTTGTTTCACCTCTAAGGACGCTCCCATTCGCTTTGTTTCACCTCTAAGGACGCTCCCATTCGCTTTGTTTCACCTCTACGGACGCTCCCATTAGTTTGTTTCACCTCTAAGGACGCTCCCATTCGCTTTGTTTCACCTCTAAGGACGCCTCCCATTCGCTTTTGTTTCACCTCTAAGGACGCTCCCATTCGTTTTGTTTCACCTCTAAGGACGCTCCCATTCGCTTTTGTTTCACCTCTAAGGACGCTCCCATTCGTTTTGTTTCACCTCTAAGGACGCCTCCCATTCGTTTTGTTTCACCTCTAAGGACGCTCCCATTCGTTTTGTTTCACCTCTAAGGACGCTCCCATTCGTTTTGTTTCACCTCTAAGGACGCTCCCATTCGTTTTGTTTCACCTCTAAGGACGCTCCCATTCGCTTTTGTTTCACCTCTAAGGGCGCTCCCATTCGTTTTGTTTCACCTCTAAGGACGCCTCCCATTCGTTTTGTTTCACCTCTAAGGACGCTCCCATTCGTTTTGTTTCACCTCTAAGGACGCTCCCATTCGTTTTGTTTCACCTCTGGGACGCTCCCATTCGTTTTGTTTCACCTCTAAGGACGCCTCCCATTCGTTTTGTTTCACCTCTAAGGACGCCTCCCATTCGTTTTGTTTCACCTCTAAGGACGCCCCATTCGCTTTGTTTCACCTCTAAGGACGCTCCCATTCGCTTTGTTTCACCTCTAAGGACGCTCCCATTCGCTTTGTTTCACCTCTAAGGACGCTCCCATTCGTTTTGTTTCACCTCTAAGGACGCTCCCATCTGTTTTGTTTCACCTCTAAGGACGCTCCCATTCGCTTTGTTTCACCTCTAAGGACGCCTCCATTCGTTTGTTTCACCTCTAAGGACGCTCCCATTCGTTTTGTTTCACCTCTAAGGACGCTCCCATTCGTTTTGTTTCACATCTAAGGACGCTCCCATTCGTTTTGTTTCACCTCTAAGGACGCCCCATTCGTTTTGTTTCACCTCTAAGGACGCCTCCCATTCGCTTTGTTTCACCTCTAAGGACGCTCCCATTCGTTTTGTTTCACCTCTAAGGACGCTCCCATTCGTTTTGTTTCACCTCTAAGGACGCTCCCATTCGTTTTGTTTCACCTCTAAGGACGCTCCCATTCGTTTTGTTTCACCTCTAAGGACGCTCCCATTCGTTTTGTTTCACCTCTAAGGACGCTCCCATTCGCTTTTGTTTCACTCTAAGGACGCCTCCCATTCGTTTTGTTTCACCTCTCGGACGCTCCCATTCGTTTTGTTTCACCTCTAAGGACGCCTCCCATTCGTTTTGTTTCACCTCTAAGGACGCTCCCATTCGTTTTGTTTCACCTCTAAGGACGCTCCCATTCGTTTTGTTTCACCTCTAAGGACGCTCCCATTAGTTTTGTTTCACATCTAAGGACGCTCCCATTCGTTTTGTTTCACCTCTAAGGACGCTCCCATTCGTTTTGTTTCACCTCTAAGGACGCTCCCATTCGCTTTGTTTCACCTCTAAGGACGCTCCCATTCGTTTTGTTTCACCTCTAAGGACGCTCCCATTCGTTTTGTTTCACCTCTAAGGACGCTCCCATTCGTTTTGTTTCACCTCTAAGGACGCCTCCCATTCGTTTGTTTCACCTCTAAGGACGCTCCCATTCGTTTTGTTTCACCTCTAAGGACGCTCCCATTCGTTTTGTTTCACCTCTAAGGACGCTCCCATTCGTTTTGTTTCACCTCTAAGGACGCTCCCATTCGCTTTGTTTCACCTCTACGGACGCCTCCCATTCGCTTTGTTTCACCTCTAAGGACGCTCCCATTCGTTTTGTTTCACCTCTCTAAGGACGCTCCCATTCGCTTTGTTTCACCTCTAAGGACGCTCCCATTCGCTTTGTTTCACCTCTAAGGACGCTCCCATTCGCTTTTGTTTCACCTCTCTAAGGACGCTCCCATTCGCTTTGTTTCACCTCTAAGGACGCGCTCCCATTCGTTTTGTTTCACCTCTAAGGACGCGCTCCCATTCGTTTTGTTTCACCTCTAAGGACGCGCTCCCATTCGTTTGTTTCACCTCTAAGGACGCTCCCATTCGCTTTTGTTTCACCTCTAAGGACGCTCCCATTCGCTTTTGTTTCACATCTAAGGACGCCCATTCGTTTTGTTTCACCTCTAAGGACGCTCCCATTCGTTTTGTTTCACCTCTAAGGACGCCCCATTCGCTTTGTTTCACCTCTAAGGACGCTCCCATTCGCTTTGTTTCACCTCTAAGGACGCCTCCCATTCGTTTTGTTTCACCTCTAAGGACGCTCCCATTCGCTTTGTTTCACCTCTAAGGACGCTCCCATTCGTTTTGTTTCACATCTAAGGACGCTCCCATTCGTTTTGTTTCACCTCTAAGGACGCTCCCATTCGTTTTGTTTCACCTCTAAGGACGCTCCCATTCGCTTTGTTTCACCTCTAAGGACGCCTCCCATTCGTTTTGTTTCACCTCTAAGGACGCTCCCATTCGTTTTGTTTCACCTCTAAGGACGCTCCCATTCGTTTTGTTTCACCTCTAAGGACGCTCCCATTCGTTTTGTTTCACATCTAAGGACGCTCCCCATTCGTTTTGTTTCACCTCTAAGGACGCTCCCATTCGTTTTGTTTCACATCTAAGGACGCTCCCATTCGTTTTGTTTCACCTCTAAGGGCGCTCCCATTCGTTTTGTTTCACCTCTAAGGACGCTCCCATTAGTTTTGTTTCACCTCTAAGGACGCTCCCATTCGTTTTGTTTCACCTCTAAGGACGCTCCCATTCGTTTTGTTTCACCTCTAAGGACGCTCCCATTCGCTTTGTTTCACCTCTAAGGACGCTCCCATTCGCTTTTTGTTTCACCTCTAAGGACGCTCCCATTCGTTTTGTTTCACCTCTAAGGACGCTCCCATTCGCTTTGTTTCACCTCTAAGGACGCTCCCATTCGTTTTGTTTCACCTCTAAGGACGCCTCCCATTCGCTTTTGTTTCACCTCTAAGGACGCTCCCATTCGTTTTGTTTCACCTCTAAGGACGCTCCCATTCGTTTTGTTTCACCTCTAAGGACGCTCCCATTCGCTTTGTTTCACCTCTAAGGACGCTCCCATTCGCTTTGTTTCACCTCTAAGGACGCTCCCATTCGTTTTGTTTCACCTCTAAGGACGCTCCCATTCGTTTTGTTTCACCTCTAAGGACGCTCCCATTAGTTTTGTTTCACCTCTAAGGACGCTCCCATTCGTTTTGTTTCACCTCTAAGGACGCTCCCATTCGCTTTGTTTCACCTCTAAGGACGCTCCCATTCGTTTTGTTTCACCTCTAAGGACGCTCCCATTCGCTTTGTTTCACCTCTAAGGACGCTCCCATTCGTTTTGTTTCACCTCTAAGGACGCTCCCATTAGTTTTGTTTCACCTCTAAGGACGCTCCCATTCGTTTTGTTTCACCTCTAAGGACGCTCCCATTCGTTTTGTTTCACCTCTAAGGACGCTCCCATTCGTTTTGTTTCACATCTAAGGACGCTCCCATTCGCTTTGTTTCACCTCTGGGACGCTCCCATTCGTTTTGTTTCACCTCTAAGGACGCTCCCATTCGTTTTGTTTCACCTCTAAGGACGCTCCCATTCGCTTTGTTTCACCTCTAAGGACGCTCCCATTCGTTTTGTTTCACCTCTAAGGACGCTCCCATTCGCTTTGTTTCACCTCTAAGGACGCTCCCATTCGTTTTGTTTCACCTCTAAGGACGCTCCCATTCGTTTTGTTTCACCTCTAGGACGCTCCATTCGCTTTGTTTCACCTCTAAGGACGCTCCCATTCGTTTTGTTTCACCTCTAAGGACGCTCCCATTCGCTTTGTTTCACCTCTAAGGACGCTCCCATTCGTTTTGTTTCACCTCTAAGGACGCTCCCATTCGCTTTGTTTCACCTCTAAGGACGCTCCCATTCGTTTGTTTCACCTCTAAGGACGCTCCCATTCGCTTTGTTTCACCTCTAAGGACGCCTCCCATTCGTTTTGTTTCACATCTAAGGACGCTCCCATTCGTTTTGTTTCACCTCTAAGGACGCTCCCATTCGTTTTGTTTCACCTCTAAGGACGCTCCCATTCGTTTTGTTTCACCTCTAAGGACGCCTCCCATTCGTTTTGTTTCACCTCTAAGGACGCTCCCATTCGTTTTGTTTCACCTCTAAGGACGCTCCCATTCGTTTTGTTTCACCTCTAAGGACGCTCCCATTCGTTTTGTTTCACCTCTAAGGACGCTCCCATTCGTTTTGTTTCACCTCTAAGGACGCTCCCATTCGCTTTGTTTCACCTCTAAGGACGCTCCCCATTCGTTTTGTTTCACCTCTAAGGACGCTCCCATTCGTTTTGTTTCACCTCTAAGGACGCTCCCATTCGTTTTGTTTCACCTCTAAGGACGCTCCCATTCGTTTTGTTTCACCTCTCTGAGACGCTCCCATTCGTTTTGTTTCACCTCTAAGGACGCTCCCATTCGTTTTGTTTCACCTCTAAGGACGCTCCCATTCGTTTTGTTTCACCTCTAAGGACGCTCCCATTCGTTTTGTTTCACCTCTAAGGACGCTCCCATTCGTTTTGTTTCACCTCTAGAGGCGCTCCCATTCGCTTTTGTTTCACCTCTAAGGACGCTCCCATTCGTTTTGTTTCACCTCTAAGGACGCTCCCATTCGTTTTGTTTCACCTCTAAGGACGCTCCCATTCGTTTTGTTTCACCTCTAAGGACGCTCCCATTCGTTTTGTTTCACCTCTAAGGACGCTCCCATTCGCTTTGTTTCACCTCTAAGGACGCTCCCATTCGTTTTGTTTCACCTCTAAGGACGCTCCCATTCGTTTTGTTTCACCTCTAAGGACGCTCCCATTCGCTTTGTTTCACCTCTAAGGACGCTCCCATTCGTTTTGTTTCACCTCTAAGGACGCTCCCATTCGTTTTGTTTCACCTCTAAGGACGCTCCCATTCGTTTTGTTTCACCTCTAAGGACGCTCCCATTCGTTTTGTTTCACCTCTAAGGACGCTCCCATTCGTTTTGTTTCACCTCTAAGGACGCTCCCATTCGTTTTGTTTCACCTCTAAGGACGCCTCCCATTCGTTTTGTTTCACCTCTAAGGACGCTCCCATTCGTTTTGTTTCACCTCTAAGGACGCTCCCATTAGTTTTGTTTCACCTCTAAGGACGCTCCCATTCGTTTTGTTTCACCTCTAAGGACGCCTCCCATTCGTTTTGTTTCACCTCTATGACGCCTCCCATTCGCTTTGTTTCACCTCTAAGGACGCTCCCATTCGTTTTGTTTCACCTCTAAGGACGCTCCCATTCGTTTTGTTTCACCTCTAAGGACGCTCCCATTCGTTTTGTTTCACCTCTAAGGACGCTCCCATTCGTTTTGTTTCACCTCTGGGACGCTCCCATTCGTTTTGTTTCACCTCTAAGGACGCTCCCATTCGTTTTGTTTCACCTCTAAGGACGCTCCCATTCGTTTTGTTTCACCTCTAAGGACGCTCCCATTCGTTTTGTTTCACCTCTAAGGACGCTCCCATTCGTTTTGTTTCACCTCTAAGGACGCTCCCATTCGTTTTGTTTCACCTCTAAGGACGCTCCCATTCGTTTTGTTTCACCTCTAAGGACGCCTCCCATTCGTTTTGTTTCACCTCTAAGGACGCTCCCATTCGTTTTGTTTCACCTCTAAGGACGCTCCCATTCGTTTTGTTTCACCTCTAAGGACGCTCCCATTCGTTTTGTTTCACCTCTAAGGACGCTCCCATTCGTTTTGTTTCACCTCTAAGGAGCGCTCCCATTCGTTTTGTTTCACCTCTAAGGACGCTCCCATTCGTTTTGTTTCACCTCTAAGGACGCTCCCATTCGTTTTGTTTCACCTCTAAGGACGCTCCCATTCGTTTTGTTTCACCTCTAAGGACGCTCCCATTCGTTTTGTTTCACCTCTAAGGACGCCTCCCATTCGTTTTGTTTCACCTCTAAGGACGCTCCCATTCGTTTTGTTTCACCTCTAAGGACGCTCCCATTCGTTTTGTTTCACCTCTAAGGACGCTCCCATTCGTTTTGTTTCACCTCTAGGACGCTCCCATTCGTTTTGTTTCACCTCTAAGGACGCCTCCCATTCGTTTTGTTTCACCTCTAAGGACGCTCCCATTCGCTTTGTTTCACCTCTAAGGACGCTCCCATTAGTTTTGTTTCACCTCTAAGGACGCTCCCATTCGTTTTGTTTCACCTCTAAGGACGCTCCCATTCGTTTTGTTTCACCTCTAAGGACGCTCCCATTCGTTTTGTTTCACCTCTAAGGACGCTCCCATTCGTTTTGTTTCACCTCTAAGGGCGCTCCCATTCGTTTTGTTTCACCTCTAAGGACGCTCCCATTCGTTTTGTTTCACCTCTGGGACGCTCCCATTCGTTTTGTTTCACCTCTAAGGACGCCTCCCATTCGTTTTGTTTCACCTCTAAGGACGCTCCCATTAGTTTTGTTTCACCTCTAAGGACGCTCCCATTAGTTTTGTTTCACCTCTAAGGACGCTCCCATTCGTTTTGTTTCACCTCTAAGGACGCTCCCATTCGTTTTGTTTCACCTCTAAGGACGCTCCCATTCGTTTTGTTTCACCTCTAAGGACGCTCCCATTCGTTTTGTTTCACCTCTAAGGAGCGCTCCCATTCGTTTTGTTTCACCTCTAAGGACGCCTCCCATTCGTTTTGTTTCACCTCTAAGGACGCTCCCATTCGTTTTGTTTCACCTCTAAGGACGCTCCCATTCGTTTTGTTTCACCTCTAAGGACGCTCCCATTCGTTTTGTTTCACCTCTAAGGACGCTCCCATTCGTTTTGTTTCACCTCTAAGGACGCTCCCATTCGTTTTGTTTCACCTCTAAGGACGCGCTCCCATTCGTTTTGTTTCACCTCTAAGGACGCTCCCATTCGTTTTGTTTCACCTCTAAGGACGCTCCCCATTCGTTTTGTTTCACACCTCTAAGGACGCTCCCATTCGTTTTGTTTCACCTCTAAGGACGCTCCCATTCGTTTTGTTTCACCTCTAAGGACGCTCCCATTCGTTTTGTTTCACCTCTAAGGGACGCTCCCATTCGTTTTGTTTCACCTCTAAGGACGCTCCCATTCGTTTTGTTTCACCTCTAAGGACGCTCCCATTCGTTTTGTTTCACCTCTAAGGACGCTCCCATTCGTTTTGTTTCACCTCTAAGGACGCTCCCATTCGTTTTGTTTCACCTCTAAGGACGCTCCCATTCGTTTTGTTTCACCTCTAAGGACGCTCCCATTCGTTTTGTTTCACCTCTAAGGACGCTCCCATTCGTTTTGTTTCACCTCTAAGGACGCTCCCATTCGTTTTGTTTCACCTCTAAGGACGCTCCCATTCGTTTTGTTTCACCTCTGAGGACGCTCCCATTCGTTTTGTTTCACCTCTAAGGACGCCTCCCATTAGTTTTGTTTCACATCTAAGGACGCTCCCATTCGTTTTGTTTCACCTCTAAGGACGCTCCCATTCGTTTTGTTTCACCTCTAAGGACGCTCCCATTCGTTTTGTTTCACCTCTAAGGACGCTCCCATTCGTTTTGTTTCACCTCTAAGGACGCTCCCATTCGTTTTGTTTCACCTCTAAGGACGCTCCCATTCGTTTTGTTTCACCTCTAAGGACGCTCCCATTAGTTTTGTTTCACCTCTAAGGACGCTCCCATTCGTTTTGTTTCACCTCTAAGGACGCTCCCATTCGTTTTGTTTCACCTCTAAGGACGCTCCCATTCGTTTTGTTTCACCTCTAAGGACGCTCCCATTCGTTTTGTTTCACCTCTAAGGACGCTCCCATTCGTTTTGTTTCACCTCTAAGGACGCTCCCATTCGTTTTGTTTCACCTCTAAGGACGCTCCCATTCGTTTTGTTTCACCTCTAAGGACGCTCCCATTCGTTTTGTTTCACCTCTGGACGCTCCCATTCGTTTTGTTTCACCTCTAAGGACGCTCCCATTCGTTTTGTTTCACCTCTAAGGACGCTCCCATTCGTTTTGTTTCACCTCTAAGGACGCTCCCATTCGTTTTGTTTCACCTCTAAGGACGCTCCCATTAGTTTTGTTTCACCTCTAAGGACGCTCCCATTCGTTTTGTTTCACCTCTAAGGACGCTCCCATTCGTTTTGTTTCACCTCTAAGGACGCTCCCATTCGTTTTGTTTCACCTCTAAGGACGCTCCCATTCGTTTTGTTTCACCTCTAAGGACGCCTCCCATTCGTTTTGTTTCACCTCTAAGGACGCTCCCATTCGTTTTGTTTCACCTCTAAGGACGCTCCCATTCGTTTTGTTTCACCTCTAAGGACGCTCCCATTCGTTTTGTTTCACCTCTAAGGACGCTCCCATTCGTTTTGTTTCACCTCTAAGGACGCTCCCATTCGTTTTGTTTCACCTCTAAGGACGCTCCCATTCGTTTTGTTTCACCTCTAAGGACGCTCCCATTAGTTTTGTTTCACCTCTAAGGACGCTCCCATTCGTTTTGTTTCACCTCTAAGGACGCCTCCCATTCGTTTTGTTTCACCTCTAAGGACGCTCCCATTCGTTTTGTTTCACCTCTAAGGACGCTCCCATTCGTTTTGTTTCACCTCTAAGGACGCTCCCATTCGTTTTGTTTCACCTCTAAGGACGCTCCCATTCGTTTTGTTTCACCTCTAAGGACGCTCCCATTCGTTTGTTTCACCTCTAAGGACGCTCCCATTCGTTTTGTTTCACCTCTAAGGACGCTCCCATTCGTTTTGTTTCACCTCTGGACGCTCCCATTCGTTTTGTTTCACCTCTAAGGACGCTCCCATTCGTTTGTTTCACCTCTGGGACGCTCCCATTCGTTTTGTTTCACCTCTAAGGACGCTCCCATTCGTTTTGTTTCACCTCTAAGGACGCTCCCATTCGTTTTGTTTCACCTCTAAGGACGCTCCCATTCGTTTTGTTTCACCTCTAAGGACGCTCCCATTCGTTTGTTTCACCTCTAAGGACGCTCCCATTCGTTTTGTTTCACCTCTAAGGCGCTCCCATTCGTTTTGTTTCACCTCTAAGGACGCTCCCATTAGTTTTGTTTCACCTCTAAGGACGCTCCCATTCGTTTTGTTTCACCTCTAAGGGCGCTCCCATTCGTTTTGTTTCACCTCTAAGGACGCTCCCATTAGTTTTGTTTCACCTCTAAGGGCGCTCCCATTCGTTTTGTTTCACCTCTAAGGACGCTCCCATTCGTTTTGTTTCACCTCTAAGGACGCTCCCATTCGTTTTGTTTCACCTCTAAGGACGCTCCCATTCGTTTTGTTTCACCTCTAAGGACGCTCCCATTCGTTTTGTTTCACCTCTAAGGACGCTCCCATTCGTTTTGTTTCACCTCTAAGGGCGCTCCCATTCGTTTTGTTTCACCTCTAAGGGCGCTCCCATTCGTTTTGTTTCACCTCTAAGGACGCTCCCATTCGTTTTGTTTCACCTCTAAGGACGCTCCCATTCGTTTTGTTTCACCTCTAAGGACGCTCCCATTCGTTTTGTTTCACCTCTAAGGACGCCTCCCATTCGTTTTGTTTCACCTCTAAGGACGCCTCCCATTCGTTTTGTTTCACCTCTAAGGGCGCTCCCATTAGTTTTGTTTCACCTCTAAGGACGCTCCCATTCGTTTTGTTTCACCTCTAAGGACGCTCCCATTCGTTTTGTTTCACCTCTAAGGACGCTCCCATTCGTTTTGTTTCACCTCTAAGGACGCTCCCATTCGTTTTGTTTCACCTCTAAGGACGCCTCCCATTCGTTTTGTTTCACTCTCTAAGGACGCTCCCATTCGTTTTGTTTCACCTCTAAGGACGCTCCCATTCGTTTTGTTTCACCTCTAGGACGCTCCCATTCCCATTCGTTTTGTTTCACCTCTAAGGACGCTCCCATTCGTTTTGTTTCACCTCTATGACGCTCCCCATTCGTTTTGTTTCACCTCTAGGACGCTCCCATTCGTTTTGTTTCACCTCTAAGGACGCTCCCATTAGTTTTGTTTCACCTCTAAGGGCGCTCCCATTCGTTTTGTTTCACCTCTAAGGACGCGCTCCCATTCGTTTTGTTTCACCTCTAAGGACGCTCCCATTCGTTTTGTTTCACCTCTAAGGACGCTCCCATTCGTTTTGTTTCACCTCTAAGGACGCTCCCATTCGTTTTGTTTCACCTCTAAGGACGCTCCCATTAGTTTTGTTTCACCTCTGCTCCCATTCGTTTGTTTCACCTCTAAGGACGCTCCCATTCGTTTTGTTTCACCTCTCTGAGACGCTCCCATTAGTTTTGTTTCACCTCTAAGGACGCTCCCATTCGTTTTGTTTCACCTCTGGACGCTCCCATTCGTTTTGTTTCACCTCTAAGGACGCTCCCATTCGTTTTGTTTCACCTCTAAGAGCGCCTCCCATTCGTTTGTTTCACCTCTAAGGACGCTCCCATTCGTTTTGTTTCACCTCTAAGGGCGCTCCCATTCGTTTTGTTTCACCTCTAAGGGCGCTCCCATTCGTTTTGTTTCACCTCTAAGGACGCTCCCATTCGTTTTGTTTCACCTCTAAGGACGCTCCCATTCGTTTTGTTTCACCTCTAAGGACGCTCCCATTCGTGCTTTGTTTCCCACCTCTAAGCTGACGCCACTCCCATTCGCTTTGTTTCCCCACCTCTAAGGACGCTCCCATTCGTTTTGTTTCACCTCTAAGGACGCCTCCCATTCGTTTTGTTTCACCTCTAAGGACGCTCCCATTCGTTTTGTTTCACCTCTAAGGGCGCTCCCATTCGTTTTGTTTCACCTCTAAGGACGCTCCCATTCGTTTTGTTTCACCTCTAAGGACGCTCCCATTCGTTTTGTTTCACCTCTAAGGACGCTCCCATTAGTTTTGTTTCTTCACCTCTCTAAAAGACGCTCCCATTCGTTTTGTTTCACCTCTAAGGACGCTCCCATTCGTTTTGTTTCACCTCTAAGGACGCTCCCATTCGTTTTGTTTCACCTCTAAGGACGCTCCCATTCGTTTTGTTTCACCTCTAAGGACGCTCCCATTCGTTTTGTTTCACCTCTAAGGACGCTCCCCACATTCGTTTTGTTTCACCTCTAAGGACGCCTCCCATTCGTTTTGTTTCACCTCTAAGGACGCTCCCATTCGTTTTGTTTCACCTCTAAGGGCGCTCCCATTCGTTTTGTTTCACCTCTAAGGACGCTCCCATTCGTTTTGTTTCACCTCTAAGGACGCTCCCATTCGTTTTGTTTCACCTCTAAGGACGCTCCCATTCGTTTTGTTTCACCTCTAAGGCGCTCCCATTCGTTTTGTTTCACCTCTAAGGACGCTCCCATTAGTTTTGTTTCACCTCTAAGGACGCTCCCATTCGTTTTGTTTCACCTCTAAGGGCGCTCCCATTCGTTTTGTTTCACCTCTAAGGACGCTCCCATTCGTTTTGTTTCACCTCTAAGGACGCTCCCATTCGTTTTGTTTCACCTCTAAGGGCGCTCCCATTCGTTTTGTTTCACCTCTAAGGACGCTCCCATTCGTTTTGTTTCACCTCTAAGGACGCTCCCATTCGTTTTGTTTCACCTCTAAGGACGCTCCCATTCGTTTTGTTTCACCTCTAAGGGCGCTCCCATTCGTTTTGTTTCACCTCTAAGGACGCTCCCATTCGTTTTGTTTCACCTCTCTAAGAGACGCTCCCATTCGTTTTGTTTCACCTCTAAGGGCGCTCCCATTCGTTTTGTTTCACCTCTAAGAGCGCTCCCATTAGTTTTGTTTCACCTCTAAGGACGCTCCCATTCGTTTTGTTTCACCTCTAAGGGCGCTCCCATTCGTTTTGTTTCACCTCTAAGGGCGCCTCCCATTCGTTTTGTTTCACCTCTAAGGACGCTCCCATTCGTTTTGTTTCACCTCTAAGGACGCCTCCCATTCGTTTTGTTTCACCTCTAAGGACGCTCCCATTAGTTTTGTTTCACCTCTAAGGACGCTCCCATTAGTTTTGTTTCACCTCTAAGGGCGCTCCCATTCGTTTTGTTTCACCTCTAAGGACGCTCCCATTCGTTTTGTTTCACCTCTAAGGACGCTCCCCCATTCGTTTTGTTTCACCTCTAAGGACGCTCCCATTCGTTTTGTTTCACCTCTAAGGACGCTCCCATTCGTTTTGTTTCACCTCTAAGGGCTCCCATTCGTTTTGTTTCACCTCTAAGGACGCTCCCATTCGTTTTGTTTCACCTCTAAGGACGCTCCCATTCGTTTTGTTTCACCTCTAAGGACGCTCCCATTCGTTTGTTTCACCTCTAACGCTCCCATTCGTTTTGTTTCACCTCTAAGGGCGCTCCCATTCGTTTTGTTTCACCTCTAAGGACGCTCCCATTCGTTTTGTTTCACCTCTAAGGGCGCTCCCATTCGTTTTGTTTCACCTCTAAGGACGCTCCCATTCGTTTTGTTTCACCTCTAAGGACGCTCCCATTCGTTTTGTTTCACCTCTAAGGACGCTCCCATTCGTTTTGTTTCACCTCTAAGGACGCCTCCCATTCGTTTTGTTTCACCTCTAAGGACGCTCCCATTCGTTTTGTTTCACCTCTAAGGACGCTCCCATTCGTTTTGTTTCACCTCTAAGGACGCTCCCATTCGTTTTGTTTCACCTCTAAGGGACGCTCCCATTCGTTTTGTTTCACCTCTAAGGACGCTCCCATTCGTTTTGTTTCACCTCTAAGGACGCTCCCATTCGTTTTGTTTCACCTCTAAGGACGCTCCCATTCGTTTTGTTTCACCTCTAAGGACGCTCCCATTCGTTTTGTTTCACCTCTAAGGACGCCTCCCATTCGTTTTGTTTCACCTCTAAGGACGCCTCCCATTCGTTTTGTTTCACCTCTAAGGACGCTCCCATTCGTTTTGTTTCACCTCTAAGGCGCTCCCATTCGTTTTGTTTCACCTCTAAGGACGCTCCCATTCGTTTTGTTTCACCTCTAAGGACGCTCCCATTCGTTTTGTTTCACCTCTAAGGACGCTCCCATTCGTTTTGTTTCACCTCTAAGGACGCTCCCATTCGTTTTGTTTCACCTCTAAGGACGCTCCCATTCGTTTTGTTTCACCTCTAAGGCGCTCCCATTCGTTTTGTTTCTCACCTCTAAGGACGCTCCCATTCGTTTTGTTTCACCTCTAAGGACGCTCCCATTCGTTTTGTTTCACCTCTAAGGACGCTCCCATTCGTTTTGTTTCACCTCTAAGGCGCTCCCATTCGTTTTGTTTCACCTCTAAGGCGCTCCCATTCGTTTTGTTTCACCTCTAAGGACGCTCCCATTCGTTTTGTTTCACCTCTAAGGACGCTCCCATTCGTTTTGTTTCACCTCTAAGGACGCTCCCATTAGTTTTGTTTCACCTCTGGGACGCTCCCATTCGTTTTGTTTCACCTCTAAGGACGCTCCCATTCGTTTTGTTTCACCTCTAAGGACGCTCCCATTCGTTTTGTTTCACCTCTAAGGGACGCTCCCATTCGTTTTGTTTCACCTCTAAGGACGCTCCCATTCGTTTTGTTTCACCTCTAAGGCGCTCCCATTCGTTTTGTTTCACCTCTGGGGACGCTCCCATTCGTTTTGTTTCACCTCTCTGGGCGACGCACTCCCATTAGTTTTGTTTCACCTCTAAGGACGCTCCCATTCGTTTTGTTTCACCTCTAAGGACGCTCCCATTCGTTTTGTTTCACCTCTAAGGACGCTCCCATTCGTTTTGTTTCACCTCTAGGACGCTCCCATTCGTTTTGTTTCACCTCTAAGGACGCTCCCATTCGTTTTGTTTCACCTCTAAGGCGCTCCCATTCGTTTTGTTTCACCTCTAAGGGCGCTCCCATTCGTTTTGTTTCACCTCTAAGGGCGCTCCCATTCGTTTTGTTTCACCTCTAAGGACGCTCCCATTCGTTTTGTTTCACCTCTAAGGCGCTCCCATTCGTTTTGTTTCACCTCTAAGGACGCTCCCATTCGTTTTGTTTCACCTCTAAGGGCGCTCCCATTCGTTTTGTTTCACCTCTAAGGGCGCTCCCATTCGTTTTGTTTCACCTCTAAGGACGCTCCCATTAGTTTTGTTTCACCTCTAAGGGCGCTCCCATTCGTTTTGTTTCACCTCTAAGGACGCTCCCATTCGTTTTGTTTCACCTCTAAGGACGCTCCCATTCGTTTTGTTTCACCTCTAAGGGCGCTCCCATTCGTTTTGTTTCACCTCTAAGGACGCTCCCCATTCGTTTTGTTTCACCTCTAAGGACGCTCCCATTCGTTTTGTTTCACCTCTAAGGGCGCTCCCATTCGTTTTGTTTCACCTCTAAGGGCGCTCCCATTCGTTTTGTTTCACCTCTGAGGCGCTCCCATTAGTTTTGTTTCACCTCTAAGGAGCGCTCCCATTCGTTTTGTTTCACCTCTAAGGACGCTCCCATTCGTTTTGTTTCACCTCTAAGGGCGCTCCCATTCGTTTTGTTTCACCTCTAAGGACGCTCCCATTCGTTTTGTTTCACCTCTAAGGGCGCTCCCATTCGTTTTGTTTCACCTCTAAGGGCGCTCCCATTCGTTTTGTTTCACCTCTAAGGACGCTCCCATTCGTTTTGTTTCACCTCTAAGGACGCTCCCATTCGTTTTGTTTCACCTCTAAGGCGCTCCCATTCGTTTTGTTTCACCTCTAAGGGCGCTCCCATTAGTTTTGTTTCACCTCTAAGGAGCGCTCCCATTCGTTTTGTTTCACCTCTAAGGACGCTCCCATTCGTTTTGTTTCACCTCTAAGGACGCTCCCATTCGTTTTGTTTCACCTCTAAGGACGCTCCCATTAGTTTTGTTTCACCTCTAAGGGCGCTCCCATTCGTTTTGTTTCACCTCTAAGGAGCGCTCCCATTAGTTTTTGTTTCACCTCTCTAAGGACGCGCTCCCATTCGTTTTGTTTCACCTCTAAGGGACGCTCCCATTCGTTTTGTTTCACCTCTAAGGACGCTCCCATTCGTTTGTTTCACCTCTAAGGGCGCTCCCATTCGTTTTGTTTCACCTCTAAGGACGCTCCCATTCGTTTTGTTTCACCTCTAGACTCCGCTCCCATTCGTTTTGTTTCACCTCTAAGGACGCTCCCATTCGTTTTGTTTCACATCTAAGGTGACGCTCCCCATTCGTTTGTTTCACCTCTAGACGCTCCCATTAGTTTTGTTTCACCTCTAGACGCTCCCATTCGTTTTGTTTCACCTCTAAGGACGCTCCCATTCGTTTTGTTTCACTCTAAGGACGCTCCCATTCATTTTGTTTCACCTCTAAGGACGCTCCCCATTAGTTTTGTTTCACCTCTAAGGGCGCTCCCATTAGTTTTGTTTCACCTCTAAGGGGCGCTCCCATTCATTTTGTTTCACCTCTAAGGACGCTCCCATTAGTTTTGTTTCACCTCTAAGGACGCTCCCATTCGTTTTGTTTCACCTCTAAGGACGCTCCCATTCGTTTTGTTTCACCTCTAAGGACGCTCCCATTCGTTTTGTTTCACCTCTAAGGACGCTCCCATTCGTTTTGTTTCACCTCTAAGGGACGCTCCCATTCGTTTTGTTTCACCTCTAAGGACGCTCCCATTCGTTTTGTTTCACCTCTAAGGGCGCTCCCATTAGTTTTGTTTCACCTCTAAGGGCGCTCCCATTCGTTTTGTTTCACCTCTAGGGCGCTCCCATTGGTTTGTTTCACCTCTAGGGCTCCCATTGTTTTGTTTCACCTCTAAGGGCGCTCCCATTCGTTTTGTTTCACCTCTAAGGACGCCTCCCATTCGTTTTGTTTCACCTCTAAGGACGCTCCCATTCGTTTTGTTTCACCTCTAAGAGCGCTCCCATTCGTTTTGTTTCACCTCTAAGGACGCTCCCCATTCGTTTTGTTTCACCTCTAAGGGCGCTCCCATTCGTTTTGTTTCACCTCTCTGGACGCTCCCATTCGTTTTGTTTCACCTCTATGACGCTCCCATTGGTTTTGTTTCACCTCTAAGGACGCTCCCATTAGTTTTGTTTCACCTCTAAGGACGCTCCCATTAGTTTTGTTTCACCTCTAAGGACGCTCCCATTCGTTTGTTTCACCTCTAAGGACGCTCCCATTCGTTTTGTTTCACCTCTAAGGACGCTCCCATTCGTTTTGTTTCACCTCTAAGGACGCTCCCATTCGTTTTGTTTCACCTCTAAGGGCAGCTCCCATTCGTTTTGTTTCACCTCTAAGGACGCTCCCATTCGTTTTGTTTCACCTCTAGGAGCGCTCCCATTCGTTTTGTTTCACCTCTAAGGGCGCTCCCATTCGTTTTGTTTCACCTCTGACGCCTCCCATTCGCTTTGTTTCACCTCTAAGGGCGCTCCCATTCGTTTTGTTTCACCTCCTCTGGAGCGCTCCCATTCGTTTTGTTTCACCTCTAAGGACGCTCCCATTAGTTTTGTTTCACCTCTAAGGACGCTCCCATTCGTTTTGTTTCACCTCTAAGGACGCTCCCATTCGTTTTGTTTCACCTCAAGGACGCTCCCATTCGTTTTGTTTCACCTCTAAGGACGCCAACTATTCGTTTTGTTTCACCTCTAAGGACGCTCCCTATTCGTTTGTTTCACCTCTGAGGACGCTCCCATTCGCTTTGTTTCACCTCTAAGGCCGCTCCCATTCGCTTTTGTTTCACACCTCTAGGACGCTCCCATTCGTTTTGTTTCACCTCTAAGGACGCTCCCATTAGTTTTGTTTCACCTCTAAGGGCGCTCCCATTCGCTTTGTTTCACCTCTAAGGACGCTCCCATTCGTTTTAGAGCCTCACCTCTAAGGAGCGCTCCCATTCGTTTTGTTTCACCTCTAAGGACGCTCCCATTCGTTTTGTTTCACCTCTATGACGCTCCCATTCGTTTTGTTTCACCTCTAAGGACGCTCCCATTCGTTTTGTTTCACCTCTACAGGACGCTCCCATTCGTTTTGTTTCACCTCTAAGGACGCCTCCCATTCGTTTTGTTTCACCTCTAAGGACGCTCCCATATTTTGTTTAGAGCACCTCTAAGGACGCCTCCCATTCGTTTTGTTTCACCTCTAAGGGCGCTCCCATTCGTTTTGTTTCACCTCTGAGGGGACGCTCCCATTAGTTTTGTTTCACCTCACAGACGCTCCCATTCGTTTTGTTTCACCTCTAGACGCTCCCATTCGTTTTGTTTCTCACATCTAAGGGGAGCTCCCATTCGTTTTGTTTCACCTCTAAGGACGCTCCCATTAGTTTTGTTTCACCTCTAAGTGACGCTCCCATTCGTTTTGTTTCACCTCTAAGGAGCGCTCCCATTCGTTTGTTTCACCTCTAAGGACGCTCCCATTCGTTTTGTTTCACCTCTAAGGACGCCAGGTTTCACCTCTAAGGACGCCTCCCATTCGGTTTTGTTTCACCTCTAAGGACGCTCCCATTAGTTTTGTTTCACCTCTAAGAGCGCTCCCATTCGTTTTATTTCCCTCTAGGCGCTCCCATTCGTTTTGTTTCACCTCTCACGGACGCTCCCATTCGCTTTGTTTCACCTACGGGACGCTCCCATTCGTTTTGTTTCACCTCTAAGAACGCCTCCCATTCGTTTTGTTTCACCTCTCAGGACGCTCCCATTCGTTTTGTTTCACCTCTAAGGCGCTCCCATTCGTTTTGTTTCACATCTAAGGACGCTCCCCATTCGTTTTGTTTCACCTCTAAGGACGCCTCCCATTCGTTTTGTTTCTACATCGGACGCTCCCCATTCGCTTTTGTTTCACCTCTCACGGACGCTCCCATTCGTTTTGTTTCACCTCTAAGGACGCTCCCATTCGTTTTGTTTCACCTCTCTAAGGACGCCTCCCATTAGTTTTGTTTCACCTCTAAGGACGCTCCCATTAGTTTTGTTTCACATCTAAGGACGCGCTCCCATTCGTTGCCTCTACCATCTAAGGCGCTCCCATTCGTTTTGTTTCACATCTAAGGACGCTCCCATTCGTTTTGTTTCACATCTAGAGCTCCATTCGCTTTTGTTTCACCTCTAAGGACGCTCTCCCATTCCGTTTTGTTTCCACCTCTAGACGCTCCTATTCGCTTTTGTTTCACCTCTACGGACGCTCCCATTCGTTTTGTTTCACCTCTACGACGCTCCCATTCGCTTTTGTTTCAACTCCACGGACGCTCCCATTCGTTTGTTTCACCTCTAAGGACGCTCCCATTCGCTTTGTTTCACATCTAAGGACGCTCCCATTCGCTTTGTTTCACCTCTAAGGACGCCCCCCACATCTGCTTTTGTTTCACATCTAAGGACGCGCCCCATTCGTTTTTGTTTCACCTCTGTTAACGCCTCCCATTCGCTTTTGTTTCACCTCTAAGGAGCGCTCCCATTCGTTTTGTTTCACCTCTGAGGGACGCTCCCATTAGTTTTGTTTCACCTCTAAGAGACGCTCCCATTCGTTTTGTTTCACCTCTAAGGACGCGCTCCCATTCGTTTCACCTCTAAGGGCGCTCCCATTCGTTTTGTTTCACCTCTGGGACGCTCCCATTCGCTTTGTTTCACCTCTCTGACGCTCCCATTCGTTTTTGTTTCACCTCACGAGACGCTCCCATTCGTTTTGTTTCACCTCTAAGGACGCTCCCATTCGTTTTGTTTCACCTCTAAGGACGCTCCCATTCGCTTTGTTTCACCTCTAAGGACGCTCCCATTAGTTTTGTTTCACATCTAAGGACGCTCCCATTCGTTTTGTTTCACCTCTAAGGACGCTCCCATTCGCTTTTGTTTCACATCTAAGGACGCTCCCATTCGCTTTGTTTCACCTCTGGACGCTCCCATTCGTTTGTTTCACCTCTAAGGGCGCTCCCATTCGTTTTGTTTCACCTCTAAGGATGCTCCCATTCGTTTTGTTTCACCTCTAAGGACGCTCCCATTCGTTTGTTTCACACCTCTCACGACGCCCATTCGTTTTGTTTCACCTCTCACGGACGCTCCCATTCGTTTTGTTTCACCTCTAGGACGCTCCCATTCGCTTTGTTTCACATCTAAGCGCTCCCATTCGCTTTGTTTCACCTCTAAGGACGCCCATTCGCTTTGTTTCACCTCTAAGACGCGCTCCCATTCGCTTTGTTTCACCTCTAAGGACGCTCCCATTCGTTTTGTTTCACCTCTAAGGAGCGCTCCCATTCGCTTTTGTTTCACCTCTAAGGACGCTCCCATTAGTTTTGTTTCACATCTAAGGACGCTCCCATTCGTTTTGTTTCACCTCTAAGGACGCTCCCATTCGTTTTGTTTCACCTCTACGGACGCGCTCCCATTCGTTTGTTTCACCTCTAAGGAGCGCTCCCATTCGCTTTGTTTCACATCTAAGGGACGCTCCCATTCGCTTTTTGTTTCACCTCTAAGGGCGCTCCCATTCGTTTTGTTTCACCTCTAAGGACGCTCCCATTCGTTTTGTTTCTCACCTCTAAGGACGCCTCCCATTCGTTTTGTTTCACCTCTAAGGACGCTCCCATTCGTTTTGTTTCACCTCTAAGGACGCTCCCATTAGTTTTGTTTCACCTCTAAGGGCGCTCCCATTCGTTTTGTTTCACCTCTAAGGAGCGCCTCCCCATTCGTTTTGTTTCACCTCTAAGGACGCTCCCATTCGTTTTGTTTCACCTCTAAGGACGCTCCCATTCGTTTTGTTTCACCTCTAAGGACGCTCCCATTCGTTTTGTTTCACCTCTAAGGACGCTCCCATTAGTTTTGTTTCACCTCTAAGGACGCTCCCATTCGTTTTGTTTCACCTCTAAGGGCGCTCCCATTCGTTTTGTTTCACCTCTAAGGACGCTCCCATTCGTTTTGTTTCACCTCTAAGGACGCTCCCATTAGTTTTGTTTCTACTACCTCTGGCGACGCTCCCATTCGTTTTGTTTCACCTCTAAGGACGCTCCCATTCGTTTTGTTTCACCTCTACGGACGCTCCCATTCGTTTTGTTTCACCTCTAAGGACGCTCCCATTCGTTTTGTTTCACCTCTAAGGACGCTCCCATTCGTTTTGTTTCACCTCTAAGGCCGCTCCCATTCGTTTTGTTTCACCTCTGAGGACGCTCCCATTCGTTTTGTTTCACCTCTAAGGCCGCTCCCATTCGTTTTGTTTCACCTCTGAGGACGCTCCCATTAGTTTTGTTTCACCTCTAAGGACGCTCCCATTAGTTTTGTTTCACCTCTAAGGACGCTCCCATTCGTTTTGTTTCACCTCTAAGGACGCTCCCATTCGTTTTGTTTCACCTCTAAGGACGCTCCCATTCGTTTTGTTTCACCTCTAAGGACGCTCCCATTCGTTTTGTTTCACCTCTAAGGACGCTCCCATTCGTTTTGTTTCACCTCTAAGGACGCTCCCATTCGTTTTGTTTCACCTCTCACGGACGCTCCCATTCGTTTTGTTTCACCTCTAAGGACGCTCCCATTCGTTTTGTTTCACCTCTAAGGACGCTCCCATTCGTTTTGTTTCACCTCTAAGGACGCTCCCATTCGTTTTGTTTCACCTCTAAGGACGCTCCCATTCGTTTTGTTTCACCTCTACGGACGCTCCCATTAGTTTTGTTTCACCTCTAAGGACGCTCCCATTCGTTTTGTTTCACCTCTAAGGACGCTCCCATTCGTTTTGTTTCACCTCTACGGACGCTCCCATTCGTTTTTTTTCACCTCTAAGGACGCTCCCATTAGTTTTGTTTCACCTCTACGGACGCTCCCATTCGTTTTGTTTCACCTCTAAGGACGCTCCCATTAGTTTTGTTTCACCTCTAAGGACGCTCCCATTCGTTTTGTTTCACCTCTAAGGCCGCTCCCATTCGTTTTGTTTCACCTCTAAGGACGCTCCCATTCGTTTTGTTTCACCTCTAAGGACGCTCCCATTCGCTTTATTTCACCCTCTAAGGACGCTCCCATTCGTTTTGTTTCACCTCTAAGGACGCTCCCATTCGTTTTGTTTCACCTCTAAGGACGCTCCCATTCGTTTTGTTTCAACTCTACGGACGCTCCCATTAGTTTTGTTTCACCTCTAAGGACGCTCCCATTAGTTTTGTTTCACCTCTAAGGACGCTCCCATTCGTTTTGTTTCACCTCTAAGGACGCTCCCATTCGTTTTGTTTCACCTCTACGGACGCTCCCATTCGTTTTGTTTCACCTCTAAGGACGCTCCCATTAGTTTTGTTTCACCTCTACGGACGCTCCCATTCGTTTTCTTTCACCTCTAAGGACGCTCCCATTCGTTTTGTTTCACCTCTAAGGACGCTCCCATTAGTTTTGTTTCACATCTAAGGACGCTCCCATTCGTTTTGTTTCACCTCTAAGGACGCTCCCATTCGTTTTGTTTCACCTCTAAGGACGCTCCCATTCGTTTTGTTTCACCTCTAAGGACGCTCCCATTCGTTTTGTTTCACCTCTAAGGACGCTCCCATTCGTTTTGTTTCACCTCTAAGGACGCTCCCATTAGTTTTGTTTCACCTCTAAGGACGCTCCCATTCGTTTTGTTTCACCTCTAAGGACGCTCCCATTCGTTTTGTTTCACCTCTAAGGACGCTCCCATTCGTTTTGTTTCACCTCTAAGGACGCTCCCATTAGTTTTGTTTCACATCTAAGGACGCTCCCATTCGTTTTGTTTCACCTCTAAGGACGCTCCCATTCGTTTTGTTTCACCTCTACGGACGCTCCCATTCGTTTTGTTTCACCTCTAAGGACGCTCCCATTCGTTTTGTTTCACCTCTAAGGACGCTCCCATTCGTTTTGTTTCACCTCTAAGGCCGCTCCCATTCGTTTTGTTTCACCTCTGAGGACGCTCCCATTCGTTTTGTTTCACCTCTAAGGACGCTCCCATTCGTTTTGTTTCACCTCTGAGGACGCTCCCATTAGTTTTGTTTCACCTCTAAGGACGCTCCCATTAGTTTTGTTTCACCTCTAAGGACGCTCCCATTCGTTTTGTTTCACCTCTAAGGACGCTCCCATTCGTTTTGTTTCACCTCTAAGGACGCTCCCATTCGTTTTGTTTCACCTCTAAGGACGCTCCCATTCGTTTTGTTTCACCTCTAAGGAGCGCTCCCATTCGTTTTGTTTCACCTCTAAGGACGCTCCCATTCGTTTTGTTTCACCTCTGGACGCTCCCATTCGTTTTGTTTCACCTCTAAGGCCGCTCCCATTCGTTTTGTTTCACCTCTGGGACGCTCCCATTCGTTTTGTTTCACCTCTAAGGACGCTCCCATTCGTTTTGTTTCACCTCTACGGACGCTCCCATTCGTTTTGTTTCACCTCTAAGGACGCTCCCATTAGTTTTGTTTCACCTCTACGGACGCTCCCATTCGTTTTGTTTCACCTCTAAGGACGCTCCCATTAGTTTTGAGTTCACCTCTAAGGACGCTCCCATTCGTTTTGTTTCACCTCTAAGGCCGCTCCCATTCGTTTTGTTTCACCTCTAAGGACGCTCCCATTCGCTTTGTTTCACCTCTAAGGACGCTCCCATTCGTTTTGTTTCACCTCTAAGGACGCCTCCATTCGTTTTGTTTCACCTCTAAGGACGCTCCCATTCGTTTTGTTTCACCTCTAAGGACGCTCCCATTCGCTTTGTTTCACCTCTACGGACGCCTCCCATTAGTTTTGTTTCACCTCTAAGGACGCTCCCATTAGTTTTGTTTCACCTCTAAGGACGCTCCCATTCGTTTTGTTTCACCTCTAAGGACGCTCCCATTCGCTTTGTTTCACCTCTACGGACGCTCCCATTCGTTTTGTTTCACCTCTAAGGACGCCTCCCATTAGTTTTGTTTCACCTCACGGACGCTCCCATTCGTTTTGTTTCACCTCTAAGGACGCTCCCATTCGTTTTGTTTCACCTCTAAGGACGCCTCCCATCCGCTTTGTTTCACCTCTAAGGACGCTCCCATTCGCTTTGTTTCACCTCTAAGGACGCCCCATTCGCTTTTGTTTCACCTCTAAGGACGCTCCCATTCGTTTTGTTTCACCTCTAAGGACGCTCCCATTCGTTTTGTTTCACCTCTAAGGACGCGCTCCCATTCGTTTTGTTTCCCCTCTAAGGCCGCTCCCATTCGTTTTGTTTCACCTCTAAGGACGCTCCCATTCGTTTTGTTTCACCTCTAAGGACGCTCCCATTCGTTTTGTTTCACCTCTAAGGACGCTCCCATTCGTTTTGTTTCACCTCTAAGGACGCTCCCATTCGTTTTGTTTCACCTCTAAGGACGCTCCCATTCGTTTTGTTTCACCTCTAAGGACGCCTCCCATTCGTTTTGTTTCACATCTAAGGACGCTCCCATTCGCTTTGTTTCACCTCTAAGGACGCGCTCCCATTCGCTTTGTTTCACCTCTAAGGACGCTCCCATTTGTTTTGTTTCACATCTACGGACGCTCCCATTCGTTTTGTTTCACCTCTAAGGACGCTCCCATTCGTTTTGTTTCACCTCTAAGGACGCTCCCATTCGTTTTGTTTCACATCTACGGACGCTCCCATTCGTTTTGTTTCACATCTAAGGACGCTCCCATTCGTTTTGTTTCACATCTAAGGCCGCTCCCATTCGTTTTGTTTCACCTCTAAGGACGCTCCCATTCGTTTTGTTTCACATCTAAGGACGCTCCCATTCGTTTTGTTTCACCTCTAAGGACGCTCCCATTCGTTTTGTTTCACCTCTAAGGACGCTCCCATTCGTTTTGTTTCACATCTAAGGCCGCTCCCATTCGTTTTGTTTCACCTCTAAGGACGCTCCCATTCGTTTTGTTTCACATCTAAGGACGCTCCCATTCTTTTTATTTCACCTCTAAGGACTCTCCCATTCGTTTTGTTTCACCTCTAAGGACGCTCCCATTCGCTTTTGTTTCACATCTAAGGACGCTCCCATTCGCTTTGTTTCACCTCTAAGGACGCCTCCCATTAGTTTTGTTTCACATCTAAGGACGCTCCCATTCGCTTTTGTTTCACATCTAAGGACGCTCCCATTTGTTTTGTTTCACCTCTAAGGACGCTCCCATTAGTTTTGTTTCACCTCTAAGGACGCCTCCCATTCGCTTTGTTTCACCTCTACGGACGCTCCCATTCGTTTTGTTTCACCTCTAAGGACGCTCCCATTAGTTTTGTTTCACCTCACGGACGCTCCCATTCGTTTTGTTTCACCTCTAAGGACGCCTCCCATTCGTTTTGTTTCACCTCTAAGGACGCTCCCATCCGTTTTGTTTCACCTCTAAGGACGCTCCCATTCGCTTTGTTTCACCTCTAAGGACGCTCCCATTCGTTTTGTTTCACCTCTAAGGACGCTCCCATTCGTTTTGTTTCACCTCTAAGGACGCTCCCATTCGCTTTTGTTTCACCTCTAAGGACGCTCCCATTCGCTTTGTTTCCTCTAAGGCCGCTCCCATTCGCTTTAGAGCCTTCACCTCTAAGGACGCTCCCATTCGTTTTGTTTCACCTCTAAGGACGCTCCCATTCGTTTTGTTTCACCTCTAAGGACGCTCCCATTCGTTTTGTTTCACCTCTAAGGACGCTCCCATTCGTTTTGTTTCACCTCTAAGGACGCGCTCCCATTCGCTTTTGTTTCACCTCTAAGGACGCGCTCCCATTCGCTTTGTTTCACATCTAAGGACGCTCCCATTCGCTTTGTTTCACCTCTAAGGACGCCTCCCATTCGTTTTGTTTCACCTCTAAGGACGCTCCCATTTGTTTTGTTTCACATCTACGGACGCTCCCATTCGTTTTGTTTCACCTCTAAGGACGCTCCCATTCGCTTTTGTTTCACCTCTAAGGACGCTCCCATTCGCTTTTGTTTCACATCTACGGACGCTCCCATTCGTTTTGTTTCACATCTAAGGACGCTCCCATTCGTTTTGTTTCACATCTAAGGTCCGCTCCCATTCGCTTTGTTTCACCTCTAAGGACGCTCCCATTCGCTTTTGTTTCACATCTAAGGACGCTCCCATTCGCTTTTGTTTCACCTCTAAGGACGCCTCCCATTCGTTTTGTTTCACCTCTAAGGACGCTCCCATTCGTTTTGTTTCACATCTAAGGCCGCTCCCATTCGTTTTGTTTCACCTCTAAGGACGCTCTCATTCGTTTTGTTTCACATCTAAGGACGCTCCCATTCTTTTTATTTCACCTCTAAGGACTCTCCCATTCGTTTTGTTTCACCTCTAAGGACGCCTCCATTCGCTTTGTTTCACATCTAAGGACGCCTCCCATTCGCTTTGTTTCACCTCTAAGGACGCTCCCATTAGTTTTGTTTCACATCTAAGGACGCTCCCATTCGTTTTGTTTCACATCTAAGGACGCTCCCATTTGTTTTGTTTCACCTCTAAGGACGCTCCCATTAGTTTTGTTTCACCTCTAAGGACGCTCCCATTCGTTTTGTTTCACATCTAAGGACGCTCCCATTCGTTTTGGGTTAGGGTTAGCCCTAACCTTAAAAAATGATTTGAAATCAACAACAGAGCTCTACACCACAGTGCTAGAAGTATTCTGAGTATTCTGCACTTTCTTTGCCAAAGAGCAATGAAATCATATTTGTTTTCCCTACGGCGCCTCCCTGTGGTGTGGGGTAATTTCAGGGCCATAAAAACTCACCTTCACATGACAGGTAATTACGGTCTCCCAGAAAACCAACACAGAAAAACACATCATAGATACTTCTACCTTTATTATAGCTAAAGATGATGACAGAGTCATTACAATAACCCATCACCGAACAGTCATTCAGGTATGTAAACGGTCATTCAGGTATGTAAGATGGACTATAGCCTTCTAAACTTTAGCTATGTGTCCAGTAATAAACAAACAAGATTCAGTGGATGGACATCTCAAGCCATTATCAAATGCAGTACAGTTCCCCTTGAGAAACAACAATATAAAGCAGTAAGTCAGTTTAATGTAGTTGTGAAACCCTGCCCAGTGAAATCATCTGGAGGGCTCATACTAACTACAGTACTTTATGTGCTCGGCTCTCATTTATTTGGGAGCTGAGCCAAGATATTTAATAACTCTTTTTCTTGTGGGTGCCCGGAGAAATTTCCCCACTTGTCCAAATGTTCCTTGTTTTAACTATCCTTGTGAAGACTTCTGGATCAACTGATAGGCCTAGTGGTTAGGGGTTAAAGGTAGGGTTAGGGTTAGGTTAAGGTTTAGGGGTTAAGGTTAGGGTTAGGTTAAGGGTTAGGGGTTAAGGGTTAGGTTAAGGGTTAGGGGTTAATATTAGGGTTAGGGGTTAAGGTTATGGTTAGGTTAAGGGTTAGGTTTTGGGTTAGGTTAAGGTTAGGGTTAGGGGTTAAGGTTAGTTAAGGTTAGGGTTAGGGTTAGGTTAAGGGTTAGGGTTAGGTTAAGATGAAGGTTAGGGTTAGGGTTAGGTTAAAGGTTAAGGGTTAGGGGTAAAGGTTAGGGGTTAAGGTTAGGGGTTAAGGTTAGGGTTAGGGTTAAGGTTAGGGTTATGTTAAGGGTTAGGGTTAGGTTAAGGGTTAGGAGTTAGGGTTTAAGGTTAGGGGTTAAGGTTAGGATTAGGGATTACGGTTATGGTTAGGGTTAGGTTAAGGGTTAGGTTAAAAGCTGGTGTTAGTTAGTTAAAGGCTAGGCTTAGGGTTAGGCCAGGCCAGGCTACAGGGTTAGGCTAAGGCTAGGGTTAGACATGCTAGGGTTAAGGCTAGGGCTAAGGTTAGGCCAGTGTGCTTAGACTTAGGCCTAGATTTAAGGCTAAGGGCCATATGTTTAGGTTAGGGCTTCAAGGTTAGGGCTACTAGGATTTAGGCTAGGTCCAGGTTAGGGGTTACAAGAGTTGGTTGCAGCTTATGCTAGGCTCTAGGCTAGGTTAAGGCTAGGGCTAGGGCCAGGTGCTAAGGTTAGGTTAGTTAAGGTTAAGTAGTTATGCTAAGGTTAGGGTTGGGGTTAAGATTAGGGTTAAGGTTATGGTTAGGTTAAGGGTTAGGTTAAGGTTAGGGTTAGGTTAAGGGTTAGGGGTTAAGGTTAGGGGTTAAGGTTAGGGTTAGGTTAAGGGTTAGGTTAAGGGTTAGGAGTTAAGGTTAGGTTAGGGTTAAGGTTAGGGTTAGGTTAAGGGTTAGGGAGTTAAGGTTAGGTTAGGTTAAGGTTAGGTTAGGTTAAGGGTTAGGTTAAGGGGGTTAGGAGTTAAGGTTAGGTTAAGATTAGGTTAGATTAGGGATTACGTTATGGTTAGGCTAAGGGCCAGTATGCCAAGGCTAGGGGTTAGGCTGCGCCAGGCTAGGCTAAGGTTAGGGTTAAGGCTAGGGTTAGGTTAAGGGCTAGGCCAAGGTTAGGTTAAGGCAGGTGTAGGAGCTACAACAAGCAGGTTAGGCCATGCCAGGTTAGGCTACAAGGTTAGGTGTTGTGCTGCTAGGCTAGATTGAAGGTTAGGCTAGGCTAGGCTTATGGCTAGGCTTAAGGTTAGGGCTAAGGCTAGGAGAAGGCTAGGCTAGGCCAGGGCTAAGGCCAGGGCCAAGAACCACGCTAGGCTCTAGGCCAGGCTAGCTATTAGGCCAGGCCAGGGCCAGGCCATGCTGCCAGGGCTAGCTAGGCTCACGCCATAAGGCCAGCTAGGGGCTGGGGGCCAACTAGGCCAAGGCCAAGGGCTAGGCCATAGGCCAGGCCAAGGCTAGGCATGGGCCAGGCCATGCCAGGCCAGGGCCAAGGCCAGGCTAAGGCTGGGCCATGGCCAGGCTATGCCAGGGTTAGCACAAGGGCTTAGGCCATGCTAGGTTATGGGCCAGGCCATGGGCCAGGAGCCATACTAGGCTAGGTTAAGGGTTAGGGCTAGGCTAGTACAGGTTAGGTTAGGAGTTAAGGTTATTAGTGGGTTAAGATTAAGGGTTAGGTTAAGGTTATGGTTAAGGTTAAGGGTTAGGTTTAGGTTAGGTTAAGGGTTAGGTTAAGGTTAGGCTAGAGGTTAAGGTTAGGTTAGGTTAATGGTTAGGTTAAGAAGCTAGTTAGGGTTAGGGTTAAGAAGTTAAGGGTTAGTGTTAATGTGCCAGTGCTAGTGCCAGGCTACAAGGCAGGGTTAGGGTTAAGGGCTAGGGCCAGGTGCACAGCTTTGGAAAGTGTTAAGGTTAGGTTAGGTTAAGGTTAGGATTAGGCTAGGCTTCAGGTAAGGCCAAGTTAAGGTTAAGGTTAGGCTAGGCTAGGCTAGGCTTAGGCTAGGCTAAGGGTTGTAAGGCTAGGGTTACATATGCTATGCTAAAGAGCAAGCCATGTCAAGTAAGGGCTAGGCTAGGCCAGCTAAGCATTAGGCTAAGGCCATGGTTAGCTAAGGGTTAGGCTACAGTTAAGCTAAGAAGTTAGGCTTAAGGCTAGGGCCAAGGTTAAGGGCTAGGGCTAAGGTTAGCCAGGGCTAAGGGTTAGGCTAAGGGTTAAGGCCAGCTATGCCATGTTAGGCTAGGGTTAAGGGCCATGCTAGGAGCTAGGCTAAGGCTAGGAGCTACAAGGCTAGGCTAAGGGCCATAGGGCTGCCAGGGCTTAAGGCCAGGCTAAGGCCAGGGAGCATACAAGAAGTTAAGACTTCAGGCTAGGCCAAGGCCATACTAGGCTAAGGCCAGGCTCTAGGCTACAGGCTAAGGCTTAGGGTTAGGGCTAGGCTAGGTTAGGGTTAGCCAATGGTTAGGGCCATAGGGCTAGGGCCAAGGCTAGGCTTAGGCTATGCAAGGGTTAGGTGCCATGTTATGGCCAAGGCTATGTTATTAGGCCATTAGGGTTAAGGTTATGGTTACAAGGTTAGGGTTATGGTTAGGGTTAGGTTATATAGAGTTAAGGTTAGGGGTAAAGGTTAGGGTTAGATTAAGGGTTAGGGTTAGGTTAAGGGTTAGGGTTTAAAGTTAGGGGTTAAGATTAGGGTTAGGGATTAAGGTTAGGGGTTAAGGTTAGGGATTAAGGTTAGAGGTTAAGGTTAGGATTAGGGGTTATGGTAAGGGATAGGTTTAGGGATTAAGGTTAGGGTTAGATTAAGGGTTAGGTTTAGAAGCTTTGGAAAATAGGATTTTGAATGGTAATTGTTTTATAGTATTAGGGTTAGGGGTTATGGTTAGGGATAGGTTTAGGGGTTAAGGTTAGGGTTAGATTAAGGGTTAGGTTTAGGATCTACGGAAAATAGGATTTTGAATGGTAATTGTTTGATACCCACAAGGATAGTGTGTGTGTGGGTGTGAGGCTCTGGATGGATGAGGCTGATGCCTTGCCACCGGGGCAGAACGCTAATTGATCATGGATTAGAGACACTTCCTCAATTTAAAGAGGAAATATGTTAACCCATCCAGCCCTGTGGTTATGATACATGATCCTGTACAGTGGTGAGGAAAGTATTCAGACCCTTTGCCTTCTTCCACATGTTGTTACGTTACAGCCTTATACTAAAACGGATTCAATTTCCTCACCAAATACACACAATACCCTGACATCACAATACCCCATAATGACATCACAATACCCCATAATGACAGAGCAAAAACAGGTTTTTAGAAATGTTAGCAAGTTTATTAAAAAAAAAACAGGGTTAGGGTTAGGTTAGGTAAGGGTCAGGTTAGTTAGGTCAGGGTTAGGTGCAGGTTGAATTAGGCCAGGTGCAGAGTCAGGTTAGGGTGCAAGGGCCAGGTTAGGTTAGGTCAGGTGCTAAATAGGTTAGGGCCAAGTAGTGTATGGTTAGGCCAGGGTCAGGCTAGGTTAGGCCAGGTTAGGGTCAGCTGCTACAGCCTAGGCTAGGCTAGAAATGTAATCAGGCTAGGCCAGGCTGTGGTTAGGCCAGCTAGCCAGGTTAGGGTCAGGTCAGGCCAAGAAATAAAGAAATGTCAGGCAGGGCCAAATGTAAGAAATCAGGCCAAGTTAGGCCAGGCCAAGGTTAGGTCAGCAGCAGGCCAAGCTAGGCCCAGGCCAGGGCCAGGCCAGTGCCAGGTGGCCAGGCTAGGGCCAAATGTGCTAGGCCAGGCCAGGCTAGGTCCAGGCACAGGCAGTTGTGCAAGGCCAGGCCAGGCCAGCCAGCTAGGCCAGCAAGGGCTAGCCAGGCTGTGGCCAGGCCAGGCCAGTGCTACTGTGGGCACAACAGCCAGGTTGTGCTAGGTCAGGCCAAGCAGTGCCAAGGCCAGGCCAGCCAGGCTAGCCAGCCAGGGCCAGGCCAGGCTAGGCAGGGCCAGGCCAGCCAGTGGCCAGGGCTGGGTAATCAGGCCAGGCCAGGGCCAGGGGCTTAGGGTTAAATGTGGGCCAAAGCCAAGAAGAAGAAGAAATAGGGTTAGGCTGTGGCTAGGTTAGGCTCAGGCAGGCTAGGGCCAGGGCTAGGGTTAGGCCAAAATAGGGCCAGGCTGTGTTAGGCCAGGCTAGGGTTAGGCCAGTGGTCTGTTTGTACATTAAACTAAGTGATTCAGTTAGAGGGTGGTAACTCAGAGCTGTACAGGAAAGTCACGGATGGTAATGTGAAAACTTTATTAACTGTGATGGCAGGAACAATTTGGCAATTTGGTAAATGTGTATGAAATTACAGTAGACTATTCCTTAGCATTTAGGTAATCCACATGAATTACAGTAGACTATTCCTTAGCCCTTAGGTAATCCACATGCATTACAGTAGACTATTCCTTAGCCCTTAGGTAATCCACATGAATTACAGTAGACTATTCCTTAGCCCTTAGGTAATCCACATGAATTACAGTAGACTATTCCTTAGCCCTTAGGTAATCCACATGAATTACAGTAGACTATTCCTTAGCCCTTAGGTAATCCACATGAATTACAGTAGACTATTCCTTAGCCCTTAGGTAATCCACATGAATTACAGTAGACTATTCCTTAGCCCTTATGTAATCCACATGAATTACAGTAGACTATTCCTTAGCCTTTAGGTAATCCACATGAATTACAGTAGACTATTCCTTAGCCCTTAGGTAATCCACATGAATTACAGTAGACTATTCCTTAGCCTTTAGGTAATCCACATGAATTACAGTAGACTATTCCTTAGCCCTTAGGTAATCCACATGAATTACAGTAGACTATTCCTTAGCCCTTAGGTAATCCACATGAATTACAGTAGACTATTCCTTAGCCCTTAGGTAATCCACATGAATTACAGTAGACTATTCCTTAGCCCTTAGGTAATCCACATGAATTACAGTAGACTATTCCTTAGCCTTTAGGTAATCCACATGAATTACAGTAGACTATTCCTTAGCCCTTAGGTAAACCATATGAATTACAGTAGACTATTCCTTAGCCTTTAGGTAATCCACATGAATTACAGTAGACTATTCCTTAGCTTTTAGGTAATCCACATGAATTACAGTAGACTATTCCTTAGCCCTTAGGTAATCCACATGAATTACAGTAGACTATTCCTTAGCCCTTAGGTAATCCACATGAATTACAGTAGACTATTCCTTAGCCCTTAGGTAATCCACATGAATTACAGTAGACTATTCCTTAGCCCTTAGGTAATCCACATGAATTACAGTAGACTATTCCTTAGCCTTTAGGTAATCCACATGAATTACAGTAGACTATTCCTTAGCCCTTAGGTAAACCATATGAATTACAGTAGACTATTCCTTAGCCTTTAGGTAATCCACATGAATTACAGTAGACTATTCCTTAGCCTTTAGGTAATCCACATGAATTACAGTAGACTATTCCTTAGCCCTTAGGTAATCCACATGAATTACAGTAGACTATTCCTTAGCCCTTAGGTAATCCACATGAATTACAGTAGACTATTCCTTAGCCCTTAGGTAATCCACATGAATTACAGTAGACTATTCCTTAGCCCTTAGGTAATCCACATGAAATACAGTAGACTATTCCTTAGCCCTTAGGTAATCCACATGAAATACAGTAGACTATTCCTTAGCCCTTAGGTAATCCACATGATAGAGAACTACTATCGTTTACATTTCAGACTGACTGTAGTTAAAAAGTTAAAAAACAAACCAACAAATAACCTCTAAAGCACATTTGAAATGAGGGTATAAACACTTCCTTCCATGTTGTGAACTATTAAATACAAATAGACAATACTACTTCAAATCTGTAAATCGGACAAAATAAATGTAAACAAAGTGTTCAGAAGCAAATCAAGTACAAATGTATATTTAGAAAAGTCTCGCTAGAGCTTTTAAAACCCGATGTATACAAAGGAAAAAAATACAATATTACTTCATATCTGTAACACCGACCACAACTGTAATATATGATTAAGTAATGAAGTAGTAATGTACATTGAAAAGCACAAAGCCAAATCCTAGTTTAAAACCCAATGTTTCCCCGTGCCAGACTGTACCCCAGTTTGTTCTGGTTGCTGATATAGGACATGAGACCCACATAGGCCTCGATGAGCAGAGGCTGGTTCAGCACCAGGACACCGTTGGCCTTCCCAGGGACGGGCGTCTTTAGGTGGGCCTTCTGGGCTGCCTCCGTCAGCTGCTCACGGAAGCTCTGGATCTGAGAAAGGGAGGGAGGGGAGAGATAGAGGACGAGACAGAGTAAGAGAGGAGAGAGAGAGAAGAAGAGAGAGAGGAAGAGAGAGAGGAAGAGAGGGAGGGAGAGAGGAGAGAGAGAGGAAGAGAGGAGGGAGAGAGAGAGGAAGAGAGAGAGGAAGAGAGGAGGGAGAGACAGAGGAAGAGAGGAGGGAGAGAGAGGAAGAGAGGAGGGAGAGAGAGAGGAGAGAGAGGAAGAGAGGAGGGAGAGAGAGAGGAGAGAGAGAGAGAGAGGAAGAGAGGAGGGAGAGAGAGAGGAAGAGAGGAGGGAGAGACAGAGGACGAGAGGAGGGAGAGAGAGGAAGAGAGGAGGGAGAGAGAGGAAGAGAGGAGGGAGAGAGAGAGAGAGGTAGAGGAGGGAGAGAGGAGGGAGAGACAGAGGAAGAGAGGAGGGAGAGAGAGAGGAAGAGAGGAGGGAGAGACAGAGGACGAGAGGAGGGAGAGAGAGAGGAAGAGAGAGAGGAAGAGAGGAGGGAGAGAGAGAGGAAGAGAGGAGGGAGAGACAGAGGACGAGGAGGAGGGAGAGAGAGAGAGGTAGAGGAGGGAGAGAGGAGGGAGAGACAGAGGACGAGAGGAGGGAGAGAGAGAGGAAGAGAGAGAGGAAGAGAGGAGGGAGAGACAGAGGAAGAGAGGAGGGAGAGAGAGAGGAAGAGAGGAGGGAGAGAGAGGGAGGTAGAGGAGGGAGAGAGGAGGGAGAGACAGAGGAAGAGAGGAGGGAGAGAGAGAGGAAGAGAGGAGGGAGAGAGAGGAAGAGGAGGGAGAGAGAGGAAGAGAGGAGGGAGAGAGAGAGAGGTAGAGGAGGAAGAGAGGAGGGAGAGACAGAGGAAGAGAGGAGGGAGAGACACAGGAAGAGAGGAGGGAGAGACAGAGGAAAAGAGAGAGGAAGAGAGGAGGGAGAGAGAGAGGAAGAGAGAGAGGAAGAGAGGAGAGAGAGAGAGGAAGAGAGGAGAGAGAGAGAGGTAGAGGAGGGAGAGAGAGAGGAAGAGAGGAGGGAGAGAGAGAGGAAGAGAGAGAGGAAGAGAGGAGGGAGAGACACAGGAAGAGAGGAGGGAGAGAGAGAGGAAGAGAGAGAGGAAGAGGAAACACGCCAGAATGAGGAACAGTTAAAACAGTGTTTGGCCTTTCTATCCCCTCTGACCACAGAACATCGGCTGCAATTTTTCATTTCCCGACTGTTCTACATGTTGACTCGGCACAGTTCGTCGACACACAGCAGGTGATCTGATGCGCATGGCCGCATGTCTTGTCGTTTGAGAAAGGTAGGGAGAGATGGATGGAGGGAAGACCACAGACCATCTGAAATGGTCCACCCACGCAGACAGTGTGGCGAAGAAGGCGCTACAGCGTCTCTTCAACCTCAGGAGGCTAAAGAAATTCGGCCTACCTTCCAGGACACCTACACCACCCGATGTCACAGGAAGGCCAAAAAGATCATCAAGGACAACAACCACCCGAGCCACGGCCTGTTCACCCCGCTATCATCCAGAAGGCGAGGTCAGTACAGGTGCATCAAAGCTGGGACTGAGACACTGAAAAACAGCTTCTACCTCAAGGCCATCAGACTGTTAAACAGCCATCACTAGCCGGCTGCCACCCGGTTACTCAACCCTGCACCATAGAGGCTGCTGCCCTATAGACATGGAATCACTGGTCACTCTAATAAGGTCTACATACTGCTTCACTCATTTCATATGTATGTACTGTATTCTACTGTATTTAGTCAATGCCACTCCAACATTGCTCGTCCTAATATTTATATATTCCTTAACTCCATTGTTTTACTTTAGATGTGTGTGTATTGTTGTGAATTGTTAGATGCTACTGCACTATTGGAGCTGGAAACACAAGCATTTCACTACTACACCCGCAATAACATCTGCTAAATATGTGTGTGTGACCAATAACATTGGATTTGAATGGTCGGGTTTCGGGTGGTATGATGGTCGGGTGTAGGGTGGTAGGGTGTAGGGTGGTAGGGTGTAGGGTGGTAGGGTGGTAGGGTGGTAGGTTGGTAGGATGGTTGTGTGTAGGGCGGTAGGATGGTAGGGTGGTAGGGAGTAGAGTATTAGGATGGTAGGATGGTTGGGTGTAAGGTGTAGGATGGTTGGTTGAAGGGTGTAGAATTGTAGGATTGTAGGGTGGTTGGGCGTATGGTGGTAGGTTGGTAGGATGGTCAGGTGTAGGGTGTAGGATGGTAGGGTGGTAGGATGGTTGGGAGTAGGGTGGTAGGTTTGTATGATGGTCAGGTGTAGGATGGTAGGGTGGTAGGATGGTTGGGAGTAGGGTGGTAGGTTGGTAGGATGGTCAGGTGTAGGGTGTAGGATGGTAGAATGGTAGGATGGTTGGGAGTAGGGTGGAAGGTTGGTATGTTGGTCAGGTGTAGGGTGTAGGATGGTAGGGTGGTAGGTTGGTAGGGTGTAGGATGGTAGGGTGGTAGGTTGGTAGGGTGTAGGATGGTAGGGTGGTAGGACGGTAGGCTGTAAGGTGTAGAGTATTAGGGTAGTAGGGTGGTAGGTTGGTAGGGTGTAGGATGGTAGGGTGGTAGGACGGTAGGGTGTAGAGTATTAGGGTAGTAGGATGGTAGGGTGGTAGGACGGTAGGGTGTAGAGTATTAGGGTAGTAGGATGGTAGGGTGGTAGGGTGTAGGATGGTAGGGTGGTAGGACTGTAGGGTGTAGAGTATTAGGGTAGTAGGATGGTAGGGTGGTAGGGTGTAGGATGGTAGGGTGGTAGGACTGTAGGGTGTAGAGTATTAGGGTAGTAGGATGGTAGGGTGGTAGGGTGTAGGATGGTAGGGTGGTAGAATGGTAGGGTGTAGGATGGTAGGGTGGTAGGACGGTAGGGTGTAGAGTATTAGGGTAGTAGGATGGTAGGGTGGTAGGACTGTAGGGTGTAGAGTATTAGGGTAGTAGGATGGTAGGGTGGTAGGACTGTAGGGTGTAGAGTATTAGGGTAGTAGGATGGTAGGGTGGTAGGGTGTAGGATGGTAGGGTGGTAGGACGGTAGGGTGTAGAGTATTAGGGTGGTAGGGTGGTAGGTTGGTAGGGTAGTAGGATGGTAGGGTGGTAGGACGGTACACATCACAAAACTCACCTCACAGAGAGCAGTGAACCTGTGGTCTATGTTCCTGACGGGGTGATAGGTAAAGGTGCTGAATGGGTAGTCCGTAGCGAATGGGTTCCACCGAGACGAGAACGAGGGTTCCCTTAGCCGGTCCCAGAACACACGCACACCCTCTCCTTCTCTCCTGAAAACACACAGAGAAACAGAATGACAGTCAGACCCTCTAACCCACCCTGTAACCTGCATGTAACCTGCATGTAACCTGTATGTAACCTGCATGTAACCTGTATGTAACCTGCATGTAACCTGCATGTAACCTGTATGTAACCTGCATGTAACCTGCATGTAACCTGTATGTAACCTGTGTGTAACCTATATGTAACGTGCATGTAACCTGTATGTAACCTGCATGTAACCTGTATGTAACCTATATGTAACCTGTATGTAACCTATATGTAACGTGCATGTAACCTGTATGTAACCTGTATGTAACCTGCATGTAACCTGTATGTAACCTGTATGTAACCTATATGTAACGTGCATGTAACCTGCATGTAACCTGTATGTAACCTGTATGTAACCTGCATGTAACCTGTATGTAACCTGCATGTAACCTGCATGTAACCTGCATGTAACCTGTATGTAACCTGCATGTAACCTGCATGTAACCTGCATGTAACCTGTATGTAACCTGCATGTAACCTGTATGTAACCTGTATGTAACCTGCATGTAACCTGTATGTAACCTGCATGTAACCTGCATGTAACCTGCATGTAACCTGCATGTAACCTGTATGTAACCTGCATGTAACCTGCATGTAACCTGTATTTAACCTGCATGTAACCTGCATGTAACCTGCATGTAACCTGTATGTAACCTGTGTGTAACCTGCATGTAACCTGCATGTAACCTGTATTTAACCTGTAGTCTAAATACATTTCCCTCTCTCTCTCGCAGGAATACACTGGGTTTCATCAGTTTCACAATTCCTGACATTTAATCCTCGTAAAAAGTCCCTGTCTTAGGTCAGTTAGGATCACCACTTTATTTTAAGAATGTGAAATGTCAGAATAATAGTAGAGAGAATGATTTATTTCAGCTTTTATTTCTTTCATCACATTCCCAGTGGGTCAGAAGTTTACATACACTCAATTAGTATTTGGGTGCATTGGCTTTAAATTGTTTAACTTGGGTCAAACGTTTCGGGTAGCCTTCCACAAGCGTCCCACAATAAGTTGGGTGAATTTTGGCCCATTCCTCCTGACAGAGCTGGTGTAACTGAGTCAGGTTTGTAGGCCTCCTTGCACGCACACGCTTTTTCAGTTCTGCCCACACATTTTCTATAGGATTGAGGTCAGGGCTTTGTGATGGCCACTCAAATACCTTTATAGGTAGTGTTCTCCTGGCATCCGCCAAACCCAGATTCATCCGCCAGACTACCAGATGGTGAAGCGTAATTCATCACTCCAGAGTAGCGTTTCCACTGCTCCAGGGTCCAATGGCGGCGAGCTTTACACCACTCCAGCCAACGCTTGGCATCGTCCATGGTGATCTTAGGCTTGTGTGCGGCTGCTCGGCCATGGAAAACCCATTTCATGAAGCTCCCGACAGAACAGTACTTGTGCTGACGTTGCTTCCAGAGGCAGTTTGGAACTCTGTAGTGAGTGTTGCAACTCAGGACAGACAATTTTGACACGCTACACGCTTCAGCACTTGGCTGGCACACTCTGTGAGCTTGTGTGGCCTACCACTTCGCTGCTGAGCCGTTGTTGCTCCTAGACGTTTCCACTTCACAATAACAGCACTTACAGTGGACCGGGGGGGCAGCTCTAGCAGGGCAGAAATCTGACGAACTTACTTGTTGGAAAGGTGGCATCCTGTGACGGTGCCACGTTGAAAGTCACTAAGCTCTTCAGTACGGGTCATTTTACTAACAATGTTTGTCTACGGACATTGCATGGCTGTGTGCTCGAAGGGTGTGGCTGAAATAGCCGAAACCATTCATTTGAAGGGGTGTCCACATACCTTTGTATATATAATGTAGGTCTATCTGACCTTAGGAAACTCTGCAGCAGTAACTGTGTAGCATCCCTGTCTCTAATCTATAGAACATTGTAAACTGGGTGGTTAGAGCCCTGAATGCTGATTGGCTGACAGCCGTGGTATATCAGACCGTATACCATGGGTATGACAAAACATGTATTTTTACTGCTCTAATTACGTTGGTAACCAGTTTATAACAGCAACAAGGCACCTCGGAGGGGGTTTGTGATATATGGCCAATATACCACGGCTAAGGGGCTGTATCCAGGGACTCTGTGTTGCGCAGTGCGTAACAACATGTATTCAAAGACTCAATCACGGACACTCTTACTGACAGTTGTGGCTGCTTCGCGTGATGTGTTGTTGTCTCTACCTTCTTGCCCTTTGTGCTGTTGTCTGAGCCCAATAATGTTTGTACCATGTGTTGTGCTGCTACCATGTTGTGCTGCTGCCATGTTGTGTTGCTACCATGTTGTTGTCATGTGGTGTTGCTACCATGCTGTGTTGTCACGTGTTGCTACCATGCTGTTGTCATGTGGTGTTGCTACCATGCTGTGTTGTCATGTTGTGTGTTGCTACCATGTTGTTGTCATGTGGTGTTGCTACCATGCTGTGTTGTCATGTGTTGCTACCATGCTGTTGTCATGTTGTGTTGCTACCATGCTACCAGGGCTATGTACAGTAGAGGGGCTATATACAGTAGAGAGGCTATATACAGTAGAGAGGCTATATACAGTAGAGGGGCTATATACAGTAGAGAGGCTATATACAGTAGAGGGGATATATACAGTAGAGGGGCTATATACAGTAGAGAGGCTATATACAGTAGAGAGGCTATATACAGTAGAGGGGCTATATACAGTAGAGGGCTATATACAGTAGAGAGGCTATATACAGTTGAGAGGCTAAATACAGTTGAGAGGCTAAATACAGTAGAGGGGTTATATACAGTAGAGGGGCTATATACAGTAGAGAGGCTATATACAGTAGAGAGGCTATATACAGTAGAGGGGCTATGTACAGTAGAGGGGCTATGTACAGTAGAGGGGCTATATACAGTAGAGAGGCTATATACAGTAGAGAGGCTACATACAGTAGATAGGCTATATACAGTAGAGAGGCTACATACAGTAGAGAGGCTACATACAGTAGAGAGGCTATAATCAGTAGAAAGGCTACATACAGTAGAGAGGCTATATACAGTAGAGAGGCTATATACAGTAGAGAGTCTGTTTACAGAAGCGAGGCTATATACAGTAGAGAGGCTATATACAGTAGAGAGGCTACATACAGTAGAGAGGTTATATACAGTAGAGAGGCTATATACAGTAGAGACTATGTACAGTAGAGAGGCTACATACAGAAGAGAGGCTACATACAGTAGCGAGGCTATATACAGTAGCGAGGCTATATACAGTAGAGAGGCTATATACAGTAGAGAGGCTATATACAGTAGCGAGGCTATATACAGTAAAGGGGCTATATATAGTAGAGAGGCTATATACAGTAGAGGGGCTATATACAGTAGAGAGGCTACATACAGTAGAGAGGTTATATACAGTAGAGAGGCTATATACAGTAGAGAGGCTGTATACAGTAGCGAGGCTGTATACAGTAGAGGGGTTATATACAGTAGAGAGGCCATATACAGTAGAGGGGCTATATACAGTAGAGAGGCTACATACAGTAGAGAGTTATATACAGTAGAGAGGCTATATACAGTAGAGAGGCTATATACAGTAGAGAGGCTATATACAGTAGAGAGGCTATATACAGTAGAGAGGCTATATACAGTAGAGAGGTTATATACAGTAGAGAGGCTATATACAGTAGCGAGGCTATATACAGTAGAGGCTATATACAGTAGAGGCTATATACAGTAGAGAGGCTATATACAGTAGAGAGGCTATATACAGTAGAGAGGCTATATACAGTAGAGAGGCTATATACAGTAGAGGCTATATACAGTAGAGAGGCTATATACAGTAGAGAGGCTATATACAGTAGAGGCTATATACAGTAGAGGCTATATACAGTAGCGAGGCTATATACAGTAGAGAGGCTATATGCAGTAGAGGCTATATACAGTAGAGGCTATATACAGTAGAGGCTATATACAGTAGAGAGGCTATATACAGTAGAGAGGCTATGCTGTATACAGTAGAGGCTATATGTATACAGTAGAGGAGCTATATACAGTAGAGAGGCTATATACAGTAGAGAGGCTATATACAGTAGAGAGGTTATATACAGTAGAGAGGATATATACAGTAGAGAGGTTATATACAGTAGAGGGGCTATATACAGTAGAGGGGCTATATACAGTAGAGGGGCTATATACAGTAGAGAGGCTATATACAGTAGAGGCTATATACAGTAGAGGGCTATATACAGTAGAGGGCTATATACAGTAGAGGCTATATACAGTAGAGAGGCTATATACAGTAGAGAGGCTATATACAGTAGAGAGGATATATACAGTAGAGAGCTTATATACAGTAGAGGCTATATACAGTAGAGGGCTATATACAGTAGAGAGGCTATATACAGTAGAGAGGCTATATACAGTAGAGGGCTATATACAGTAGAGGGCTATATACAGTAGAGGGCTATATACAGTAGAGAGGCTATATACAGTAGAGAGGCTATATACAGTAGAGGGCTATATACAGTAGAGGGCTATATACAGTAGAGACTATATACAGTAGAGAGGCTATATACAGTAGAGGGCTATATACAGTAGAGAGGCTATATACAGTAGAGAGGCTATATACAGTAGAGAGGCTATATACAGTAGAGAGGCTATATACAGTAGAGAGGCTATATACAGTAGAGAGGCTATATACAGTAGAGGGCTATATACAGTAGAGAGGCTATATACAGTAGAGAGGCTATATACAGTAGAGAGGCTATATACAGTAGAGAGGCTATATACAGTAGAGAGGCTATATACAGTAGAGAGGCTATATACAGTAGAGGGCTATATACAGTAGAGAGGCTATATACAGTAGAGGGCTATATACAGTAGAGAGACTATATACAGTAGAGAGGCTATATACAGTAGAGAGGCTATATACAGTAGAGAGGCTATATACAGTAGAGAGGCTATATACAGTAGAGAGGCTATATACAGTAGAGAGGCTATATACAGTAGAGAGGCTATATACAGTAGAGAGGCTATATACAGTAGAGAGGATATATACAGTAGAGAGGCTATATACAGTAGAGAGGCTATATACAGTAGAGAGGCTATATACAGTAGAGGGCTATATACAGTAGAGGGCTATATACAGTAGAGGGCTATATACAGTAGAGAGGCTATATACAGTAGAGGGCTATATACAGTAGAGGGCTATATACAGTAGAGGGCTATATACAGTAGAGAGGCTATATACAGTAGAGAGGCTATATACAGTAGAGGGCTATATACAGTAGAGAGGCTATATACAGTAGAGAGGCTATATACAGTAGAGAGGCTATATACAGTAGAGAGGCTATATACAGTAGAGGGCTATATACAGTAGAGGGCTATATACAGTAGAGAGGCTATATACAGTAGAAGAGGCTATATACAGTAGAGAGCTATATACAGTAGAGGAGCTATATACAGTAGAGGGCTATATACAGTAGAGGGGCTATATACAGTAGAGGGGCTATATACAGTAGAGAGGCTATATACAGTAGAGAGGCTATATACAGTAGAGAGGATATATACAGTAGAGAGGCTATATACAGTAGAGGGGCTATATACAGTAGAGAGGCTATATACAGTAGAGACTATATACAGTAGAGGGGCTATATACAGTAGAGAGGATATATACAGTAGAGAGGCTATATACAGTAGAGAGGTTATATACAGTAGAGGGGCTATATACAGTAGAGGGGCTATATACAGTAGAGAGGCTATATACAGTAGCGAGGCTACATACAGTAGAGGGGCTATATACAGTAGAGGGGCTATATACAGTAGAGGGGTTATATACAGTAGAGGGGCTATATACAGTAGAGGGGCTATATACAGTAGAGAGGCTATATACAGTAGAGAGGTTATATACAGTAGAGAGGATATATACAGTAGAGAGGCTATATACAGTAGAGGGGCTATATACAGTAGAGGGGTTATATACAGTAGAGGGGCTATATACAGTAGAGGGGCTATATACAGTAGAGAGGATATATACAGTAGAGAGGCTATATACAGTAGAGGGGCTATATACAGTAGAGGGGCTATATACAGTAGAGGGGCTATATACAGTAGAGAGGCTATATACAGTAGAGAGGCTACATACAGTAGAGAGGCTACATACAGGCACCGGTTAGTCAGGCTGATTGAGGTAGTATATGTACATGTAGATATGGTTAATGTGACCATGCATATATGATGAACAGAGAGTAGCAGTAGCGTAGTTGTCTTTCATTATTTGGTCCGTTATGCCTGAATATAAAGGCTGAGCGTTTGTTGTTGGCATGACATGCCTGAGTTTTCTAATCCTGTCAACAAAAAAAAGTTGTTAAAGTGGTTGGAAATATCAAAGGGTTTTGTTATGAACGAGCCATCTGCCTCAATGGAGGATTAGTAGTGCACTCCATTTGACCAGTGATGGGTTATCTACTGTGCAACCACACGATGCCTTTCAGTTTCCTTATATGCCTATCGTACAGAATCATATGTATCAAGACACAATTGGAAGTTAAATAAGCCTGTATTGCTTCTCTCACTCCATTAAAATTCAGAGGAATCTGCTCCCTCTCTGTCCTCTGCTCCATCTCTGTCCTCTGCTCCATCTCTGTCCTCTGCTCCCTCTTGTCCTCTGCTCCCTCTTGTCCTCTGCTCCCTCTTGTCCTCTGCTCCCTCTCTGTCCTCTGCTCCCTCTCTGTCCTCTGCTCCCTCTCTGTCCTCTGCTCCCTCTCTGTCCTCTGCTCCCTCTCTGTCCTCTGCTCCCACTCTGTCCTCTGCTCCATCTCTGTCCTCTGCTCCCTCTCTGTCCTCTGCTCCATCTCTGTCCTCTGCTCCCTCTCTGTCCTCTGCTCCATCTCTGTCCTCTGCTCCATCTCTGTCCTCTGCTCCCTCTCTGTCCTCTGCTCCATCTCTGTCCTCTGCTCCCTCTCTGTCCTCTGCTCCATCTCTGTCCTCTGCTCCCTCTCTGTCCTCTGCTCCATATCTGTCCTCTGCTCTCCTCTGCTTAATATTGCTGAATCACCATTTGTCCTGTTTTTATGTGTTCTAATGTTCTGTTGTTAGCCAAGTGAGTCCTCTGGAACACATCTTAAGCAACAGTACTTCCTGCCAAACACACTTCAACAGCCTCTCCCTCTCTCTCTCTCTCTCTTCTCTCTCTTCTCTCTCTCTCTTCTCTCTCTCTCTCCTATCCCTCTCTCTCTCTCTCCTATCCCTCTCTCTCTCTCTCCTCTCCCTCTCTTCTCTCTCTCTCTCTTCTCTCTCCTATCCCTCTCTCTCTCTCCTCTCCCTCTCTTCTCTCTCTCTCTCTTCTCTCTCTCTCACTCTCTTCTCTCTCTCTCCCTCTCTTCTCTTCTCTCCTCTCCCTCTCTTCTCTCTCTCTCCCTCTCTCCCCTCCCCTCTCTCTGCTTCTGTCACTCAGGGCATTAATGGTAGCCTGTTGAGTCCTTCCCAGTAGCATACTGAACAGGACAGTGGCTAGAAGAACAGAGACTTGTCAGCGGGTCCCAATCCCCATCCTTGCCTTTGGTCATTCCTGCTTTTAATTTGTTCTAATGTTCTGTCTTCACAGCGCTCTCTACAGTGCCTCCAGAACAACACCTAGTACTTTCCTGCCTGCCGAGCCCACTTCGATCCCTGAGGCTACAGAATATAGCTGTCTCCTCCTCCTATATATGGCACAGCCAGCCAAGCAGGACAGGGTGGTGCTGCGTTTACAACGCACTCATCTACTGTCCCTGTTTACACAACCGCTCTATACACACAAACACACACACGCACACACTAAGACACAGGACAATGGCTCCTGACCTCTGTGTGCTGCCAGCCAAACCCAGCCCAGCTGAAAGCAAAGCTACGTCCCAAATGGCATCCTATTCCCTATGTTGTGAGGTAGATATGTACATGAAGGCAGGGTAAAGTGACTAGGCATCAGGATAGATAATAATAAGGTATTAGAGGTAGATATGTACATGAAGGCAGGGTAAAGTGACTAGACATCAGGATAGATAATAATAAGGTATTAGAGGTAGATATGTACATGAAGGCAGGGTAAAGTGACTAGACATCAGGATAGATAATAATAAGGTATTTGAGGTAGATATGTACATGAAGGCAGGGTAAAGTGACTAGGAATCAGGATAGATAATAATAAGGTATTTGAGGTAGATATGTACATGAAGGCAGGGTAAAGTGACTAGGCATCAGGATAGATAATAATAAGGTATTTGAGGTAGATATGTACATGAAGGCAGGGTAAAGTGACTAGGCATCAGGATAGATAATAATAAGGTATTAGAGGTAGATATGTACATGAAGGCAGGGTAAAGTGACCAGGCATCAGGATAGATAATAATAAGGTATTAGAGGTAGATATGTACATGAAGGCAGGGTAAAGTGACCAGGCATCAGGATAGATAACAGAGCAGCAGGAAACGACGAGTGTAAAAGTCTGTGTGTGAATGTCAACAATAGTGTACTATATAGGGAATAGGGGTGCGATTTCATTTCGGGACACAGACCAAACGTTTTGCCGGGAGGAAAGGAGACTTCAGGCGGGTACAAAGACCTAAAGACCCAAAGCAATGAGCCCAGGAGGGTACAAAGACCCAAAGCCTTGGCTCATAGACAACATATTATATTTCACCAACAGAGGAGAGGGTGGAGGAGAGGGGGACGAGGTGTGTATACACTTCCCTTTGTATGAGCGTGGAGCTATCGGCCCCGGTATGAATAGAGATGTAGAGGCAGAATTCCTCCGGTAAGCACCAGGGTGGAGGGACCAGCCCAGACAGGCACGACAGGGCTGGGCTCTCTAACCTGCCAGAGGCCTTGGAAGTCTCCACTGTGGTGATTAATACGCCACAACTAACACACTGCTGGGAGTCGCCCCAGGAGGTGTATGTAGCAAGCCCTCTTAAACGCAAGTCACTTCAAATGTAGACACACACACACACACACACACACTCTCACACACACACACACACACACACACACACACACTCACACACACTCTCTCTCACACACACACACACACACACACACACACTCTCTCACACACACACACTCTCTCACACACACACACTCTCTCACACACACACACACACACACACACACGTTTCAAGTTTTATTAGTCGTATGTACGAATGATAATTTATCTTCCAACAAAATGCTAACGTGCAGGTCTTGACAATGAAACTACAATAAGAAAAAAAAATATATAAAAACAAAAGTAAATAGAATAAACATTTTAGCATCAATATAAAACAGGCCTTGTACGGGATTTCCCGTACCAGGCCATGATGGAACCGGTCAGGACGCTCTCGATGAAGCAGCGGTAGTATCAGGCCTACAACTGTTGTGTTGTCAGAAAACTTGATGATGGGAGTTGGTGTCGTGCAAAGCCACTCAGTTGTGGGTGAACACGGAGTACAGCAGAGGACTGAGGACACACCCTTGGGGGGCCCCTGGGTTAAGAGTCAGTGTGGAGGAGGTGTTGTTGCCAGTCCTCATAGCCTGTGGTCTGCCCGTCAGGAAGTCCATAATCCATTTACAAAGGGTGGTGTCCAGACCCAGGGCTCTGAGCTTGGTGTCCAGACCCAGGGCTCTGAGCTTGGTGTCCAGACCCAGTGCTCTGAGCTTGGTGTCCAGACCCAGGGCTCTGAGCTTGGTGTCCAGACCCAGGGCTCTGAGCTTGGTGTCCAGGGCTCTGAGCTTGGTGTCCAGACCCAGTGCTCTGAGCTTGGTGTCCAGACCCAGGGCTCTGAGCTTGGTGTCCAGACCCAGGGCTCTGAGCTTGGTGTCCAGACCCAGGGCTCTGAGCTTGGTGTCCAGACCCAGTGCTCTGAGCTTGGTGTCCAGACCCAGGGCTCTGAGCTTGGTGTCCAGACCCAGGGCTCTGAGCTTGGTGTCCAGACCCAGGGCTCTGAGCTTGGTGTCCAGACCCAGGGCTCTGAGCTTGGTGTCCAGCTTGGAGGGAACAATAGTGTTGAATGAAGAGTCAATCTGTGCAAATGTACACCCACCCCCACCACCACTCCACACACACGCCCTAGACACACAAACACACACTGACTGTATTCTTAGTTAAGCTGAAGGGCGAGAGACTAGAAATTCCTGAGTCTCCCTGGAAGCAAGGATACATATCAGGACCAGTTCAGCTGTCATGGCAGTGTCACACATCGTCTCTCAGCAAACTCACAAATCCCCTGATTGCTAAATACAGCCTCAGAGTCTTTCTCTCTCTCACAGCCATCCATCCATCCATGTACCCAGCCAGCCAACTAATCAACCTCCAGGAGAGAGAGCGAGAGAAAGGGAGAGAGAGAAGAAAGAGGGAGGGAGAAAGGTGTGGTACAGTGTAAACAGCAGGAGTCAGCATACTAGGTTGGGATTGCTCCTAGCAGAACTCGGCTAGGTGAAGTGAACTTCTGTGCCTCGCATACTCCCTTAAAAGAGCTTAGCTTGAAAAATGGAGGGGAACAAAGCGGCATTAATACTGCTTGTCCCTCTGAAGACGCCGTAGAGAGTACACGTTCTTCAAAATATTCCAAATTAATCTAAGATATCTCAAGAAATCTGTAATTAATATCGACGCTATTGCCGAGGAGGTTTTAGTAGCGAAATCTTACACATACAGTGTCTTCAGAAGGTATTCAGACCCCTTGACTTATTCCACATTTTGTTGTTACGGCCTGAATTCAAAATGTAAAAATACAATGTTGTTGATCCATACTCAGTTATCTCCGATCACAGCCTTTAAACTCTGTAGCTGTTTTAAAGTCACCATTGGTCTCCTGGTGAAATCCCTGAGCGGTTTCCTTCCTCTCCGGCAACTGAGTTAGGAAGGACGCCTGTATCTTTGTAGTGACTGGGTGTATTGATACACCATCCAAAGTGTAATTAATAACTTCACCACGCTCAAAGGGATATTCAATGTCTTATTATTTTTATTTTTTATCCATCTACCAATAGGTGCCCTTCTTTGCGAGGCATTGGAAAACCTTTCTGGTCTTTGTGGTTGAATCTGTGTTTGAAATTCACTGCTCGACTGAGGGACCTTACAGACAATTGAACTGTATGTATGGGTTACAAACATTAGGTAGCCATTCAAAAATCATGTTAAACACCATTATCGCACACAGAGCGAGTCCATGCTACTTATTATGTGACTTGTTAAGCACATTTTTACTCCTGAACTCCAGCATGGAGAGAGGGAGGGAGGAGAACAGATCTAGAGATGTGTTTACTGTTTTGTTTGCTAGAGAGAGAGAGAGAGAGAGAAGTTGAGGGCTGGACTGTTCAGGTCAGGTTAGTTAGTACCTACAGGTCTGTTCACAGCAGTAAAACAGATGTGTAGCTACGCTCCGTGTGGCCTCTCTCTATCCCCCACACCCCTCTGAACTGAGTGAGCCAGACATACCGACCACATCTACTATGTTGTTTATGGTCCAGCAGAGGAGTTTCATTGACTCTACTCGATGGCTTCTAATTTATCCTTCAGGCGTGTTAAGGTGCACACCTGTGTATGCATACTACAGCCCACCAATGTAATGCATTTTTAATTCATTCATTTAGTAGTGCATTGTGCACAGCGCAGTGCAGGAAAGTAGTCCTAAATATAATGCTGTAGAAGACATTAAAAGCAGAACGGATCACCTTCCATATCTACCTCCATCACTCCAGTATCCCTGCACATTGTTAATATGGTACTGGAACTGACCCTGTATATAGTCACCTTACCCCTATACATATCTACCTCCATCACTCCAGTATCCCTGCACATTGTTAATATGGTACTGACCCTGTATATAGTCACCTTACCCTATACATATCTACCTCCATCACTCCAGTATCCCTGCACATTGTTAATATGGTACTGGAACTGACCCTGTATATAGTCACCTTACCCCTATACATATCTACCTCCATCACTCCAGTATCCCTGCACATTGTTAATATGGTACTGGAACTGACCCTGTATATAGTCACCTTACCCCTATACATATCTACCTCCATCACTCCAGTATCCCTGCACATTGTTAATATGGTACTGACCCTGTATATAGTCACCTTACCCCTATACATATCTACCTCCATCACTCCAGTATCCCTGCACATTGTTAATATGGTACTGGAACTGACCCTGTATATAGTCACCTTACCCCTATACATATCTACCTCCATCACTCCAGTATCCCTGCACATTGTTAATATGGTACTGACCCTGTATATAGTCACCTTACCCCTATACATATCTACCTCCATCACTCCAGTATCCCTGCACATTGTTAATATGGTACTGATCCTGTATATAGTCACCTTACCCCTATACATATCTACCTCCATCACTCCAGTATCCCTGCACATTGTTAATATGGTATTGACCCTGTATATAGTCCCCTTACCCCTATACATATCTACCTCCATCACTCCAGTATCCCTGCACATTGTTAATATGGTACAGGAACTGACCCTGTATATAGTCACCTTACCCCTATACATATCTACCTCCATCACTCCAGTATCCCTGCACATTGTTAATATGGTACTGGAACTGACCCTGTATATAGTCACCTTACCCCTATACATATCTACCTCCATCACTCCAGTATCCCTGCACATTGTTAATATGGTACTGATCCTGTATATAGTCACCTTACCCCTATACATATCTACCTCCATCAGTCCAGTATCCCTGCACATTGTTAATATGGTACTGACCCTGTATATAGTCACCTTACCCCTATACATATCTACCTCCATCACTCCAGTATCCCTGCACATTGTTAATATGGTACTGACCCTGTATATAGTCACCTTACCCCTATACATATCTACCTCCATCACTCCAGTATCCCTGCACATTGTTAATATGGTACTGGAACTGACCCTGTATATAGTCACCTTACCCCTATACATATCTACCTCCATCACTCCAGTATCCCTGTACATTGTTAATATGGTACTGGAACTGACCCTGTATATAGTCACCTAACCCCTATACATATCTACCTCCATCACTCCAGTATCCCTGCACATTGTTAATATGGTACTGGAACTGACCCTGTATATAGTCACCTTACCCCTATACATATCTACCTCCATCACTCCAGTATCCCTGTACATTGTTAATATGGTACTGATCCTGTATATAGTCACCTTACCCCTATACATATCTACCTCCATCAGTCCAGTATCCCTGCACATTGTTAATATGGTACTGACCCTGTATATAGTCACCTTACCCCTATACATATCTACCTCCATCACTCCAGTATCCCTGCACATTGTTAATATGGTACTGACCCTGTATATAGTCACCTTACCCCTATACATATCTACCTCCATCACTCCAGTATCCCTGCACATTTTTAATATGGTACTGACCCTGTATATAGTCACCTTACCCCTATACATATCTACCTCCATCACTCCAGTATTCCTGCACATTGTTAATATGGTACTGATCCTGTATATAGTCACCTTACCCCTATACATATCTACCTCCATCACTCCAGTATCCCTGCACATTGTTAATATGGTATTGACCCTGTATATAGTCCCCTTACCCCTATACATATCTACCTCCATCACTCCAGTATCCCTGCACATTGTTAATATGGTATTGACCCTGTATATAGTCCCCTTACCCCTATACATATCTACCTCCATCACTCCAGTATCCCTGCACATTGTTAATATGGTACTGACCCTGTATATAGTCACCTTACCCCTATACATATCTACCTCCGTCACTCCAGTATCCCTGTACATTGTTAATATGGTACTGGAACTGACCCTGTATATAGTCACCTTACCCCTATACATATCTACCTCCATCACTCCAGTATCCCTGCACATTGTTAATATGGTACTGATCCTGTATATAGTCACCTTACCCCTATACATATCTACCTCCATCACTCCAGTATCCCTGTTTGGTTTAGAGTTTGCAAGAAAGGCATTTCACTGTACTTGTACACGTGACATTAAAACTTGAAATGTGAAACTTTTTTGTTTTGTTGTTGAAAACGGCATGTGTGACATCGATATTAGTCAGAAACATTAAAAAAAAATGTTGGTCAGTCTCTTCCTACACGGGGTTGTGAGATTTGAAGTGTTGGTCAGGACCTACCTGAGGGCTGTTTTTTGTTTTTTACTTGTCCCACGACCACTAAGGTGGAACACTGTGGTGAATAGTCTGTATCCAACGGCACAGACAGCGAGACAGACCCGCACAGCAGCTATGACTTTGTTTTACATACGACAAAACGCAGCACATTTGTTGTTTTTATTCTTTTTACTTGAGAACTACAGTGGGGAAAAAAAGTATTTAGTCAGCAACCAATTGTTCTCCAACTTAAAAAGATGAGAGAGGCCTGTAATTTTCATCATAGCTACACTTCAACTATGACAGACGAAATGAGAAAAAGAAATCCAGAAAATCATATTGTAGGATTTTTAATTTATTTATTTGCAAATTATGGTGGAAAATAAGTATTTGGGCAATAACAAAAGTTTATCTCAATACTTTGTTATATACCCTTTGTTGGCAATGACAGAGGTCAAACGTTTTCTGTAAGTCTTCACAAGGTTTTCACACTGTTGCTGGTATTTTGGCCCATTCCTCCATGCAGATCTCCTCTAGAGCAGTGATGTTTTGGGGCTGTCGCTGGGCAACACGGACTTTCAACTCCCTCCAAAGATTTTGTATGGGGTTGAGATCTGGAGACTGGCTAGGCCACTCCAGGACCTTGAAATGCTTCTTACGAAGCCACTCCTTCGTTGCCCGGGCGGTGTGTTTGGGATCATTGTCATGCTGAAAGACCCAGCCACGTTTCATCTTCAATGCCCTTGCTGATGGAAGGAGGTTTTCACTCAAAATCTCCACGATACATGGACCCATTCATTCTTTCCTTTACACGGATCAGTCGTCCTGGTCCCTTTGCAGAAAAACAGCCCCCAAAGCATGATGTTTCCACCCCATGCTTCACAGTAGGTATGGTGTTCTTTGGATGCAACTCAGCATTCTTTGTCCTCCAAACACGACTAGTTGAGTTTTTACCAAAAAGTTCTATTTTGGTTTCATCTGACCATATGACATTCTCCCAATCCTCATCTGGATCATCCAAATGCTCTCTAGCAAACTTCAGACGGGCCTGAACATGTACTGCTGGCTTAAGCAGGGGACACGTCTGGCACTGCAGGATTTGAGTCCCTGGCGGCGTAGTGTGTTACTGATGGTAGGCTTTGTTACTTTGGTCCCAGCTCTCTGCAGGTCATTCACTAGGTCCCCGTGTGGTTCTGGGATTTTTGCTCACCGTTCTTGTGATCATTTTGACCCCACGGGTGAGATCTTGCGTGGAGCCCCAGATCGAGGAAGATTATCAGTGGTCTTGTATGTCTTCCATTTCCTAATAATTGCTCCCACAGTTGATTTCTTCAAACCAAGCTGCTTACCTATTGCAGATTCAGTCTTCCCAACCTAGTGGAGGTCTACAATTTTGTTTCTGGTGTCCTTTGACAGCTCTTTGGTCTTGGCCATAGTGGAGTTTGGAGTGTGACTGTTTGAGGTTGTGGACAGGTGTCTTTTATACTGATAACAAGTTCAAACAGGTGCCATTAATACAGGTAACGAGTGGAGGACAGAGGAGCCTCTTAAAGAAGAAGTAAAAAATCCTACAATGTGATTTTCTGGATTTTTTTTCCTCATTTTGTCTGTCATAGTTGAAGTGTACCTATGATGAAAATTACAGGCCTCTCTCATCTTTTTAAGTGAGAGAACTTGCACAATTGGTGGCTGACTAAATACTTTTTTGCCCCACTGTATCTACACCAAACAACCTAGATGTCAAATTGTGCGATTTTAAAAGCTCCTCTGCAAAAACAAACAAACAAAAAAATTCTAAATGAACTATCTTACATTCATTTGGACTATTTTGTGGAAGTGATACTGGCTAAATTCCTACGGTGTCTCATCGGGGACAAACATCAGTAACTGCCACATCGCCAAGACTGAAGACTTGTTTTCCATAATGAGCAAAAGGAAACCAATCGGTGAGTTCAGTCGCTCTTTTAAGAGGTAACTTCTGTATGTCCTAGAGCGCCCTCTGCTGGCGCTCTGGTTCCAGCAGGTACAGTCAGGCCTGCTCTAAAATATAGAAATAGAAATTAACCAAGTCCACCAGTGAGTGGGCAACCTCACCAGTGAGTGGGCTATATTTAGATGCATGGCTTTAGATTTTCTCTGGACCAAAAAGCTAGTAATACTGGAAATGCATGAGCAAATAGACACATCCATGGTTAGGAAAGGCAAGGGTGTGTGTCAGCAAGGTATCACTTATTCCCAGACAGACACATCTCTCTCTCTCTCTCTCTCTCTCTCTCTCTCTCTCTCTCTCTCTCTCTCTCTCTCTCTCTCTTCCCTGCGTCTGTTTACAGCCATCTCTCTCTCTCTCTCTCTCTCTCTCTCTCTCTCTCTCTCTCTCTTCCCTCGTCTGTTTACAGCCATCTCTCTCTCTCTCTCTCTCTCTCTCTCTCTCTCTCTCTCTCTCTCTCTCTCTCTCTCTCTCTCTCTCTCTCTCTCTCTCTCTCTTCCCTGCGTCTGTTTACAGCCATCTCTCTCTCTCTCTCTCTCTCTCTCTCTCTCTCTCTCTCTCTCTTCTCTGCGTCTGTTTACAGCCATCTCTCTCTCTCTCTCTCTCTCTCTCTCTCTCTCTCTCTCTCTTCCTGCGTCTGTTTACAGCCATCTCTCTCTCTCTCTCTCTCTCTCTTCTCTGCGTCTGTTTACAGCCATCTCTCTCTCTCTCTCTCTCTCTCTCTCTCTCTCTCTCTCTCTCTCTCTCTCTCTCTCTCTCTCTCTCTCTCTCTCTCTCTCTCTCTCTCTCTCTCTCTCTCTTCTCTGCGTCTGTTTACAGCCATCTCTCTCTCTCTCTCTTCTCTGCGTCTGTTTACAGTTTGGGTCAGTCACAGTGGCCAGGTATTCTGCCACTGTGTATCTCTGTTTAGGGCCAAATAGCATTCCAGACTGGTAAATTGTTTCAAATGTGTCCAGTAATTATCTTTTTGTCTTCTCATTATTTGGTTGGGTCTAATTGTGTTGCTGTCCTAGGGCTCTGTGGGGTGTGTGTTTGTGAACAGAGCCTCAGGATTGCAGAATTCTGCATGCAGTCTCAGTTTGGTGTTTGTCCCATTTTGTGAATTCTTGGTTGGTGAGCGGACCCCAGACCTCACAACCATAAAGGTAATGTGTTCTATAACTGATTCAAGTATTATTTTTTTACCAGATTCTAATTGGTATGTTGAATGTGATGTTCCTTTTGATGGCATAGAAAGCCCTTCTTGCCTTGTCTCTCAGCTCGTTCACAGCTTTGTGGACGTTACCTGTGGCGCTGATGTTCAGGCCGAGGTATGTATACTTTTTTTTTTGTGCTCTAGGGCAACGGTGTCTAGATGGAATTGGTTTTCGTGCTCTCTCTCTCTCTATCTCTCTCTCGTCTCGTCTGTGTACAGCCACCTCTGCTTTACCTCTCTCTCTCTCTCTCTCTCTCTCTCTCTCTCTCTCTCTCTCTCTCTCTCTCTCTCTCTCTCTCTCTCTCTCTCTCTCTCTCTCTCTCTCTCTCTCTCTCTCTCTCTCTCTCTCTCTCTCTCTCTCTCTCTCTCTCTCTCTCTCTCTCTCTAAACTAATGAGGTACAGAATGATGTGGTGACAAGAGGAAGGATTATTTTCCAAACTTCATAGACATCTTTCTCTGATATCACTACTGACACTAAACTCCTGGCGGGTTTTCTGGCTCTGACTCCATCAACTCCTGGCGGGTTTTCTTCTTTTGAGTACTTCACAAAATGCTCTTTTTATAGGGAATAAAGAGGAATATGTGTGAATGATGTGCTGGATAACTAATTACCATGTCAGTTTTGGAGAGAAAGCAGTAAGGCGGTACTCAAAAACACTGAACTCTCTCTCTCTCTCTCTCTCACACAGACACACGCACACACACACACACACACACACACACACACACACACACACACACACACACACACACACACACACACACACACACACACACACACTGGTGACCACCATGACATATTTAACTCTCTCTCTCCTGCAGTATCACAACCAGCCAATGAACGGACAAAGCCCATCGATCATGTGACACGACTCATTCATATGCGAAGACTTATTAGTGCATTTCAGGCCAAATAAAGTTGGCAAAGACGGCGTCTCATGGAGACACAACAACGCCCAGTTTAAACTACTCCAGGAAGTGATGTTGCAGGCTAGCCCTTTACTCATTGAGCAACTCAAGTTGAAGGCCGACCGGGGTAGCGCAGGCTGAGCTGACAAAAAATTATCCTTATAACTTCTTCTGTGTGCGATTTTTAAATAATAAATTCAAGGACACACACTGAGTGTACAAAACATTAAGAACACCCGCTCTTTCCATAACATACTGTAGACTGACCAGGTGAATCCAGGTGAAAGCTATGATCCCTTATTGATGTCACTTGTTAAATCCACTTCAAATCAGTGTAGATAAAGGGTGAGGAGACAGGTTAAACCCCCTTAAGGTTGATGTCTGCGCCCCACGGAAATCTATACTGAGCAAAAATATAAACGCAACATGTAAAGCTTTGGTCTTATGTTTCATGAGCTGAAATAAACGATCCCAGAAATGTTCCAAAAGTACAAAAAGCTTTTTTCACAAAAAATTTCGTCACAAATTTGTTTACATCCCTGTAATGAGCATTTCTCCTACTTGAGCGAGGTCTTAAATTCTAAATCAACTAGCTAAATGATCTTTGGAATGACCTTAAAACAATTCCACATGACCTTCTTAAAACAATTCCATATAGCTTAGTAGAACCCCTTCCCCCGGCTTAGACAGGGCTTACTCTTATTAGGTTAAAGAAGGATTGTTAAGCCTTGAGACAATTGAGATATAAAATGTGCGTGTGCCATTCAGAGGGTGAATGGGCAGGACAAAATATTGAAGTGCCTTCGAACAGGGTATCGTAGAAGGTGCCAGGCGTACCGGTTTGTGCGAAGGACAGCAACGCTACTGGGCTTTTCACGCTCAACAGTTGCCCCGTGTGTATCAAAAGTGGTCCATCACCCTAAGGACATCCAGCCAACTTGACACAGCTGTGGGAAGCATTGGAGTCAACATGGGCCAGCATCCCTGTGCAACGCTTCGACACCTCGTAGAGTCCATTCCCTGACAATTTCAGGCAGTTCTGAGTGCAAACAGATTACACGGACCCAATACTAGAAAGGTTTTCTTAATGTGTTGTACACTCAGTGTACATCTGGTGTATTAGAAGCAATTATTGGTACCATTATTGTCCTAGATTATTAGATAATATTTTGCATGAACATTGACCATGAAAATTGCAATTTTTCCATTAACTATAACGGGGATCCTGTTTTCTGCCAATAATGCCTGCAGTACCGCGGTCAGCACTTCCGTGGATTCAATGAGAAAAGGCAGTCTGGTAGGGTACTGGTCTTAAATAGTGTACAATGTAGGGAACAGGGTACCATTTGGGATGTACACAGTGTAATAATGGCATGCGATATGATGATGAAATGAGCTGGAGGTGGAGGAGTCAAATCAAATCAAATTTGACTTGCTTTGTAAACAACAGCGAGATGTTTACTTGAGGGTCCCTTTCCAGCGATGCAGAGTAAAAGATAAAACATTTAATGAAAAAAGATTAATAACGACAAGAGGAATAAATACACAGTGAATAATGAATAAAAATGACAAGTAAAAATAACATGGCTATCTATATACAGGGAGTACCAGGGAATAACATGGTTATATACAGGGAGTACCAGGTAATAACATGGCTATATACAGGGAGTACCAGGTAATAACATGGCTATATACAGGGAGTACCAGGGAATAACATGGTTATATACAGGGAGTACCAGGTAATAACATGGCTATATACATGGAGTACCAGGTAATAACATGGCTATATAGAGGAAGTACCAGGTAATAACATGGCTATATACAGGGAGTACCAGGTAATAACATGGTTATATACAGGACGTACCAGGTAATAACATGGCTATATACATGGAGTACCAGGTAATAACATGGCTATATAGAGGAAGTACCAGTACCGAGTCAACGTGCAGGGGTACAATGTAATTGAGGTGACTATTAACATATAGGTAGGGGTAAAGTGAGTTAGTGCAGAAAATGGTCAGCGCAGATAGTCCGGGTAGCCATTTGATAAGCTATTTAGCAGTCTGATGGCTCGGGGTTAGAAGCTGTACAGGTTCATTTGGTTCCAGACTTGGTTCACTGGTGCCGCTTGACATGTGGTAGCAGAGAGAACAGTCCACGGCTTGGGCGGCTGGTATATAGAGGTCCTGGATGACAGGAAGCTCGGCCCCAGTGATGTACCGGGCCGTATTCACCACCCGCTGAGCACCGCTCTGGAGCCTTGCGGTCGGGAGCTTTTTAGTTGCCGTACCAGGCGGTGACGTAGCCAGTCAAGATGCTCTCAATGGTGTAGCTGTAGAATATCTGAGGGCTCATGCCAATTCTTTTCAGCCTCCTGAAGAGGAAGAGGCCCTGTTGTGCCCTCGTCACAACTGTATGGGTGTGTGCGGACAATGTTAATTCTTTAGTGATGTGGACATCGAGGAACTTGAAGCTCTTGACCCGCTCCACTACAGCCGTTTCCTGTAGTCCACGATAAGCTCCTTTGTCTTGCTGATGTTGAGGGGAGGGGTTGTTGCCCTGGCACCACACTGCCAGGTTTCTGACCACCTCCCTATAGGCTGTTTTATTGTCGCCGGTGATCAGTCCTACCTCTGTTGTGTCATCAGCAAACTTGGTGATGGTGTTGGAGTCGTGCTTGGCCACGCAGTCGTGGGTGAACAGGGTGTACAGGAGGGGACTAAGCACGCACCCCTGAAGGTCCGCCGTGTTCATGGTCAGCGTAGCAGATGCATTGTTGCCTAACCTCGTCAGGAAGACCAGGATCCAGTTGTAGAGGAAAGTGTTCAGTCCCAGGGTCCAGAGCTTGGTGATGAACTTGGAGGGGGGACTAGGTTGTTGAATGCAGAACTGTAGTCAATGAACAGCATTCTTACATACTGTAGGTGTTCTTTTTATCCAGGTGGGTGAGGGCAGTGTGGAGTGCAATAGAGATGGCATCATCTGTGGATCTGTTGGGGCGGAATGTAAATTGCAGGGGGTCGAGGGTGTCTGGGACGATGGTGTTGATGTGAGCCATGACCAGCCTTTCAAAGCATTTAATGGCTTTAGAAAGTAATTTAGGAAGGTTTACCTTAGCGTCCTTGGGCACGGGGACTATGGTGGTGTGCTTGAAACAAGTTGGTATTACAGACCCGAGTCAGGGACAGGTTGAAAGTGTCAGCTAATGGGGATCCAAATGAAGATCCAGATAAAGGAGATGCTGGTGTGTGTGTTTAACACTAAGGGGAGCCAAAGCTCCATAGTAAGACCCTGGTCCTGCACAGCACGGCACGGCCCAATGAACAGGCAAGACAACGACACGTGTCACTGGCCTGGTCTCCGTAAAAGTCTTTACACACATCCTAGACCCATCTCTTCCTCACTCCCTCTCCCCCTTTCACATTCTCTCCCAATCCTAACCCTGATCCGCTTCCCTATGTACCAAAATAATGTCACATCTCCCTCTCTTTTTCCAATGGCATCATCTACATCTAATTTAATACTTCCACCTCCAACCACTGATAATACTTCCACCTCCAACCACTGTTAATACTTCCACCTCCAACCACTGATAATACTTCCACCTCCAGCCACTGTTAATACTTCAACCTCCAACCACTGTTAATACTTCCACCTCCAACCACTGTTAATACTTCCACCTCCAACCACTGTTAATACTTCCACCTCCAACCACTGTTAATACTTCCACCTCCAGCCACTGTTAATACTTCCACCTCCAACCACTGTTAATACTTCCACCTCCAACCACTGTTAATGCTTCCACCTCCAACCACTGTTAATACTTCAACCTCCAGCCACTGTTAATACTTCCACCTCCAACCACTGTTAATACTTCCACCTCCAGCCACTGTTAATACTTCCACCTCCAACCACTGTTAATACTTCCACCTCCAGCCACTGTTAATACTTCCACCTCCAGCCACTGTTAATACTTCCACCTCCAACCACTGTTAATACTTCCACCTCCAGCCACTGTTAATACTTCAACCTCCAACCACTGTTAATACTTCCACCTCCAACCACTGTTAATACTTCCACCTCCAACCACTGTTAATACTTCCACCTCCAGCCACTGTTAATACTTCCACCTCCAACCACTGTTAATACTTCCACCTCCAACCACTGTTAATACTTCCACCTCCAACCACTGTTAATACTTCAACCTCCAGCCACTGTTAATACTTCCACCTCCAACCACTGTTAATACTTCCACCTCCAGCCACTGTTAATACTTCAACCTCCAGCCACTGTTAATACTTCCACCTCCAACCACTGTTAATACTTCCACCTCCAACCATTTAATACTTCCACCTCCAACCACTGTTAATACTTCCACCTCCAGCCACTGTTAATACTTCCACCTCCAACCACTGTTAATACTTCCACCTCCAACCATTTAATACTTCCACCTCCAACCACTGTTAATACTTCCACCTCCAGCCACTGTTAATACTTCCACCTCCAACCACTGTTAATACTTCCACCTCCAACCATTTAATACTTCCACCTCCAACCACTGTTAATACTTCCACCTCCAGCCACTGTTAATACTTCCATCTCCAACCACTGATAATACTTCCACCTCCAGCCACTGTTAATACTTCCACCTCCAACCACTGTTAATACTTCCACCTCCAACCACTGTTAATACTTCCACCTCCAACCATTTAATACTTCCACCTCCAACCACTGTTAATACTTCCACCTCCAGCCACTGTTAATACTTCCACCTCCAACCACTGATAATACTTCAACCTCCAGCTAGTGTTAATAACCACTGTTAATACTTCAACCTCCAGCTAGTGTTAATAACCACTGTTAATACTTCAACCTCCAGCTAGTGTTAATAACCACTGTTAATACTTCAACCTCCAGCTACTGTTAATACTTCAACCTCCAGCCACTGTTAATACTTCCACCTCCAGCTAGTGTTAATAACCACTGTTAATACTTCAACCTCCAGCTAGTGTTAATAACCACTGTTAATACTTCAACCTCCAGCTAGTGTTAATAACCACTGTTAATACTTCAACCTCCAGCTACTGTTAATACTTCAACCTCCAGCCACTGTTAATACTTCCACCTCCAGCTAGTGTTAATAACCACTGATAATACTTCAACCTCCAGCTAGTGTTAATAACCACTGTTAATACTTCAACCTCCAGCTACTGTTAATACTTCCACCTCCAGCCACTGTTAATACTTCAACCTCCAGCTAGTGTTAATAACCACTGTTAATACTTCAACCTCCAGCTAGTGTTAATAACCACTGTTAATACTTCAACCTCCAGCTAGTGTTAATAACCACTGTTAATACTTCAACCTCCAGCTAGTGTTAATAACCACTGTTAATACTTCAACCTCCAGCTAGTGTTAATAACCACTGTTAATACTTCAACCTCCAGCTAGTGTTAATAACCACTGTTAATACTTCAACCTCCAGCTACTGTTAATACTTCAACCTCCAGCCACTGTTAATACTTCCACCTCCAGCCACTGTTAATACTTCAACCTCCAGCTAGTGTTAATAACCACTGATAATACTTTAATGGGCCTCTGTACGTCCATGTAGAGATTCCATAAAAGATCTGCCGTTTCCAGCAACAATAGTCATTTACAATGTCTACACTGTATTTCTGATCAATTTGATGTTATTTTAAATGGACAAAACGTGCTTTTCTTTCAAAAACAAGGAAATGTCTAAGTGACCCCAAACCTTTGAACGGTAATGTGAATATATATATATATATATATATATCTGTTCTGTTGGTGGCACTGTGTGCTCTTTTCGGAGGATGGGTCAAGGGTCGCTCCGGGTCCATGGAATCATGGGGGTCGGGGGTGGTCTGCCGGGCAATGGGATGACAACCCAACTCGGAATGAGGAGGGGTTTTAGCGGGTGGAATAGTGGGGACCAATTGGAGGTTTATTTAGTAGCAATGCAAATATCATGATACAGCTATATAGACACTCAATCATCATGTTACGTTTTAATGGTACGTTTACAAACATATATTTTGATAAATAGAATTTAAACTTGTGTCTCATTATGGTAAGTGGTGAAATAAGTATAGCCAGTTATAATTGTAATGGCTTTGCAGATAATAAAAAAAGACTATCAGTATTTACTTGGCTAAAAGAGAAGGAATATAATATCTATTGTTTACAGGAAACTCATTCAACAATTTTAGATGAAGTTTTGTGGGAAAAGGACTGGGGGGACAAAATATATTTCTCCCATGGGCAAAGAAACTCAAAATGGGTGATGAAATAAACGTGTTAGGGCTAGGGTCCTTTTTTCATAATTTCCGCCTGACTGACGTGCCCAAAGTAAACTGCCTGTTACTCAGGCCCAGAAGCATATAATTGGTAGCATTGGATGGAAAACACTCGTGAAGTTTGTAGAAATGTTAAAATAATGTACGAGACTATAACACAATTGATATGGTAGGAGAAAATCCAAAGGAAAATTCTGTTGAACATACTTTTTTCCGTATGAAATATTATAGTTTATTTACATTTTAGGGTACCTGAGGATTAAATAGAAACATAGTTTGACTTGTTTGAACAAAGTTTAGCGGTAGCAAATTGTCCAAACAGATCCTCAAGGTACAGTTGAAGTCGGAAGTTTACATACACTATAACTCATTATAACTCGTTTTTCAACTACTCCACAAATTTCTTGTTAACAAACTATAGTTTTGGCAAGTCGTTTAGGACATCTACTTTGTGCATGACACAAGTCATTTTTCCAACAATTGTTTACAGACAGATTATTTCACTTATAATTCACTGTATCACAATTCCAGTGGGTCAGAAATGTACATACACTAAGTTGACTGTGACTTTAAACAGCTTGGAAAATTCCAGAAAATTATGTCATGGCTTTAGAAGCTTCTGATAGGCTAATTGAGTCAATTGGAGGTGTACCTGTGGATGTATTTCAAGGCCTACCTTCAAATTCAGTGCTTCTTTGCTTGACATCATAGGAAAATCTAAAGAAATTAGCCAAGAGCTCAGAAAAAAAATTGTAGACCTCCACAAGTCTGGTTCATCCTTGGGAGCAATTTCCAAACACCTGAAGGTAGCGCGTGCATCTGTACAAACAATAGTACGCAAGTATAAACACCATGGGACCACACAGCCATCTTATCGCTCAGGAAGGAGACGCGTTCTGTCTCCTAGAGATGAACGTACTTTGTTGCGAAAAGTGCACATCAATCCCAGAACAACAGCAAAGGACCTTGTGAAGATGCTGGAAGAAACAGGTACAAAAGTATCTATATCCACAGTAAAACGAGTCCTATATCGACATAACCTGAAAGGCCGCTCAGCAAGGAAGAAGCCACTGCTCCAAAACCGCCATACAAAAGCCAGACTACAGTTTGCAACTGCACATGGGGACAAAGATCGTACTTTTTGGAGAAATGTCCTCTGGTCTGATTAAACAAAAATATAACTGTTTGGCCATAATGACCATCGTTATGTTTGGAGGAAAAAAAGGGGAGGCTTGCAAGCCGAAGAACACCATCCCAACCGTGAAGCACGGGGGTGGCAGCATCATGTTGTGGGGGTGCTTTGCTGCAGGAGGGACTGGTGCACTTCACAAAATAGATGGCATTGAAGGAAGGAAAATGATGTGGATATATTGAAGCAACATCTCAAGACATCAGTCAGGAAGTTAAAGCTTGGTAGCAAATGGGTCTTCCAAATTGAGAATGACCCCAAGCAAACTTCCAAAGTTGTGGCAAAATGGCTTAAGGACAACGAAATCAAGGTATTGGAGTGGCCATCACAAAGCCCTGACCTCAATCCTATAGAACATTTGTGGGCAGAACTGAAAAAGTGTGTGCGAGAAAGGAGGCCTACAAACCTGACTCAGTTACACCAGCTCTGTCAGGATTCACCTAACTTATTGTGGGAAGCTTGTGGAAGGCTACCCGAAACGTTTCACATTCTTAAAATATAGTGGTGATAACTGACCTAAGACAGGGAATTTTTACTAGGATTAAATGTCAGGAATTGTGAAAAACTGTGTTTAAATGTAATTTGCTAAGGTGTATGTAAACTTCCGACTTCAACCAAATATATACAAAGCATTGCTGCAAATAATTGGGCAGGGAAAATTATTGTAGATGACTATTGAACAGGAGGGAAAGGGATGAGAAGGACGAAGAGGAAGAGGAGAAGGAGGGATGAAGATGGAAGGGAGGGGTACTCACATGAGGAGGAGAGGAGAGGAGGAGGAAAGGAGAAGAGAAGAAAGGAGGAGAGAGGAGAAGAGAAGAAAGGAAGAGAGAGGAGAGGAGAGGAGAGGAGAGGAGAGGAGAGGAGAGGAGAGGAGAGGAGAGGAGAGGAGAGAGGGAGGTGTACTCACGTGAGGCGAGACCGCTGAGGGAAGCTGAAGTTGCCGTGGGTGATGCGGTCTATGAAGTTGAGAGGGATTCTCTGTATCTGCTCACAGTTGAGCATGACAAAGTCGTACTTACAGACCAGCAGGGAGTTGTCTGTGATCAGCACTACACGCTCTTTCTCGTTGTTCCAATGGTCAACCCTGGGGAATAGAGGTGAAGTATTTATCATTTACTTAACAAAGTAAGGGCTCTACTCAATCTGTCTTGCGGAAGTTCAGCGTTACAGCGTGATTTAAATTGAAAAGGCAATTTTTTTTTGCGTTAGCGGAGACTGCATTCACGGTAAACACCGCATTTATCGCCGCAATTGGAAATGACCTTTAAAGGCCCAGTGCAGTCAAAAACGTGATTTCCAACACTAGGAGGTTGGAATAATACTGTGAAATTATGATAATGCCCTATTAGTGTAAGAGCTGTTTGAAAAGACTGCCTGAAATTTCAGCCTGTTTTGGTGGGATGGAGTTGTGACATCATCATAGCCAATATTCTAAAGCTCCCCATTGTGACATCATCATATCCAACATTCTAAAGCTCCCCATTGTGACATCATCATAGCCAACATTCACTGTAAATTATGTAACTTTTGACAACAAAAAAACATCTACTTTGACCACTTTGCCAACAACTAGGGGGTGAAAAAAGAAGTTAAAGCGTATGAAATCATCCTCTACAATAACTTAATTATCTGGTACCGATCAAACGTTACAACTGTTCCAAGTAACCGCGTCAACAACGTTTCCTCTAACATTTTATAAACAACTAAAAGTGAGTGGGTATGACATCTTCCCCTACTTCTATAGCAGAAGCTGATTCATTACTAGCAGCCACTCCAGCCAATCAGTGAATTAAACAGACACACACAGCCACTCCAGCCAATCAGTGAATTAAACAGACACACACACACACACACACAGCCACTCCAGCCAATCAGTGAATTAAACAACACACACACACACACACACACACACACACACACACACACACACACACACACACACACACACACACACACACACACACACAGCCACTCCAGCCAATCAGTGAATTAAACAGACACACACAAAGCCACTCCAGCCAATCAGTGAATTAAACAGACACACACAGACAAACACTCCAGCCAATCAGTGAATTAAACAGACACACACACAAACACACACACACACACACACACACACAGCCACTCCAGCCAATCAGTGAATTAAACAGACACACACAGACAGACACTCCAGCCAATCAGTGAATTAAACAGACTCACACAAAGCCACTCCAGCCAATCAGTGAATTAAACAGACACACACACACACACACACACACACACACACACACACACACAGAGACACTCCAGCCAATCAGTGAATTAAACAGACACACACACACACACACACACACACACAGACACTCCAGCCAATCAGTGAATTAAACAGACACACACACAGCCACTCCAGCCAATCAGTGAATTAAACAGACACACACAAAGCCACTCCAGCCAATCAGTGAATTAAACAGACACACACAGACAGACACTCCAGCCAATCAGTGAATTAAACAGACACACACACACACACACACACACACACACACACACACACACACACACACACACACACACACACACACACACACACACACACACACACACACACACACACACACACAGCCACTCCAGCCAATCAGTGAATTAAACAGACACACACAAAGCCACTCCAGCCAATCAGTGAATTAAACAGACACACACAGACACTCCAGCCAATCAGTGAATTAAACAGACACACACACACACACACACACACAGCCACTCCAGCCAATCAGTGAATTAAACAGACACACACAAAACCACTCCAGCCAATCAGTGAATTAAACAGACACACACAGACACTCCAGCCAATCAGTGAATTAAACAGACACACACACACACACACACACACACACACACACACACAGCCACTCCAGCCAATCAGTGAATTAAACAGACACACACACAGCCACTCCAGCCAATCAGTGAATTAAACAGACACACACAAAGCCACTCCAGCCAATCAGTGAATTAAACAGACACACACAGACACTCCAGCCAATCAGTGAATTAAACAGACACACACACACACACACACAGCCACTCCAGCCAATCAGTGAATTAAACAGACACACACAAAACCACTCCAGCCAATCAGTGAATTAAACAGACACACACAGACACTCCAGCCAATCAGTGAATTAAACAGACACACACACACACACACACACACACACAGCCACTCCAGCCAATCAGTGAATTAAACAGACACACACAGCCACTCCAGCCAATCAGTGAATTAAACAGACACACATACACACACACACAGCCACTCCAGCCAATTAGTGAATTAAACAGACAGACACACATACACACACACACAGCCACTCCAGCCAATCAGTGAATTAAACAGACACACACAAAGCCACACCAGCCAATCAGTGAATTAAACAACAGACACACACACACAGCCACTCCAGCCAATCAGTGAATTAAACAACAGACACACACACACACTAGTGATGTGCGGGTTGACTCATAACCCGCAGTCCCCACGGCTATATCCGCGGGGCAGGCGGGTTTAGAGTCATTCAATATTGTGTGGCTGAAGGGTGGGCGGGTTGAATAAAGAGAAACAATACCTTAAAAAAATCCATAAATGTATCATTCTTGTTCAATTTGTTCAATTCAATTCTTGTTCAATTCAATTTACAGTGAATTCGGAAAGTATTTGTACCCCTTGATATTTTGTAACTTTTTATTCTAAAATGGATTAAATAGAGAAGAAAAAAAATCCCATAACGACAAAGACAAAACAGGTTTTTAGACATTTCTGCACATGAATTAAAAATAAAAAACAAATATGTTATTTACATTAAGTATTGAGACCCTTTGCTATGAGGCTTGACATTTTGTTTAGGTGCATCTTGTTTCCATTGAAAAAAAAAAAGGATCTGCTTTGAGATGTTTCTACAACTTGATTGGAGTCCACCTGTGGTCATTTCAATTGATTGGACATGATTTGGAAAGGCACACGCCTGTCTATATAAGGTCCCACAGTTGACAGTGCATGTCAGTACAAAAACCAAGCCATGAGGTCAAAGGAATTGTCTGTAGATCTCCGAGAGAGTATTGTGTCGAGGCACAGATCTGGGGAAGGGTACCAAAAAAATTCTGCAGCATTGAAGGTCCCCAAGAACACAGTGGCCTCCATAATTCTTAAATGGAATAAGTTTGGAACCACCAAGACTCTTCGTAGAGCTGGCTGCCAGGCCAAACCGAGCAATCGGGGGAGAAGGGCCTTGGTCAGGGAGGTGACCAAGAACCTGATGGTCACTCTGACAGAGCTCCAGAGTTCCTCCGTAGAGATGGGAGAACCTTCCAGAAGGACAACCATCTCTGCAGCACTCCACCAATCAGGCCTTTATGGTAGGGTGGCCAGAAGGAAGCCACTCCTCAGTAAAAGGCACATGACAGCTCGCTTGGAGTTTGCCAAAAGGCACCTAAAGGACTCTCAGACCATGAGAAACAAGATTCTCTGGTCTGATGAAACCAAGATTGAACTCTTTGGACTGAATGCCAAGTGTCACGTCTGGAGAAAACCTGGCACCATTACTACGGTGAAGCATGGTGGTGGCAGCATCATGCAGTGCGGATGTTTTTCAGCGGGAGACTAGTCAGGATCGAGGGAAAGATGAACAGAGCAAAGTACAGAGAGATCCTTGATGAAAACCTGCTGCAGAGTGCTCAGGACCTCAGACTGGGGCGAAGGTTCACCTTCCAACAGGACAACGACCCTAAGCACACAGCCAAGACAATGCAGGAGTGGCTTCGGGAAAAGTCTCTGAATGTCCTTGAGTAGCTCAGCCAGAGCCCGGACTTGAACCCGATCTAACATCTCTGGGGAGACCTGAAAATATGTGCAGCGACGCTCCCTGTCCAACCTGACAGAGCTTGAGAGGATCTGCAGAGAAGAATGGGAGAAACTCAACAAATATACAGTACCAGTCAAATGTTTGGACACGCCTACTCATTCAAGGGTTTTTCTTTATTTTAACTATTTTCTACATTGTAGAATAATAGTGAAGACATCAAAACTATGACATAACACATATGGAATCATGTAGTAACCAAAAAAGTGTTAAACAAAATATATTTAATATTTGAGATTCTTCAAAGTAGCCACCCTTTGACAGCCTTGATGACAGTCTTGGAATTCTCTCAACCAGATTCATGAGGTAGTCACCTGGAATGCATTTCAATTAACAGGTGTGCCTTGTTAAAAGTTAATTTGTGGAATTTCTTTCATTCTTAATGTGTTTGAGCCAATCAGTTGTGTTGTGACAAGGTAGGGTTGTTATACAGAAGATAGCCCTGTTTGGTAGAAGACCAAGTCCATTTTATGGCAAGAACAGCTCAAATAAGAAAAGAGAAAGCAAAGCGCTATGATGAAACTGTCTCTCATGAGGACCGCCACAGGAAAGGAAGACCCAGAGTTACCTCTGCTGCAGAGGATAAGTTCATTAGAGTTACCTGCACCTCAGATTGCAACCCAAATAAATGCTTCACTGAGTTCAAGTAACAGACACATCTCAACATCAACTGTTCAGAGGAGACTGCATGAATCAGGCCTTCATGGTCGAATTGCTGGAAAGAAACCACTACTAAAGTACACCAATAATAAGAAGAGACTTGCTTGGGCGAAGAAACAAGAGCAATGGACATTAGACCAGTGGAAATCTGTCCTTTGGTCTGATGAGTCTACATTTGAGATTTTTGGTTCCAACTGCTGTGCCTTTGTGAGATGCAGAGTAGGTGAATGGATGATATCTGCATGTGTGGTTCCCACTGTGAAGCATGGAGGAGGTGGTGTGGGGTTGCTTTGCTGGTGACACTGTCAGTGATATATTTAGAATTCAAGGCACACTTAACCAGCATGGCTACCACAGCACTCTGTAGTGATACGCCATCCCATCTGTTGTGCGCTTAGTGGGACTATCATTTGTTTTTCAACAGGACAATGACCCAACACACCTCCAGGCTGTGTAAGGGCTATTTGACCAAGAAGGAGAGTGATGGAGTGCTGCATCAGATGACCTGGCCTCCACAACCACCCGACCTCAACCCAATTGAAATGGTTCGGGATGAGTCGGACCGCAGAGTGAAGGAAAAGCAGCCAACAAGTGCTCAGCATATGTGGGAACTCCTTCAAGACAGTTGGAAAAGCATTTTAGGTAAAGCTGGTTGAGAGAATGCCAAGAGTGTGCAAAGCTGTCATCAAGGCAAAGGGTGGCTACTTTGAAGAATCTAAAATATATTTGGATTTGTTTAACACTTTTTTGGTTACTACACGATTCCATATGTGCTATTTAATAGTTTTGATGTCTTCACTGTTATTATACTATGTAGAAAATAGTAAACATAAAGAAAAACCGTTGAATGAGTAGGTGTCTCTAAAACGTTTGACTGGTACTGTAGGTGGGCCAAGCTTGTAGCATCATACCCAAGAAGTCTGCCAAATGTGCTTCAACAAAGTACTTTGTAAAGGGTCTGAATACTTATGTAAATGTGATATTTCAGTTTTTTATTTCATACATTTGCAAACATTTCAATTTATTTATTATTTTTTGCTTTGTCATTATGGTGTAGATTCATGATGAAAAATCTATTTTAGAATAAGGCTGTAACGTAACAAAATGTGGAAGAAGTCAAGGGGTCCGAATGCACTGTACAAGACAGGAACTTCAAATAGGTCAAGGGAATTGTAGCCTACTGTTCAGATTGGTTAAATGGAAAAGGAAATCTGTAACCTCTCACATACAGTGGCAAGAAAAAGTATGGGAATCCTTTGGATCTACCTGGATTTCTGCATAAATCGGTCATCAAATTTGATCTTCCTCTGAGTCACAACAACAGACAAACACAGTCTGCTTAAACTAATAACACACAAATTATTGTATTTTTCTTGTCTATATTGAATACATAATTTAAACATTCACAGTGTAGGTTAGAAAAAGTATGTGAACCCCTTGGCTAATGACTTCTCCAAAAGCTAATTGGAGTCAGGAGTCAACTAACCTGGAGTCCAATCAATGAGACGAGATTGGAGATGTTGGTTAGAGCTGCCCTGCCCTATAAAAAACACTCACAAAATTTGAGTTTTCTATTCACAAGAAGCATTGCCTGATGTGAACCATGCTTCGAACAAAAGAGATCCCAGAAGACCTAAGATTAAGAATTGTTGACTTGCATAAAGCTGGAAAGGGTTACAGAAGTATCTCTAAAAGCCTTGATGTTCATCAGTCCATGGTAAGACAAATTGTCTATAAATGGAGAAAGTTCAGCACTGTTGCTACTCTTCCGAGGAGTGGCTGTCCTGCAAAGATGACTCCAAGAGCACAGTGCAGAAAGCTCAATGAGGTTAAGAAGAATCCTGGAGTGTCAGGTAAAGACTTACAGAAATCTCTGGAACATGCTAACATTTCTATTGACGAGTCTACGATACGTAAAACACTAAACAAGAATGGTGTTCATGGGAGGACAACACGAAAGAGAACACTGCTGTCCAAAGAAGACATTGCTGCATGTCTGAAGTTCGCAAAAGAGCACCCAGATGTTCCACACCGTTACTGGTAAAATATTCTGTGGATGAAACTAAAGTTGAGTTGTTTGGAAGGAACACACAACACTATGTGTGGAGAAAAAAAAGCACAGCACACCAACATCAAAACCTCATCCCAACTGTAAAGTATGGTGGAGGGAGCATCATGGTTTGGGGCTGATTTGCTGCCTCAGGGCCTGGACAGCTTAGTTCAGCAAGACAAGTTGCAGGAGAATGTTAGGCTATCTGTCTGCCTATTGAAGCTCAACAGAAGTTGGGTGATGCAACAGGACAACGACCCAAAACACAGAAGTAAATCAACAACAGAATGGCTTCAACAGAAGAAAATACGCCTTCTGGAGTGGCCCAGTCAGAGTCCTGATCTCAACCCGATTGAGATGCTGTGGCACGACCTCAAGAGAGCGGTTCACACCAGACATCCCAGGAATGTTGCTGAACTGAAACAGTTTTGTAAAGAGGAATGGTCCAAAATTCCTCCTGACCGTTGTGCAGGTCTGATCCACAACTACAGAAAACGTTTGGTTGAGGTTATTGCTGCCAAAGGAGGGTCAACCAGTTATTAAATCCAAGGGTTTCACATACTTTTTCCCCACCCTGCACTGTGAATGTTTACCTGGTGTGTTCAATAAAGACATGAGAATGTATAACTGTTTGTGTGTTATTAGTTTAAGCAGACTGGGTTTGTCTATTGTAGTGACTTAGATGAAGATCAGATCAGATTATATGACAAATCTATGCAGAAATCGAGGTAATTCCAAAGGGTTCACATACTTACTGTTGCTGCTGTCGCCTTAATATTGACTCCTGCAGAATTAAAGGTTTTCTTGCAGTAAAATAATACACCAAATGTACATGTTTCTTCAGACCTAAAATAAATAATGGATTTATTCGACTTTTAAAAGTGTAGATGTTCCAAAGGCACACTGTCACGTCTACCCCCCCCCCTGGCAACCCTCATTACGCCCGCCTGGCAACCCTCATTACGCCCACCTGGCAACCTTCATTACTCCCACCTGGCAACCCTCATTACGCCCACCTGGCAACCCTCATTACGTCCACCTGGCAACCCTCATTACGCCCACCTGGCAACCTTCATTACTCCCACCTGGCAACCCTCATTACGCCCACCTGGCAACCTTCATTACGCCCACCTGGCAACCTTCATTACTCCCACCTGGCAACCCTCATTACGCCCACCTGGCAACCCTCATTACACCCACCTGGCAACCTTCATTACGCCCACCTGGCAACCTTCATTACTCCCACCTGGCAACCTTCGTTACTCCGACCTGGCAACCCTCATTACGCCCACCTAGCAACCTTCATTACTCCCACCTGGCAATCCTCATTACGCCCACCTGGCAACCCTCATTACGCCCACCTGGCAACCCTCATTACGCCCACCTGGCAACCCTCATTATGCCACCTGGCAACCTTCATTACGCCCCTCCCCGCCACACCCCTAGTAGCAGACAGAACAAATGGAAAAAACAGGTTGATTCATTGATCTCTCAGTTTGAATAACAAACACCTAGTGAACAAATAAAAAATCAGAAGGAACAGAAATCGAGAAGTCAAGAGCAGACCGACACTGCCCACAAAATGAGGTGGAAACTGAGCTGCACGTCCTAACCTCATGCCAAATGTATGACCATATTAGAGACACATATTTCCCTCAGATTACACAAACCCACAAAGAATTCGTCAACAAATCAAAGCAGCAAGATTTGTGGCCTTTTGCCACAAGAAAAATGCAACCAGTGAAGAACAAACACCATTCTAAATACAACACAAATGTATGTTTATTTAGAGAGAGCGAAGTAGAGAGAGAGAGAAGTAGACAGAGATAGAAATAGAGAGAGAGAGAGAGAGACAGAGAGAGAGAGACAGAAGTAGAGAGAGAGAGAGAGAGAGAGAGACAGAAGTAGAGAGAGAGAGAGAGAGAGAGAGAGAGAGAGAGAGAGAGAGAGATAGAAGTAGAGAGAGAGAGAAGTAGACAGAGAGAGAAATATATATATACAGTGGGGGAAAAAAGTATTTAGTCAGCCACCAATTGTGCAAGTTCTCTCACTTAAAAAGATGAGAGAGGCCTGTAATTTTCATCATAGGTACACTTCAACTATGACAGACAAAATGAGGAAAACAAATCCAGAAAATCACATTGTAGGATTTTTTATGAATTTATTAGCAAATTATGGTGGAAAATAAGTATTTGGTCACATACAAACAAGCAAAATTTCTGGCTCTCACAGACCTGTAACTTCTTCTTTAAGAGGCTCCTATGTCCTCCACTCATTACCTGTATTAATGGCACCTGTTTGAACTTGTTATCAGTATAAGTATCAGTATGTCCACAACCTCAAACAGTCACACTCCAAACTCCACTATGGCCAAGACCAAAGAGCTGTCAAAGGACACCAGAAACAAAATTGTAGACCTGCACCAGGTTGGGAAGACTGAATCTGCAATAGGTAAGCAGCTTGGTTTGAAGAAATCAACTGTGGGAGCAATTATTAGGAAATGGAAGACATACAAGACCACTGATAATCTTCCTCGATCTGGGGCTCCACGCAAAATCTCACCCCGTGGGGTCAAAATGATCACAAGAACGGTGAGCAAAAATCCCAGAACCACACAGGGGGACCTAGTGAATGACCTGCAGAGAGCTGGGACCAAAGTAACAAAGCCTACCATCAGTAACACACTACGCCAGGGACTCAAATCCTGCAGTGCCAGGCGTGTCCCCCTGCTTAAGCCAGTACATGTTCAGGCCCGTCTAAAGTTTGCTAGAGAGCATTTGGATGATCCAGATGAGGATTGGGAGAATGTCAGATGAAACCAAAATGGAACTTTTTGGTAAAAACTCAACTCGTCGTGTTTGGAGGACAAAGAATGCTGAGTTGCATCCAAAGAACACCATACCTACTGTGAAGCATGGGGGTGGAAACATCATGCTTTGGGGCTGTTTTCTGCAAAGGGACCAGGACGACTGATCCGTGTAAAGGAAAGAATGAATGGGGCCATGTATCGTGAGATTTTGAGTGAAAACCTCCTTCCATCAGCAAGGGCATTGAAGATGAAACGTGGCTGGGTCTTTCAGCATGACAATGATCCCAAACACACCGCCCGGGCAATGAAGGAGTGGCTTTGTAAGAAGCATTTCAAGGTCCTGGAGTGGCCTAGCCAGTCTCCAGATCTCAACCCCATACAAAATCTTTGGAGGGAGTTGAAAGTCCGTGTTGCCCAGCGACAGCCCCAAAACATCACTGCTCTAGAGGAGATCTGCATGGAGGAATGGGCCAAAATACCAGCAACAGTGTGTGAAAACCTTGTGAAGACTTACAGAAAACGTTTGACCTCTGTCATTGCCAACAAAGGGTATATAACAAAGTATTGAGATAAACTTTTGTTATTGACCAAATACTTATTTTCCACCATAATTTGCAAATACATTCATAAAAAATCCTACAATGTGATTTTCTGGATTTTTTTTCCTCATTTTGTCTGTCATAGTTGAAGTGTACCTATGATGAAAATTACAGGCCTCTCTCATCTTTTTAAGTGAGAGAACTTGCACAATTGGTGGCTGACTAAATACTTTTTTTCCCCCACTGTGTGTGTGTGTGTGTGTATAGAGAGAGAGAGAGAGAGAGAGAGAGAGAGAGAGAGAGAGAGAGAGAGAGAGAGGGCCTACAGCAGCACCTAGATCTTCTTCACAGACTCTGCCAGAACCTGGGCCCTGACAGTAAATCAGTAAGATGGTGTTCCAAAAAAGATCCAGATGCCAGGACCACAAATACAAATTCCATCTAGACACCGTTGCCCTAGAGCACACAAAAAACTATACATACTTTGGCCTGAACATCAGCGCCACAGGTAACTTCCAAGCTGTGAACGATCTGAGAGACAAGGCAAGAAGGGCCTTCTATGCCATCAAAAGGAACATAAAATTCAACATACCAATTAGGATCTGGCTAGAAATACTTCAGTTACATCAGTTATAGAACTTATTGCCCCCTATGGTTGTGAGGTCTGGGGTCCGCTCACCAACCAAGAAATCACAAAATGGGACAAACACCAAAGTGAGACTCTGCATGCAGAATTCTGCAAAAATATCCTCTGTGTACAACGTAGAACACCAAATAATGCATGCAGAGCAGAATTAGGCTGATACTCGATAATTATCAAAATACAGAACAGAGCTGTTAAATTCAACAACCCCCTAAAAGGAAGCGATTCCCAAACCTTCCATAACAAAGCCATCACCTACAGAGAGATGAACCTGGAGAGTCCCCTAAGCAAGCTGGTCCCTGGGGCTCTGTTCACAAATACAGTGAGGGGAAAAAAGTATTTGATCCCCTGCTGATTTTGTACGTTTGCCCACTGACAAAGAAATGATCAGTCTATAATTTTAATGGTAGGTTTATTTGAACAGTGAGAGACAGAATAACAACAAAAAAATCTAGAAAAACGCATGTGAAAAATGTTACATAAGATGTAAGGATTGGAGAGAAGGAGGAGTGTTGTAGTGGTGGAGACATGTCTTTGTCTGAATTACAGCTGTACAGACCCTTTGGGAAGAATTAAACTTGGTTAAAGCTTCTCTAGTGTCCGTGAGTTATTTACTCTGAAAAATTAGAACCTGACAGTACTTTAACTATTTGCACATCGTTACAACACTGCATATAGACATAATGACTATATGAAATGTCTCTATTCTTTTGAAAGTCTAATAATTACTGTTAACTTTGTTTATTTCACTTTTGTTTATTAACTAGTTCACTTGCTTTGACAATGTAAACATTTGTTACCCATGCCAATAAAGCCCTTGAATTTAATTGAGAGAGAGAGAGAGAGAGATACAGACAGACACAGAGAGCATAGCCGACACAGATCCACAAAGAACCGATTTTGATAAACTCCCATATCTACTGGGTGAAATACCACAGTGTGCCATCACAGCAGCAAGATTTGTGACCTGTTGCCACAAGAAAAGGGCAACCAGTGAAGAACAAACACCATTGTAAATACAACCCATATTTATGTTTATTTATTTTCCCTTTTGTACTTTAAACATTTGCACATCGTTGCAACACTGTATATAGACATAATGACATTTGTAATGTCTTTATTCTTTTGTAACTTCTGTGAGTGTAATATTTACTGATCATTTTTATTGTTTATTTCACTTCTGTATATTATCTACTTCATTTGCTTTGGTCATGTTAACATATGTTTCCCATGCCAATAAAGCCCCTTGAATTGAATTGAGAGAGAGAGAGAGACACAGACAGACAGAGAGAGAGACCAAGAGACAGGGAGACAGAGAATCCATGATGGTACCGAGATGTTGCAGCATGAGCGAGTGTTCTCGGATGCCCTCCTCGACTCCTCCGACTGGGGTAGCTGATCCTGCTGGCTCCATATTACGGGTGAGTGATTCTGTTAACCTCTTACAGCTACCCCCCCTTCTCAATTTCCGCCTGAAGACATACCCTAATCTAACTGCCTGTAGCTCAGGCCCAGAAGCAAGGATATGCATATTCTTGGTACCATTTGAAAGGAAACACTCTGAAGTTTGTGGAAATGTGAATTGAATGTAGGAGAATATAACACAATAGATCTGGTAGAAGAAAATACAAAGAAAAAACATACGTTTTTTGTTTTTTATTGTTGTTGCATCATCTTTGAAATGAACAAGAAAAGACAAACATTCAGATAGGATGCTGGGGATCATTTCAATGAAGAACATAAGAGGGCAACAGTACTTGTGCAAAGTTTCAGAATGATAACTTCCGGAATGAGCGAGCTACATGACATTTTGCATGAAGTCACCCAGGTGTCCCACACAAGTTACCCAAATGTACCCAAGTGGCCAAATTGGTGAAGTGCTACATTTTGAAGCCAATAACTATATACAAAATACCAAAATACTATTCTAACACACACAAAATAAAAATATATATATTTTTGAAAGTATTACACAATAAAGAATAATAGATCTGGAAGAAGATAATACAAACAAAAAAACACACGTTTTTTGTTGTTGCATTATCTTTGAAATGAACAAGAAAAGACAAACATTCAGATAGGATGCTGGGGATCATTTCAATGAAGAACATAAGAGGGCAACAGTACTTGTGCAAAGTTTCAGAATGATAACTTCCGGAATGAGCGAGCTACATGACATTTCGCATGAAGTCACCCAGGTGTCCCACACAAGTTACCCAAATGTACCCAAATGTACCCAAGTGGCCAAATTGGTGAAGTGCTACATTTTGAAGCCAATAACTATATACAAAATACCAAAATACTATTCTAACACACACAAAATAAAAATATATATATTTTTGAAAGTATTACACAATAAAGAATAATAGATCTGGAAGAAGATAATACAAACAAAAAAACACACGTTTTTTGTTGTTGCATTATCTTTGAAATGAACAAGAAAAAGACAAACATTCAGATAGGATGCTGGGGATCATTTCAATGAAGAACATAAGAGGGCAACAGTACTTGTGCAAAGTTTCAGAATGATAACTTCCGGAATGAGCGAGCTACATGACATTTTGCATGAAGTCACCCAGGTGTCCCACACAAGTTACCCAAATGTACCCAAATGTACCCAAATGTACCCAAGTGGCCAAATTGGTGAAGTGATACATTTTGAAGCCAATAACTATATACAAAATACTAAAATGCTATTCTAACACACCCAAAATAAAAAAATATATATTTTTGAAAGTATTACACAATAAAGAATAATAGATCTGGAAGAAGATAATACAAACAAAAAACCACACGTTTTTTGTTGTTGCATTATCTTTGAAATGAACAAGAAAAGACAAACATTCAGATAGGATGCTGGGGATCATTTCAATGAAGAACATAAGAGGGCAACAGTACTTGTGCAAAGTTTCAGATTGATAACTTCCGGAATGAGCGAGCTACATGACATTTCGCATGAAGTCACCCAGGTGTCCCACACAAGTTACCCAAATGTACCCAAGTGGCCAAATTGGTGAAGTGCTACATTTTGAAGCCAATAACTATATACAAAATACCAAAATGCTATTCGAACACACCCAAAATAAACAATAAATTACACAATAAAAAATAACAAGGGTAACTATTTACACACTTTCAATATTTGGAAGACCCTCAGTCCTCTACACAATATTGTGCTGCTGATGCCATGTCCCATAGCAGTCTCTTTCTGCTGTGAAGCAGAGGGTCACCGAACAAGTTGTGCAGGTGATGGGGGACTTCATTTTGCAAAGAACACAACGACGCCTCCATGCTGTGCCCTTTTTGCCCTGAGGCACATCCATGCCTGCAGAAATGAACTTGGGCAGGTGAACACCACTTGTGGCAGGAGCAGAAGGGACAGGGTAGAGGGGACAGAAGGTGGTGCAGTGGACTTGCTGTAGGCAGCGAGCTCCCTGATGAGCAGCTCTCGGAAGGCTAGCTGTGAGATAGGGGGTTGTCCACAGCTCTTAGCCATTTCCTTCTGGAGGATGAATGCATTGACCACAGCAATGTCGATGAAATGATAAAAGAATGTCTTGTACCATTTCATGGTCTTGTGAAGAACATTGTAGTAGCCTATCAGCGCGTCTGACAGGTCCACACCTCCCATGCTCTTGTTGTAGTCCTTCACAGCAGCTGGAATGGGGACATTTTTGTGGTCCATGCCCCATTCGCGTTCTTCACACGCCTGACAACGTGATCGCCACTGAAGGATTTGTGGATGGTCGTGCACATGACCACCTCTCTGGTGTCCATCCACTTGACAAAGAGCAGGCCATCTTCACGGATCCATCGCATGGTACCCGATCAGCCCGCTTAGGCATGTCATTTACCTTCGTTTTTGGAAAGCCCTGTCTGTTGGTACGAATGGTGCCACAAGCCCACACATCCAGCTTCCTCAGGTCTGTGAACAGGGTAGGGCTTGTGTAGAAGTTGTCCACAAACAGCTTGTAGCCCTTCCCCAGCAGTTGAAAATCCAATAACTCCATAACAGAATCATAGCTAAGTCCCTTACCAGTCGCAAAACTGCTTTTCCCTCATAAACAAAAAAATTGCATGTGTAAGCACACACAGAATCAGCCAAAACAAACAGTTTGTAACCCCACTTTGTAGGTTTGTTTCGCATGTATTGTTTGAGGCCAATTCTGGCCTTTGAGGCTACCATCCTCTCATCTATGGACAGGTTCTGGGCAGGCTGAAAATAGGTCTTGCAGGCCTCAACCATGTTGGTGTAGAGAGGTTTGATTTTGCAGAGCCTATCAAACCTAGCTGTGCCTCTCTTCTTCTCATTGTCCTCATCAATTTCCGGGTCACTGATATGCAGCGCCTGTGAGATAGCCAGAAACCTTTTACAAGACATGACAGTGATAGGGAAAGGCAGTTGGTAGAGAGGTGACGTTTTCCAGTAGTCCCTCAGGGTTTTCAGCTTCACCAGCCCCATGTAAATGACCATCGAAAGGAAACAGAAAAGGTCTGACATGGAAATGGGCTTCCATGCCTTTTTCTTGCCTGCTTGCTTCTTAGCCCCATACTTATTAGTGTTATACACCAGGGAATCAATAACTGACGATGTGAAAAACAGCTGAAAAAGTTGAAGGGGGCTGTATTTTGCTGTCATGTCCAGCTGAGGTCCTGGTTGCCTTTTTGGCCTAAATGTTGGTGGAGGTGGCTCGACATCATCTTCTAGCACAGTGTGCCAACGCCCCTCTGCCTCTTTGCCTGAAGGTTGCACACTTCCCCACCTCCGCTTCTTTATTGCTGTCTTCACACCTCTAGATGGTGTGGAGCTGGAGACAGCAGGGGTCCATTCAGAGTCAGAGGCACTGTGAAAGACAAAAGTTCAGTAAGAATACTTTTACATATGATCCCTGTATCAACACGTAAAATAAACAGATATGCATTTTATAGAGTAGAGGTAACACAGTCACTATGGTGAAGTGCTGTTCCATTCCACTCCGGCCATTGTTGTGGGCCTACCCTCCCTTCAACAGCCTCCAATGGCAATTTCATACGGGGGTGGGGTGGAGCAGCAGACACACGCATCTCGGCATGGTGGCCATGCTCCCTCTAATCCACACAATATGTTTTATTGAGTGGAGGAAGCATGGTCGCTGTGTTGAGGTGTGTGTTTGCTGTTACATTCTACTCAATTGCGTTTATATATATATATATATATATATATATATATATAGAAAATAAGTATATGTATAATATATACACACACACACACGTTATGGGTCAATACAAATACCCCCACCCACAACGTGTACTTACACATTTCATTACTGATTATATTTTTATAAATTGCAAATAAATAAATAAAAATATCAAATAATATTTGATATTATTAATTTCAAACAACGGCATTAGCATGAGAAATTACTTACCAGTCCAAAACGATGTCCTCTCCGTGTAAAAACATTCTTCCGTCTGTGAGTCATAGCTATGCTCGCTAACTGAATCTTCATCAAGGAGAAACTCTGTCTCACTTTCCCTATCAATTTCATCTATAATTTGGTTTACATCTGTATACCTAGACTTAGATTTAGATTTTCCTGATTTAGTCGCCATATTATTTTATAAAAAAATCGCTGAAAATGCTCTTTACCGAAATAATGCTATGCGTAACGCACGTGGCTCCTTCCAGTCAGAATGGTGAATGACGAAAGACCTCTTTACGCCGGAGCTGACTACATGTGCTAGTCTTCAAACACATAAACACTACAGGTTGCCATTTACCTCAGCTCATTGGCTATCTACCAAGCTAGATTTCAAGACGATCAGTGGTCATTGGGCCAAAATACAGTCAATCAACGAAACAGCAGTCATATCATTGGTGCGCAATGAGGTCATTACTTGTTGTCTTCAAATCGGTTTCTTTCGGTCAGTTTGTCCCCGGGGAAAAAGCCATCATGTGTGGTTGTGAAAAACAACCAGAGGATTGCAAGGAAACCAAACATGACTGGATAAACGGACGTTTAGTGTGTGTGTTTACATCAAATGTTTCGTCGAACGGTGAATGATACGGAATTCACGGAAACAAGCGGTTTACAAAATGTTTCGTGTTAGGCTATAAAAATGGATTTTATCAAACAAAAGGCCATTCACTGTGTAGCTGTGAGCCCTGGGATTGCAAACAGAGCAAGATTTAATAGGTAAGTGATTTCTTTTATTGCAATTTGTGATTTTTCTGACGCCTGTGCTGGTTGAAAAGTGATTTTGGTGTGGGCCGCTGTCCTCAGATAATCGTATGGTTTGCTTTCGCCGTAAAGCCTTTTTGAAATCTGACAATGCAGTTGGATTACCAAGATTCTAAGCTTTTGAACCATGTAAGACACTTGTATTTTCTTGATTGTTTAATATTACGATTTTTGTAGCCTCTGCAATTTCACCGGATGTTGTCGAAATATGATCCCGCTAGCGGGATCCGTGCGCAAAGAGGTTAAGCTGTGTACTGACGACGAAAAGGAGTCAGGCGCAGGAGAGTTGAGATGCGTGGAAACCAACGTATTTAATAAACCACCAGTACAAAACAACGTACAAAGGTGTAGGCAAAATACTGTCCACGACAAATATAAACTTGGGCGCATAAACAAAACCGTCAAACAAAAAACAGACTGAAACAAAACGAAAATAATCACTCACAAGGACAAGAAGGAAAACAGAGGAATAAATACACACAGACTAATGAGGGGGAACAAGCAACAGGTGTGAAATGACAAAACAAGGCAAAACCAATGGATAACGAAAAAGGAGCGGTGATGACTAGTAAACGTCGACTGGCGAGCACCGCCCGAAAAAGGAGAGGGGCCGACTTCGGCGGAAGTCGTGACATCGTCTAACTCATTACAAAGACTAGCAGTCATCTATCTCATTACAGAGACTAGCAGTCATCTAACTCATTAGAGACTAGCAGTCATCTAACTCATTAGAGACTAGCAGTCATCTAACTCATTAGAGACTAGCAGTCACCTAACTCATAACAGAGACTAGCAGTCATCTAACTCATTAGAGACTAGCAGTCATCTAACTCATAACAGAGACTAGCAGTCATCTAACTCATTAGAGACTAGCAGTCATCTAACTCATAACAGAGACTAGCAGTCATCTAACTCATAACAGAGACTAGCAATCATCTAACTCATTAGAGACTAGCAGTCACCTAACTCATTACAGAGACTAGCAGTCATCTAACTCATTAGAGACTAGCAGTCATCTAACTCATTAGAGACTAGCAGTCACCTAACTCATTACAGAGACTAGCAGTCATCTAACTCATAACAGAGATTAGCAGTCATCTAACTCATTAGAGACTAGCAGTCATCTAACTCATAACAGAGACTAGCAGTCATCTAACTCATAACAGAGACTAGCAGTCATCTAACTCATTACAGAGACTAGCAGTCATCTATCTCATTACAAAGACTAGCAGTCATCTATCTCATAACAGAGACTAGCAGTCATCTAACTCATAACAGAGACTAGCAGTCATCTAACTCATAACAGAGACTAGCAGTCATCTAACTCATAACAGAGACTAGCAGTCATCTAACTCATTACAGAGACTAGCAGTCATCTAACTCATAACAGAGACTAGCAGTCATCTAACTCATTAGACTAGCAGTCATCTAACTCATTAGAGACTAGCAGTCATCTAACTCATTACAGAGACTAGCAGTCATCTAACTCATAACAGAGACTAGCAGTCATCTAACTCATAACAGAGACTAGCAGTCATCTAACTCATAACAGAGACAAGCAGTCATCTAACTCATTAGAGACTAGCAGTCACCAAACTCATTACAGAGACTAGCAGTCATCTAACTCATTAGAGACTAGCAGTCATCTAACTCATTAGAGACTAGCAGTCACCTAACTCATTACAGAGACTAGCAGTCATCTAACTCATAACAGAGATTAGCAGTCATCTAACTCATTAGAGACTAGCAGTCATCTAACTCATAACAGAGACTAGCAGTCATCTAACTCATAACAGAGACTAGCAGTCATCTAACTCATAACAGAGACTAGCAGTCATCTAACTCATAACAGAGACTAGCAGTCATCTAACTCATTACAGAGACTAGCAGTCATCTAACTCATTAGACTAGCAGTCATCTAACTCATTAGAGACTAGCAGTCATCTAACTCATAACAGAGACTAGCAGTCATCTAACTCATTACAGAGACTAGCAGTCATCTAACTCATAACAGAGACTAGCAGTCATCTAACTCATTAGACTAGCAGTCATCTAACTCATTAGAGACTAGCAGTCATCTAACTCATTACAGAGACTAGCAGTCATCTAACTCATAACAGAGACTAGCAGTCATCTAACTCATAACAGAGACTAGCAGTCATCTAACTCATAACAGAGACTAGCAGTCATCTAACTCATAACAGAGACTAGCAGTCATCTAACTCATAACAGAGACTACCAGTCATCTAACTCATTACAGAGACTAGCAGCCATCTAACTCATTACAGAGACTAGCAGTCATCTGACTCATTACAGAGACTAGCAGTCATCTGACTCATTACAGAGACTAGCAGTCATCTAACTCATTACAGAGACTAGCAGTCATCTGACTCATTACAGAGACTAGCAGTCATCTGACTCATTACAGAGACTAGCAGTCATCTGACTCATTACAGAGACTAGCAGTCATCTGACTCATTACAGAGACTAGCAGTCATCTAACTCATTACAGAGACTAGCAGTCATCTAACTCATTACAGAGACTAGCAGTCATCTGACTCATTACAGAGACTATTAGTGATCTAACTCATTACAGTGACTAGCAGTCATCAAAAACATTACAGAGACTACCAGTCATCTAACTCATTACAGAGACTAGCAGTCATCTAACTCATTACAGAGACTAGCAGTCATCTGACTCATTACAGAGACTAGCAGTCATCTGACTCATTACAGAGACTAGCAGTCATCTAACTCATTACAGAGACTAGCAGTCATCTAACTCATTACAGAGACTAGCAGTCATCTAACTCATAACAGAGACTAGCAGTCATCTAACTCATAACAGAGACTAGCAGTCATCTAACTCATAACAGAGACAAGCAGTCATCTAACTCATTAGAGACTAGCAGTCATCTAACTCATTAGAGACTAGCAGTCATCTAACTCATTACAGAGACTAACAGTCACCTAACTCATTACAGAGACTAGCAGTCATCTGACTCATTACAGAGACTAACAGTCACCTAACTAATTACAGAGACTAGCAGTCATCTAACTCATAACAGAGACTAGCAGTCATCTAACTCATAACAGCCTAGCAGTCATCTAACTCATAATAGAGACTAGCAGTCATCTGACTCATTACAGAGACTAACAGTCATCTAACTCATTACAGAGACTAGCAGTCATCTAACTCATTACAGAGACTAGCAGTCATCTAACTCATAACAGAGACTAGCAGTCATCTGACTCATTACAGAAACTAGCAGTCATCTAACTAATTACAGAGACTAGCAGTCATCTAACTCATTACAGAGACTAACAGTCATCTGACTCATTACAGAGACTAGCAGTCATCTAACTCATAACAGAGACTAACAGTCATCTAACTCATTACAGAGACTAGCAGTCATCTGACTCATTACAGAGACTAGCAGTCATCTAACTCATAACAGAGACTAGCAGTCATCTAACTGAAGATAGAGAATGAAAAGCTCATCTATTATTCATTACAGATGATGACAAGGAGAGAGAAAGAGAAGGAGGTGCATTTAATTCTCTAATCTTTCTTCCACATCCCCTCTTCATTTCTTTCGGCACCTCTGAGTCTAACGGGAAGCTGAGAAATGTTGTCTTATTAATTAATGTCATGAGGACCTCTGTTTGTCACACACACACACACACACACACACACACACACACACACACACACAGTTCCTTGCCCCTGTGAATACAAGTAATTAACAGTGGCATGGATTCTCTCTCGCTCTCTCTTCCACAGCTCGTTGAGCCGGTAGGACGTGGCCTAAGCGTCTGTCTTCGCCTCCTCCGACTAGAAGACTTCAGGGTCGCTGGGTAGATAGTTCACTGAGCAGCCAAGCTGAGGCAAGTCAAGGCAACAGCAGAAGAAAGAGCTGAAGTAACTTCAGGGGGTGGGGTGGATGAGGGTCTGGCCCCACGTGGTCTATGTGACCGCTTGGGTTAAAGTATGATACCAACAACAGAGAAACTCCTCAGGCACGTGTGTGTGTGTGTATTGTGTGTGCGTGTCTGTGTGTCTGTGTGTGTGTGTGTGTGTCTGTGTCTGTGTGTGTGTGTGTGTCTGTGTGTGTGTCTGTGTGTGTGTGTGTCTGTGTCTGTGTGTGTGTCTGTGTGTGTGTGTCTGTGTGTGTGTGTGTCTGTGTGTGTGTGTGTCTGTGTGTGTGAGTGTGTGTGTCTGTGTCTGTGTATTGTGTGTGTGTGTGTGTGTGTGTCTGTGTGTGTGAGTGTCTGTGTCTGTGTGTGTGTCTGTGTGTGTGTGTGTCTGTGTCTGTGTGTGTCTGTGTGTGTGTGTGTGTGTCTGTGTATTGTGTCTGGGTCTGTGTCTGTGTGTGTGTGTGTATTGTGTCTGTGTATTGTGTGTCTGTGTGTGTGTGTGTGTGTGTCTGTGTGTGTGTGAGTGTGTGTCTGTGTGTGTGTGAGTGTGTGTGTATTGTGTGTGTATTGTGTGTGTGTGTGTATTGTGTGTGTGTGTGTATTGTGTGTGTGTGTATTGTGTGTGTATTGTGTGTGTGTGTGTGTGTGTTTATTGTGTGTGTGTGCATGTGTGTGTGTGTGTGTGTGTGTGTGTGTGTGTGTGTGTGTGTGTGTGTGTGTGTGTGTGTGTGTGTGTGTGTGTGTGTGTGTGCGTGCGTGCGTGCGTGTGTATAATGCCTATAATCAATACGGCCACGCAGCACACTGAACATCCCATAGGGAATCTGTTCTTCATCAATACGGCCACGCAGCCCACTGAACATCCCATATGGAATCTGTTTTCATCAATACAGCCACACAGCCCACTGAACATCCCATATGGAATCTGTTTTCATCAATACGGCCACGCAGCCCACTGAACATCCCCTGTGCTGTTTCATGCTCGGGAATCATGAGAGAGAACAATATGCCCTCATGAATAGCATCCCCTAACATGTAAAGGGAACAAAAGTCAATGCATGGGCATATCAGCCCTCACAGCTAACGTCCAATATTATATGGATACTTTGACTCCAAGTATCATATGTAAAATGAAAATGTATATTTGCTAGATAGCGTCAGCTATAGCTTGTTCTCCATCTGCTTTTTAAATAGTAATCCAACCTGTTTTCAGCATTTTTTATGTTCCATGACTAATTAAAGCTAATTTCTCATTATCTTTCTTGTGAGAAATCGTGAGAATCACAATACGTATAGAATCGTGAGAATCACAATACGTATAGAATCGTGAGAATCACAATACGTATAGAATCGTGAGAATCACAATACGTATAGAATCCTGAGAATCCCAACATTATAGAATCCTGAGAATCACAATACGATAGAATCGTGAGAATCACAATACGTATAGAATCCTGAGAATCACAATACATATAGAATCCTGAGAATCACAATACGTATAGAATCCTGAGAATCACAATACATATAGAATCCTGAGAATCACAATACGTATAGAATCGTGAGAATCACAATACGTATAGAATCCTGAGAATCACAATACGTATAGAATCCTGAGAATCACAATACGTATAGAATCCTGAGAATCACAATACATATAGAATCCTGAGAATCACAATACATATAGAATCCAGAGAATCACAATATGTATAGAATCCTGAGAATCACAATACGTATAGAATCCTGAGAATCACAATACGTATAGAATCCTGAGAATCACAATACGTATAGAATCCTGAGAATCACAACACATATAGAATCACAATACGTATAGAATCCTGAGAATCACAATACGTATAGAATCACAATACGTATAGAATCGTGAGAATCACAATACGTATAGAATCGTGAGAATCACAATACGTATAGAATCGTGAGAATCACAATACGTATAGAATCCTGAGAATCACAATACATATAGAATCCTGAGAATCACAATACGTATAGAATCGTGAGAATCACAATACATATAGAATCGTGAGAATCACAATACGTATAGAATCGTGAGAATCACAATACGTATAGAATCGTGAGAATCACAATACGTATAGAATCGTGAGAATCACAATACGTATAGAATCGTGAGAATCACAATACGTATAGAATCGTGAGAATTACAATACGTATAGAATCGTGAGAGTCACAATACGTATAGAATCCTGAGAATCACAATACGTATAGAATCCTGAGAATCACAATATGTATAGAATCCTGAGAATCACAATATGTATAGAATCCTGAGAATCACAATACGTATAGAATCCTGAGAATCACAATAGGTATAGAATCCTGAGAATCACAATACGTATAGAATCCTGAGAATCACAATACGTATAGAATCCTGAGAATCACAATACATATAGAATCCTGAGAATCACAATACGTATAGAATCGTGAGAATCACAATACGTATAGAATCCTGAGAATCACAATACGTATAGAATCCTGAGAATCACAATACATATAGAATCCTGAGAATCACAATACATATAGAATCCTGAGAATCACAATACGTATAGAATCCTGAGAATCACAATACGTATAGAATCCTGAGAATCACAATACGTATAGAATCCTGAGAATCACAATACGTATAGAATCCTGAGAATCACAATACATATAGAATCCTGAGAATCACAATACGTATAGAATCCTGAGAATCACAATACGTATAGAATCCTGAGAATCACAATACATATAGAATCCTGAGAATCACAATACGTATAGAATCCTGAGAATCACAATACGTATAGAATCCTGAGAATCACAATACGTATAGAATCCTGAGAATCACAATACGTATAGAATCCTGAGAATCACAATACATATAGAATCCTGAGAATCACAATACGTATAGAATCCTGAGAATCACAATATGTATAGAATCCTGAGAATCACAATATGTATAGAATCCTGAGAATCACAATCGTATAGAATCCTGAGAATCACAATACGTATAGAATCCTGAGAATCACAATACGTATAGAATCCTGAGAATCACAATACGTATAGAATCCTGAGAATCACAATACATATAGAATCACAATACGTATAGAATCCTGAGAATCACAATACGTATAGAATCCTGAGAATCACAATATGTATAGAATCCTGAGAATCACAATATGTATAGAATCCTGAGAATCACAATACGTATAGAATCCTGAGAATCACAATACGTATAGAATCCTGAGAATCACAATACCTATAGAATCCTGAGAATCACAATACGTATAGAATCCTGAGAATCACAATACATATAGAATCCTGAGAATCACAATACGTATAGAATCGTGAGAATCACAATACGTATAGAATCCTGAGAATCACAATACGTATAGAATCCTGAGAATCACAATACATATAGAATCCTGAGAATCACAATACATATAGAATCCTGAGAATCACAATACGTATAGAATCCTGAGAATCACAATACGTATAGAATCCTGAGAATCACAATACGTATAGAATCCTGAGAATCACAACACGATAGAATCCTGAGAATCACAATACATATAGAATCACAATACGTATAGAATCCTGAGAATCACAATGCATATAGAATCACAATACGTATAGAATCGTGAGAATCACAATACGTATAGAATCGTGAGAATCACAATCGTATAGAATCGTGAGAATCACAATACGTATAGAATCCTGAGAATCACAATACGTATAGAATCGTGAGAATCACAACGTATAGAATCGTGAGAATCACAACATTATAGAATCGTGAGAATCACAATACGTATAGAATCGTGAGAATCACAATACATATAGAATCCTGAGAATCACAATACGTATAGAATCGTGAGAATCACAATACGTATAGAATCGTGAGAATCACAATACGTATAGAATCGTGAGAATCACAATACGTATAGAATCGTGAGAATTACAATACGTATAGAATCCTGAGAATCACAATACGTATAGAATCGTGAGAGTCACAATACGTATAGAATCCTGAGAATCACAATACGTATAGAATCCTGAGAATCACAATACGTATAGAATCCTGAGAATCACAATATGTATAGAATCCTGAGAATCACAATACGTATAGAATCCTGAGAATCACAATACGTATAGAATCCTGAGAATCACAATACATATAGAATCCTGAGAATCACAATACATATAGAATCCTGAGAATCACAATACATATAGAATCCTGAGAATCACAATACATATAGAATCCTGAGAATCACAATACATATAGAATCCTGAGAATCACAATACATATAGAATCCTGAGAATCACAATACGTATAGAATCCTGAGAATCACAATACGTATAGAATCCTGAGAATCACAATACGTATAGAATCCTGAGAATCACAATACATATAGAATACAGTACATATCATATCGGCACCTGAGGTCCCTGGCAACTCCCCAACGCTGAGAGTGAGAATCAGAGTGACCAGGCTAGCGTTAGCACAATGACTGGAAGTCTATGGGTATCTGCTAGCGTTAGCACAACGACTGAAAGACTATGGGTATCTGCTAGCGTTAGCACAATGACTGGAAGTCTATGGGTATCTGCTAGCGTTAGCACAATGACTGGAAGACTATGGGTATCTGCTAGCGTTAGCACAAAGACTGGAAGTCTATGGGTATCTGCTAGCGTTAGCACAATGACTGGAAGTCTATGGGTATCTGCTAGCGTTAGCACAAAGACTGGAAGTCTATGGGTATCTGCTAGCGTTAGCACAATGACTGGAAGTCTATGGGTATCTGCTAGCGTTAGCACAATGACTGGAAGTCTATGGGTATCTGCTAGCGTTAGCACAAAGACTGGAAGTCTATGGGTATCTGCTAAGCGTTAGCACAAAGACTGGAAGTCTATGGGTATCTGCTAGCGTTAGCACAAAGACTGGAAGTCTATGGGTATCTGCTAGCGTTAGCACAAAGACTGGAAGTCTATGGGTATCTGCTAGCGTTAGCACAAAGACTGGAAGTCTATGGGTATCTGCTAGCGTTAGCACAATGACTGGAAGTCTATGGGTATCTGCTAGCGTTAGCACAATGACTGGAAGTCTATGGGTGTCTGCTAGCGTTAGCACAATGACTGGAAGTCTATGGGTATCTGCTAGCGTTAGCACAATGACTGGAAGTCTATGGGTGTCTGCTAGCGTTAGCACAAAGACTGGAAGTCTATGGGTATCTGCTAGCGTTAGCACAAAGACTGGAAGTCTATGGGAGTCTGCTAGCGTTAGCACAAAGACTGGAAGTCTATGGGTATCTGCTAGCGTTAGCACAAAGACTGGAAGTCTATGGGTATCTGCTAGCGTTAGCACAATGACTGGAAGTCTATGGGTATCTGCTAGCGTTAGCACAAAGACTGGAAGTCTATGGGTATCTGCTAGCGTTAGCACAAAGACTGGAAGTCTATGGGTATCTGCTAGCGTTAGCACAAAGACTGGAAGTCTATGGGTATCTGCTAGATTCTATGATTCTATATCTGCTAGCAGATACCCATAGACTTCCAGTCATTGTGCTAACGTAAGTTAGAGGTAGTTTCACCAGCCAATGCTAGCTTCCTTCTTACTGGACACAGAGACATACAAATGGTATCCATGAGTTCATCTGACTTATACTGTGAAAAGGTCATGTTAACATGTCAACTCTAAATTTAAATGCATGTGAAAATGTTCATTTGACATGTTTGTTATTGTAAGGGATAGGAGAGATGGTATGGGTAATAACGAAACTCACTCAGCCATGAGCCAGACACCGTGGACAGCTCCATCCTCCTGACTGATCAGAGCCTTGATGTCTTCCAGGGCTTGGTCCAGGGTCCCAGGCTGCACAGGACAGGGAAGCAATGTGTTAGATTACAATTCAACCTTTAAAAAAAAAAAAATGGGACAATATTCACGTTTAAATCGTGACGTCTTGCAGTTATGAGAGCTGAAACTTAACATTATTTCGACAATTAGCGATCATTATCATCTGAGTCACAGTGACCTTGATTCTATTCTGCTCTCTGTTGAGTCAGGTGGCTGAATTACTGTATATGTCATATCGGGGGAAAAATGCATCCCAGATGTGCAAAACACATCATACGGAGGATAATGTCTTTATTTAGAAAGTTACATATCTTGAAAACTTGATTGCTGACAAGCAAAATATTTTCAACAATGGACTAATGAAACAAATACCAAACAAAGACAGTTTTCCTTTTAATACTTTTGAGTTTGTTTTGTTTGCAATACTAATTGTGTCGTCGACTTCAGAAGTTTTTCTTGATATTAAATGGCGCAAAAGCGAAACTGCAAATTGGATTTTCACACGTGAAAAAGTTATTAACATGTGAAACCACACATTTTGCGGGTCTTAAGTAGTGCACCCTAAAGGGAATAGGGTGCCAGCCCTGGTCAAAGGTAGTGCACTATATTTTTTTTATTTTATTTTACCTTTATTTAACTGGGCAAGTCAGTTAACAACAAATTCTTATTTTCAACGACGGCCTAGGAACAGTGGGTTAACTGCCTGTTCAGGGACAGAACGACAGATTTGTAACTTGTCAGCATAGGGATATAGGGAATAGGGTGCCATTTGGAACACATCCAATACTTTGACGTGTCAGTAAATACATTGCAGTCAGAATGTATTCAGACCCCTTGACATTTTCCACAATTCGTTGTCCACAGCCTTATTCTAAAATGGATAAAATTGTTTTTCTCCCTCATCAATCTACACACAATACCCCATAATAACAAAGCAAAACTTTAATTTTTTTATGTAGCCAATTTATAAAAATAAAAAAAACTTAAAAATCACAGACATACGGTAAGTATTCAGACCCTTTACTCAGTACTTTGTTGAAGCACCTTTGGCAAGTCTTTTTGGGTATGACACTACAAGCACACCTGTATTTGGGGAGTTTTTCTCATTCTTCTCTGCAGATCCTCTCAAGCTCTGTCAGGTTGGGTGGGTGCACAGATATTTTCAGGTCTCTCAAGAGATGTTCGATCGGGTTCAAGTCTGGGCTCCGGCTGGGCCACTCAAGCACATTCAGAGACTTGTCCCGAAGCCACTCCTGCATTGTCTTGGCTGTGTGCTTAAGGTCATTGTCCTCTTGGAAGGTGAACCTTCACCCCAGTCTGAGGGCCTGAGCGCTCTGGAGTTTTCATCAAGGATCTCGCTGTACTTTGCTCCGTTCATCTTTCCCTCGATCCTGACTAGTCTTCGAGTCCCTGCTGCTGAAAAACATCCTCACAGCATGATGCTGCCACCACCATGCTTCACTGTAGGGATGGTGCCAGATTTCCTTCAGACGTGACACTTGGTATTCAGGCCAAAGAGTTAATTCTTGGTTTCATCAGACCAGAGAATTTTGTTTCTCAAGGTCTGAGAATACTTTAGGTGCCTTTTGGCAAACTCAAAGTGGGCTGTCATGTACCTTTTACTGAGGAGTGGCTTCCGTCTGGCCACTCTCCCATAAAGACCTGATTGGTGGAGTGCTGCAGAGATGGTTGTCCTTCTGGAAGATTCTCCCATCTCCACAGAGGAACTCTGGAGCTCTGTCAGAGTGACCATCAGGTTCTTGGTCAACTCCCTGACCAAGGCCCTTCTCCCCCAATTGCTCAGTTTGGCCGGACGGCCAGCTCTAGGAAGAGTCTTGGTGGTTCCAAACTTCTTCCATTTAAGAATGACGGAGGCCACGGTGTTCTTGGGGACCTTCAATGCTGCAGACATGTTTTGGTACCCTTCCCCAGATCTGTGGCTCGACACAATCCTGTTGCAGAGCTCTAAATCAAATCAAATTGTATTGGTCACATACACATTTTTTGCAGATGTTATTGCGTTTGTAGTGAAATGCTTGTGGACAAGTCCTTCGATCTCATGGCTTAGTTTTTGCTCTGACATGCACTGTCAACTGTGGGACCTTATATAGACAGGTGTGTGCCTTTCCAAATCAATTGACCACAGGTCAAGTTGTAGAAACATCTCATGGACGATCAATGGAAACAGGATACGCTTGTCTCATAGCAAAGGGTCTGAATACTTATGTAAATAATGTATCTGTTTTTTATTTGTAATAGATTTGCCAAAATTTATAAAAACCTGTTTTTGCTTTGTCATTATGTGGTATTATGTGTAGATTTATGAGGGAAAATAATTATTTTATCAATTTTAGAATAAGACTGTAACGTAACAAAAAATGTAGAAAAAGAGAAGGGGTCTGGATACTTTCTGAATGCACTGTAAAAGCTCAGATTAAATGTGGTTAGTTTAGGAGTGTCTCGCTGGCCTGGCAGCTGGTTAAATCATTATTATATTTACTGTAGGAGTGGACAGACACAGACGGTTGAGGGAGACATTAATCTGGGGTCTTAATCTGATCAAACTGCACTGAGAGTAAATAAACGTGGCATTGTGGATCACTACAATAATTCAAATGTAATTCATCTGTGTAGTAGAACCATTGAAATGTTCCATATAATATAATGATTAGTTGATTTCACTTTACAGTTGTAGGCCTGCTATATGTGTACAGTAAACCTTTACAGTAGTAGGGCTACTGTGTGTGTACAGTAAACCTTTACAGTAGGATAAGTTTAAAAAGTAGGCTACTATTACCCTCAAAACAAAGAACCTCTTGAGTTTGAACTGATTTAGTGCAGAAGTCCAGCGGTTCCCCTTGGCCCCGGGTCCAGCTCCATCCCTAGCTCCAGCTCCATCCCTAGCTCCAGATTCAATATCAGGTGTAGGGGCAGCAGACCCTCTCTCCTCTGTCTCTACCTCGGAATGGCCACTCTCCGGGACCTGGGGGCTCTGGGCCTGGGCACTCTGGACCTGGGGGCTCGGGGCCTGGGGGCTCTGGGCCTGGGCACTCTGGACCTGGGGGCTCGGGGCCTGGGGGCTCGGGACCTGGGGGCTCTGGGCCTGGGCACTTTGGACCTGGGGGCTCGGGACCTGGGGGCTCGGGGCCTGGGGGCTCTGGGGCGGCTGGTTGCTCTGGGGCGGCTGGTTGCTCTGGGGCAGCTGGTTGCTCTGGGGCGGCTGGTTGCTCTGGGGCGGCTGGTTGCTCTGGGGGTCAGGTTGACTCTGGGGCTGAGGGGAGGTCTGGGTCGGGTCCAGATGAGAGGAGGACTGGGTCTCTGGTCCTAGTTCTGGGTGCTCCAGCTCCACAGCCTTGGAAGTGACTGTTTTACCCTCAGACATTGTCCTATGATGAGATCTGAACAAAACGCACATGCATTCTTTAATAGGAATATTGCAACAGGGAGACGCCTCCTGAACAGAAGAGGAGAACACGGCTGGCCTATTCTAAATCAGACATATTCAAATGTTCTGTAAATACCAGCCAGAGAGGCTTGTAGGAAGTCAAACCCAAAAAAATACAGAGTCACACAGTGTACAACAGAATTCAATAATAATCAAATCAGTGTCCGCTGTCCTTGTACCTCCAGTCTGGTGTCAATCACTATCAACAGAATCTTGAACAAACAAAACCTTGTAAAATCATGTGTATAACAGAAAGAAAGAAAAAAGAAATACACTAAGCATTGCGTTAATCAGTCTTTACTATATGTTAACTTTATTAACATTAAATATTCCCATTACGCATGTTATTTTACAGACTAACCAATCAGTGAAACCCATGAGATATAAAGTGTACCAAATGGCACCCGATTTCCTTCATAGTGCACTGTCAGACCAGGGCTCATAGACTTCTGGTCGAAAGTAGTGCACTGTCAGACCAGGGCTCATAGACTTCTGGTCGAAAGTAGTGCACTACACTATAGGGAATAGGGTGCCACTGGGACAAACAGCCTTTTTCTTGCATTGATTCCCATGTTCTGCTGGCAATTCATGTCTGAAAGCTTTGGTCACTGATTAGGCAATGTCTCCCTGTATTCAATCCCCCCCCAAAAGTGTGCATCCGTCAATGAAATAGGTTCTAATTAGGTCTACTAGGTTTCATCAGGCTATAATTACAAGGTTTTCATGATGCTCTCGGTATTAGACTTTAGAGCTGAGAGTAGGTCACAGGACAGAGCCATTCGGTTACATTACGCACCAGAAATCTAACGTGACATATTTCTGTTTCTGTTTCTTTATTGAAACAATATCGGAAACAAAGTCCTTATTTCAAACAAATTGGGATGGTATAGTAGTCTAGGCTACTTACCAGTCGGTATTGGGGAACTTGTCGGTAGAAAACGAGAGGTACGAGAGTCCGTGACAGATGCTACAGGTGTTTCCTTGTTCCGTGTTTGTAGTTAAATGCGCGGTCCCGGGGACGTGCACGGAAACACAACACCGGTGCTGGTCACGGTAGTTACGGTGCTGCGCAATCTGCACTCTGGACCAGTAGTGACGCAAGGGCACACTACTCCCGGGGGCCAGAGATATTTAGCCTAAACGAGCAAAAACAGCTTGCTTTAGTTAAACATAACGCCGCTTTCTTGTAGCCTAACTGGCGGACCTGCTTGAGAAGGCTGCAGTCTGCAGTCAGCCAGGCCATATCTGACACCAATTCAATGTCAAGTTCTAGATTAAAATGTGCATCAGATATTGCCCATGCCACCCAGACATTGTGGTTGCAGGCCTAGCTTATAGCCAGCTATTCACCCTACAAAAATAATCAGTTTATGGGTATTTCAATATTTAAAGCCACCCACCAAATGTGCCTACAGTCTATAAAAATTGCCCACAGTGATTGCAATAACATATCATTTTCTTGGCTCTATTTTACTTTCCAATTGCAAAAAAACAACACTGTTAGGCCTTGTGTATGACAAATCTATAAAGAATAGATCTTATGATACTATACAAGCTATTCAGGCATGTTGCCTTGGCAGTACTCTCTTTTCAGACTTATGTTCCCGCTTTGATGTGTTTTTTTTGGTGCCTAAAATACCAATATTTAATTTCACCAGGTTTGACCGTGAGAGACAGACATTGATCTTTAAAACAATTTAATGACATGGATGTAGTGATCCATTTAGATTGAATAGGCCTTACATCATCAACCATCGACGCATCGTTCATCTATTTGTGCTAATCGTTTCTGATATGGCATGCTGTAAGGCCAGTCATTCCTTCTCCCGAAACTCTTTGAAGGAGCTATTCATATATTCTGTAAAAGAGCTTGACGTTTAAACCCAAACCTAGTTATAATCCTGAGGAACCATCAAAGCCACGTTGACAGGCGGCAGGCAGCGTTCTATATAAGGCTTTGTGCTCAGCGGGGTGTATTATTTAGTTGCGTCTACGCATGGCAGGTCTATATTCTATTTACAGACAGAATACAGTCTGAATTCAGTGTTAATCTATTCTCTATTCGCCGAGACAGGATGAAGTCTTAAGTGCTGTTAACTATAGCTGAGTACCCTAGAGCTGAAAGACCAGGAATCGATGGGTTATGGCCAGATTCATGTCATTACTGCTCGTTAATCTAATCACTGCTTTGATGTCATGTGCTAATAATACGTTATTAAGTGTCCTCCTGTTTTAAATTCCTAAATAAACCTTTAATTAGATAACCAGAAGCATGTTGGGTCCCCTGACTCAGTGCTTTAGAACATCTGGAAATCATGTTGTATTTGATTTATATACTATATAATAAATAAATAATAATAATAAATATTAATATATGGGATGCTGGCCTTCTAGACAGAGTTCCTCTGTCCAGTGTCTGTGTTATTTTGCCCATCTTAATCTTTTATTTTTATTGGCCAGTCTGAGATATGGCTTTTTCTTTTCAACTCTGCCTAGAAGGCCATCATCCCGGAGTTTCCTCTTCACTGTTGACGTTGAGACTGGTGTCTCTGCCCATTCATCACCATTTACCCGTTGTTGTTGTCCTAGCTGTTTACCCGTGTTTGTCTCACCCGTTGTTGTCTTAGCTCTCCCAATAAACACCTGCTTTATGCCTTTCTCTAATGTCAATAGGCCCTGTGTGTCCCCAGGCGCTCTAATTTGTTGACTTCTGTAAGCGTAAAAGCCTTGGGTTCATTCATGTTAGCATTAGAAGCCTCTTCCCTAAGTTTGTTTTACTCACTTCTTTAGCACACTGCCAACCCTGATGTCCTTGCCGTGTCTGAATCCTGGCTTCTGATTCTGAAATTCTGAAATTTCCATCCCCAATTACAAAATTTTCTGCCAGGATAGAACTGCCAAAGGGGGCGGAATTGCAATCTCCTGTAGAGATAGCCTGCAGAGTTCTGTCATACTATCCAGGTCTATGCCCAAACAGTTTGAGTTTTTACTTTTAAAGATCCATCTCTCCATAAATAAGTCCCTCACTGTTGCCGCTTGTTATAGACCCCCCTCAGCTCCCAGCTGTGCCCTGGACACCATATGTGAATTGATTGTCCCCCATCTATTGTCAGAGTTCGTACTGCTAGGTGACCTAAGTTGGGATATGCTTAACACCCCAGCCGTCCAACAATCTAAGCTAGATGCCCTCAATCTCACACAAATTATCAAGGAACCCACCAGGTACAGTACAACCCCAAATCCGTAAATATGGGCACCCTCATAGATATCATCCTGACCAACTTGCCCTCTATATACACCTCTGCTGTTTTCAACCAGGATCTCAGCCTCATTGCCTGCGTCCGTTATGGGTCCGTGGTCAAACAACCACCCCTCATCACTGTCAAGCGCTCCCTAAAACAATTCTGCCAGCAGGCCTTTCTAATCGACTTGGCCTGGGTATCTTGGAAGGATATTGACCTCATCCCGTCAATAGAGGATGCCTGGTCGTTCTTTAAAAGTGCTTTCTTCACCATCTTAAATAAGCAGGCCCCTTGTAGAACTAAATGTAGAACTAAGAACAGATATAGCCCTTGGTTCACTCCAGACTTGACTGCCCTTGACCAGCACAAATACACTGTGTGGCATACTGCACTAGTGTAAATTGGTAAATTGTAATTACTTCGCCACTATGTATTGCCTTACCTCCTTACTCTATTTGCACACACTGTATACAGATTTTTCTACTGTATTATTGACTGTATGTTTGTCTATTCCACGTGTAACTCTGTGTTGTTGTTTTTGTCACACTGCTTTGCTTTATCTTGGCCAGGTCGCAGTTGTAAATGAGAACTTGTTCTCAACTGGCCTACCTGTATTATGACATCATATAGAACTACCTGGTTAAATAAAGGTGTATTATGACATCATATAGAACTACCTGGTTAAATAAAGGTGTATTATGACATCATATAGAACTACCTGGTTAAATAAAGGTGCATTATGACATCATATAGAACTACCTGGTTAAATAAAGGTGAAATATATATATATATATTTTTTAATAAAGAGTGAAAAGAAGGAAGCCTGTACAGAATAAAACTATTCCAAAACATGCATCTTGTTTACAGCAAGGCACTGAAGTAGAACTGCAAAACATCTGTGTTTCATTTTCAATAAACATTTCTTTTTTTCTTCTTCACTTTGTCATTGTGTACGTAGATGGGTAAGATGTTTCTATTTGTATTTAATCTTTTTAATCTTAATCTTCTTGAATTTTAAATTCAGGCTGTAACAACAACAAAATGTGAAATACATCAAGGGGTATGAATACTTTCTGAAGCCACTGTAAATGTTCCATACATTTGCATAAAGGGAACACATTAACCACAGTAACTGACTTCCCCCATGTGAATGTGAATGCCTTGCATGCCTTGCTTATAACATGGCTAACCAACATATTAAAATAACAATGAATTAGGCATTTTCATTAAAATGTGATTTTGATACAGTATATGTGAACGGTTAAAAGTTCCAGATGTCTAATGTCGATTTCTGTACATGGTTATATGAGACTAGGTAGTCTCAAAGGGGGGAATGTTTGGGGTTACCCAGGGCGTCGGGTGTGGGGCTACACCAATGCCATGATTACTGTATATATGTGATAACCTTTGTATGCTTGCAATGCGCAATGATGGAAAATTACTGGGTAAATGGAGATGTACTGCTTTAGTTCTCAGGCTGAGAATTGTCTGCACCTGCTGATAGTCACCCAGCCTCAAGGCCGAGATAGTAGAGTGAGAAACCACAGTCTAGACATGTATTTCTCCTCATCTTAGATACTTTGTATCTAATCCAATGTAACAATGTTAAGGTATGATTGACGGTAGGTTGTCCACACCCACTAGTATAAGGAGCGTTTTCTCCTGTTTCGCCACACAGATCTTTACTGTAGACTACTGAGGTACTCTGTATGTGAATCTCTGTCTGCAATTGCATTTTATTACTAAAGAGTTTTAGACCAAGGTCCCTGTGTCTGTGTCATCGATCTGGAAGACTGATTGTTAAAGGAAACTTACATCACCCCATGTAAGCTGTTAAGAAGCCTTTTGGTACTAGACTTGGCGCTCCGGTACCACTTGCCGTGCGGTAGCAGAGAGAACAGTCTATGACTTGGGTGACTGGAGTCTTTGACAATTTTTTGGGCCTTGCTCTGACACCGCCTAGTATTAAGGCCTCCCGAGTGGCGCAGCTGTCTAACACATTGCCTCTCCGTGCTTGAGGAGTCACTACAGGCACCCTGGTTCGAATACAGGCTGTATCACAACCGGCTGTGATTGGGAGTCCCATAGATCGGTGTACAAAATTGGCCCAGCAACGTCCGGATTTTGCCGGTGTAGGCCCATCATTGTGAATAAGAATTTGTTCTTAACTGACTTGCATAGTTAAATAAAAAATAAAATAATAGGTCCTGGATGGCTTGGTCAGTTAGGATCACCACTTTATTTTAAGAATGTGAAATGTCAGAATAATAGTAGAGAGAATGATTTATTTCAGCTTTAATTTCTTTCATCACATTCCCAGTGGGTCAGATGTTTACATACACTCAATTAGTATTTGGTAGCATTGCCTTACAATTGTTTAACTTGGGTCAAACGTTTCGGGTAGCCTTCCACAAGCTTCCCACAATAAGTTGGGTGAATTTTGGCCCATTCCTCCTGACAGAGCTGGTGTAACTGAATCAGGTTTGTAGGCCTCCTTGCTCGCACATTCTTTTTCAGTTCTGCCCACACATTTTCTATAGGATTGAGGTCAGGGCTTTGTGATGGCCACTCCAATACCTTGATTTTGTTGTCCTTAAAGCCATTTTGCCACAACTTTGGAAGTATGCTTGGGGTCATTGTCCAATTGAAAGACCCATTTGCGACCAAGCTTTAACTTCCTGACTGATGTCTTGAGATGTTGCTTCAATATATCCACATAATTTTCCTCCCTCGTGATGCTGTCTATTTTGTGAAGTGATGCCCTTTAAGCTGATGCTTAAAGTTAGTGAGGGAGATATAAGTCTCCAACTTCAGAGATATTTGCAATTCGTTCCAGTCATTGGCAGCAGAGAACTGGAAAGGCGGCCAAATTAAGTGTTGGCTTTGGGGATGACCAGTGAGATATACCTGCTGGAGCGCCATGGGTGGGTGTTGCTATGGTGACCAGTGAGCCGAGATAAGGCGGAGCTTTACCTAGCAAAGACAGGTAAATGATATCTTGTTTTATGACCATCCTTTTAGATGTTGGTATAATCCAATAATAGTGAGAGACATATGGAGGGGAGAGGAAGGCATGTTTTCCATATGATACGATAGCATTTAAAAGTTATCTGTCATGTACATAAGCAATCCACCCACTCTGCCCTCTCCTCTGTCCCTCCTGAATATGGATGATCCAGGGACAAATAAAGGCAGAAATATGAGAAGATTTCTTCAGCCATGTCTCAGAGAAACAGTAAAACTCTAGATTAGAGTCGTTCAATAAATGTTCCACCTGTTCGCTCTTAGAAATAATGCTACGAATATTCAGATTCCAATATTCCTCTAGGCTTGGAACGAGGGTCCCAGAGCATTTTAGGTTAATTAACGGTTTGAAAAAGTTTCAATGTTTTCTAATACCTGGGTTAAGGGGAACTGAGTTTCTGACTTAGCAGATTGCTCATTCTCTTGAAAAGCCATAGCGACAGAGGTTGTGCTCACATACACAGAAGGTCCTTCTCTGTACCAGATAATATAGGTTACTCAAATATAGATTATTTTAATCCTTCGTCAATGATTTCCAGTCTGGATGGCTAATTAGGGGGACTATTCTCCACTTCTCCCAGAATTACATCCTCCATATCAGCCTTTCTTTTTTTTCCTGCAGGGGACCTAACTCCAGACTCTGATGGGGAGCTTGGTACCCTGGGCCGCTTGGGTGTATGTTGATTCCGGATTGTTTGAATGAAGGCCAGCGTTGATGTTTGGCTGCCTTCTTTTGTATTCCCCGGAGATTTGCACCGCCTTCGGGGTCCCTTATTATCCTCAGAGTTTTCTATTGGGTTGTGATTGGGGTCCCTTATTATCCTCAGAGTTTTCTATTGGGTTGTGATTGGGGTCCCTTATTATCCTCTGTGTTTTCTATTGGGTTATGATTGGGGTCCCTTAATATCCTCTGTGTTTTCTATCGGGTTGTGATTGGGGTCCCTTATTATCCTCTGTGTTTTCTATCGGGTTATGATTGGGGTCCCTTATTATCCTCTGTGTTTTCTATCGGGTTGTGATTGGGGTCCCTTATTATCCTCAGAGTTTTCTATCGGGTTGTGATTGGGGTCCCTTATTATCCTCTGTGTTTTCTATCGGGTTGTGATTGTCGCTGGTCTCAGTTGCCACTTTCCCAGCTTCATTTTTAACAATGTATCTGTTCTTCTTGTTCTTCTTCTTGGAATGAGAGGTGACTGTTGCAGACTCTGGCTCACCAGGTACCAACTCCAATGTTTCATTCACTCCGTCTTTGTCCTTGGGAGGCCGAGGAATTATCCTCTTCAACCTCAGTCTCACGTTCAGTCGTTTCAGATAGCGAACAAAGATCAATACATAGTGAAAGTTTAACATCCATTTGGAGAGCATAAGCTTGAGTCGTTCAGTCAGAATCAATTGTATGTTTAACAGCATTATCTGACAAAGGTATTGATGTGAGTTTCTGTTCCTCTGCCTCCTCATACATAGTTTTCACCATATCAGTTGTGGCGGGTAATACCAAAGTCTCTGTAATTGTGTGTGGTTTCCACAGCGTAGCGGGCCTTCGCTGTGGAAATGATTCATGAGCCTATTCCCATAATCTAAGGGTGCACTCTGGTTGAATTCTATCTTTCAGATTTAAAATCATTTTCATTTAGATTAAGGTTAACCACATTACGATGATTTTGAGATACAAAGACGATATTTGAATAGTTAATTTTTTTTGTATATAGATTTTTTTCAGGATTTTGGAAATTCTCCCGTGACCCCATTTTCATATCAGGCTACCCCACATGGAGTTGCGAACCCTAGTTTGGGAAGTGCTGCTGTAATTGTTTTAAAGTCACAATTGGCCTCATGGTGAAATCCCTGAGCGGTTTCCGTCTTCGCTGGCAACTGAGTCAGAAAGGACACCTGTATCTTTGTAGTGACTGGGTTTATTGATACACTATCCAAAGTGTAATTAACAACTTTACCATGCTCAAAGGGATATTCATTATCTGCTTTTTTTTGGTTTAACCATCTAACAATAGGTGCCCTTCTTTGCAAGGTTTTGGAAAACCTTTCTGGGCTTTGTGATTGAATCTGTGTTTGAAATTCACTGCTCGACTGAGGGACAGATAATTGTACTGTATGTGTGGAGCACAGAGATGAGGTAGTCATTCAAAAATGTTTAAATCATTCGTAAACATTTCTAAAAAAACATAATTCCACTTTGATATTATTGGGTATTGTGTGTAGGCCAGTGATACAAAAGCTCAATTTAATCCATTTTGAATTCAGGCTGGAACACAACGACATGTGTGTCAAGGCGGTGTGAATACCTTCTGAAAGCCCTGTACATCGTTAAGCCTTTTATTTGGTCCCGCTGCTGGAGGTTGTATCTTAGGATATCTAGTCACTCCTTCTTCTGCCCATAATTTAAATGTATCATCAATCATACTTGGCTTAAAACCTCTTAAGGATCCACCCCTTTAAAAAAAAAAAAAAAAATATTCACCTAAAATAACATTCCCAAATCTAACTGCCTGTAGCTTAGGACCTGAAGCAAGGATATGCACATTCTTGGTACCATTTGAAAGGAAACACAAAGTTTGTGGAAATGTGAAATTAATGTAGGAGAATATAACACATTAGATCTGGGAAAAGATAATACAAAGAGAAAAGTCTGAGGACCAATCTACTAGTTACCAGGCCTCTAAGATTCATACAGTCCAGGTGGCTGTGAAGTCTGAGGACCAATCTACTAGTTACTAGGCCTCTAAGATTCATACAGTCCAGGTGGCTGTGAAGTCTGAGGACCAATCTACTAGTTACTAGGCGTACACTTAGTTTACAGTTCCTCACACTTAATTAAGCTATTCATTACACACACACACACACACACACACACACACACACACACACACACACACACACACACACACACACACACACACACACACACACACGGCCGGCACTGGGCATAAGCCCCCAAAAACATGCATTTTTTCCTGTTAACTTATTGGTTGAACTATCATCACATCCTGTATTTAGTCTGTAACCAGACATGACATTGGATTGTTTCATTTCATCCATAGAGGCGGGAACTGAATGAGGTCTTCTGCCTACATTTGTGTTCTTCCAGGTCGGTCTGTAGACCTTGTATTTGTTTCCCGATCGTTTCTTATATTTTTCGGCGAACGGGTTCCATACTTAAAATGAAGATTAAAGGTGAAAGAGGATCATCCTGTCTTGTCCCCCCTTAGGAGGTCAAAAGAGCGCGATAATGTACCATTTTCCTTTATTCTGGCACTTGGTGTTTTATACATGAAATGTTTTACATATTTCGAAGATGAAAGGCCATTGACTTTATAAAGTCAGTTGTTGGGTGAGGTCATCTTTCAAAGGATACATCTTATAACAGACAATGTGCAGTTTTAAATAAACAGTTGTTGATGACAGGAATCTATACCCTTAGGTATGGGAATGTGAAAGGGCCTCAGTCATTAGAGGGATACCCTGAACTGAATTGAGTGTGTGTGTGTGTGTATCACACCAGCCTTCGCTTTGGCTCCCCCTCCTGTCCAGCTCAGGTGTTCAGCATCCGCCGGCCTTCGAGGCTGCTGCCGAACTTGCTGCTGGCAAACGCCCTTCACTCATCAACCCCCGGACTTGTTTCGTCATCATTACGCACACCTGGTTCCAATCCCCACTCTATCACTGTGTATATATACACACACTCCCTCTGGATTTGTCTTTGTCGGTCATTGTAAATGCTACTTGTTTTTCCCTCCTATTTCCTATGTACTTTATACTTTGAGGTTTCGCCCTGTGCCTTTTTTGTTGAATATCTATTTAGAGCACAACAGTGTTTTGGGTTTCGTCCCGTTTTGATCTATGGTGCTTAAATAAACTCAGTAGTTCTAAACCAGTGACTGCCTCCCGCCTACCCCTCTCTACACCAGTGACAATATGTGTATTTATACATGAATTATTCCTAATGTGCATCATTACATTGTTTTCTATGCATGCTGTATGAAAGATCCCCTTCCTACCGTATAGGATTCATAGCCCCCCCGTTAAGACCACATGCTAGTGTTGTGTTTGACGTGGACAGTTCCTAACACTGGTTGCACAAAATGAATCTCCCAGATGGTTTATGGTCCAGTGTGCATTTTTGACATGATTGTTCAACTGCTTTCAGTCTGTTCAACTGCTTTCAGTCTGTTTAAGCCTTTAAGGCTCATAAAAGACACACAAGGTTTTCAAAATGTCTCGCAAAGAAGGGCCCCTACTGGTAGATGGGGAATATATATATATAAAACTATAATTACTGCCCCCTTTGTAGTTTTATACTTAGTTGATGAATACATATTTTTGTTGCTCCTTAACTGCCGAACGTGTGCCCTTGTCACCATCTAAGAGCCAGGTTGTGACAAACAGGGGCTCATCAGGGATTTGACCTCTGATGACCAAAGCATGCTCTTTTCGCTGTTTCAACCTTTCCAGATCTTTGTCATGATTTAGCTGCAATAAAAGTAACTCCTTTTTTTTTCCTGCTCGAGTGTCAAAACCAGCACGAGACACATCCAATACAGCTGGACTAGAGTCACTCAATTCTGCCTTCAGAATACCAGCCGAAAGCGAGTTAGCTGACAGAATAGACCTCGCTGGATCCTTGAGACGTTTGTCACTAATCCCAACATGACAATACTCACTCAACTTCAAAAGCTGTTCCATCGTAAACTGCATTAAGCGACTCTTCAGAAAGAGCACGAACAAAATCCTCAATAGACGCCATAATGCTAGAACCAAATGAACAGATTAGTAGCCCAAACGTTGAACTGCCCTAATGAGCACATCGACTACAGAACAAGAAGCACATGGCTGACTTAACAGTGCAAAAAACAGAGGAGTGGATTACGTGAGTTTCCCCCAAATCCTATTGTTAAACTTAACCTTAGTCCTCGGTGGCTTTGCGGCGGGTATTGATGCACTAGAGCCCGCTGGCACAAAGGAGGAACCAGCTCGCTGGTAACCAAACCCCGAACCACAGATGTGCTCCCGAGACAACTACTCTGACCGCTATCAGCGCACAAAAATAACAAACGACGCACAACGTGCCCCAAGTGGGAACACGCCGCTATACCTATACAGGGGGAAAGACCATAACTCTGGACAATGAGTCATGTCTGCCTCAAAACCTTCTCACTGTCAAACATTGCAAAGACAACTCGCCTCCATAATCCAATGACCCAATGAGGAAACAGAACAAAGTGTCTCTAGACAATACAGGAAGAGAGACTTCATGGGCTTCTCTCCAACAAATCAAAACATGTAATAAAGTAAACGAGTCATCAAACCAACACCTTAGAAGGCTATTTCTCTAAACCGATTGAAGTGTGATTAAAACACAACTTTAAAAAAAGGTCAACATGTAACTCCTAATATACAATAGCACATTCAAAATGGACAAATAGCCATACGGGCTTCTGGGACAATACCAGAACTATGCAAACCACGAGACCCACCAAAGAGTCAACAATTAGCGCTAACCAATTACCATATAACATGTATACTAGGGATAATGTCAAGATAGCCAAGGCAAGATCCCAGATGAGCCTGTTTGTCACAACCTGGCTCTTAGACGGTGACAAGCAAGGGTGTCCACACATTGGGAGTTAAGGAGTACCAAAAATATTTATTAAATAACAAAGTACAAAACTACAAAGGAAAACTCACCTGTGAAGTGTGAAAGTAGGCATGCGAGGGGTGTAATGGAGACGCATGGATGACGGTAAAATGTGTGTAGTGTGTTGAAGGGTGCACCTAAGCCAAAAACATAATTAACCAAATGGTGCTGAGAGAGAGAGAGAGAGAGAGAGAGAGAGAGAGAGAGAGAGAGAGAGAGAGAGAGAGAGAGAGAGAGAGAGAGAGAGAGAGAGAGAGAGAGAGAGAGAGAGAGAGAGAGAGAGAGAGAGAGAGAGAGAGAGAGAGAGAGAGAGAGAGAGAGAGAGAGAGAGAGAGAGAGAGAGAGAGAGAGAGAGAGAGAGAGAGAGATCACCAGGACCTTTTATCTCCTAGTTGATCCCAAACCCAGGTGCAACTTGTCAACTTAACAACCCAAATCAGCTCCACCTGTTCCCCAATCTGCAAATAAAAGCACAAACACAAGAGGAGGAGGCAGGGAGAGCGTGACATTACATTTTTGATGGCGTAGCGATACACCCAGTTGCTACAAAGATACTGGCGTCCTTCCTCTCAGTTGCCAGAGAGGAAAGAAATTTACTTCATGTCCTTAATGCAACGCGTTATGCTTGGGGCAAATCCAACACAACACATCACTGAGTACCACTCTTCATATTTTCAAGTGACTGCATCATGTTATGGGTATGCTTGTCAATTTATTTGGGGAAGGGGGGGTAAAAATAAACGGACTATAGCTAAGCACAGGCATAATTGCCAAAGAGAGGCAATGCTGCCGGAAGGTTATTAAACATTGACCTCACACAGTCAAAAGGTCAAAAGATCTGGCATTTTATTTACAAGTTGGAACAGTCGGAGGCTATTGAAACAATGGGTGATTCTGGGGTCATAGCAACAAAAAAAAAATCTTTGCTTATAGATAATTAATCAAGACCTTGAGTATGTTTGATGTAATCCCAGAACCATACCTTTCATTTCTGCTTCTTCATGCTTTATGTAAACCGTTATATATTCTCCATTCTAAACCGATGAATTTAACAAACCCCCTTTTTGCCCCCACAAAACCCCCATTCCTATCCCCGTGATGCATTACATTATGCATTCGGAGAAGAGACGCTAGCGAGGATCAGAATAATTCATAGTGCTGTATCTGGGCCAAGCAATCAACACAATGCTGCCTGCTGGAAACGTTGCCTGTTGCCAAGCTGTGAGTGTACGTGTGTGTCTGCGCGTGTGTGTGTGTGTGTGTACACGTCTGTCTGTGAATGTGCATGTACATGCATGGATGGTGTGTGTGGCCGTACGTGCGTATGTCTTTACAAGCCTTAAAGGCATAAACAGACTGAAAGCAGTTGGAACAATCATGTCTAATATACACATTGGACCATAAACCATCTGGGAGATTCATTCCTCAGTATTTGGTGTAACCCTTGTTAGGAACTGTCCACGTCAAACACAACACTAGCATATGTGATCAAAAACTGGGGCTGACCATATCATCTAGTCGGATGAATCCTATTTTTACATACAGTGGGATACGGTAGGAAGTGGATCTTTCATTCTGTATAGCATGCAATCATGATATTATCATGATATTACTCATAACAATCATGATATTATTCATGACAATCATGGTATTATTCATAAGAATCATGGTATTATTCATGACAATCATGATATTATTCATAACAATCATGGTATTATTCATAAGAATCATGGTATTATTCATGACAATCATAATATTATTCATAACAATCATGGTATTATTCATAACAATCATGGTATTATTCATGACAATCATGATATTATAAATAACAATCATTGTATTATTCATGACAATCATGGTATTATTCATAACAATCATGGTATTATTCATAACAATCATGGTATTATTCATAACAATCATGGTATTATTCATGACAATCACGATATTATAAATAACAATCATTGTATTATTCATGACAATCATGGTATTATTCATAACAATCATGGTATTATTCATGACAATCATGGTATTATTCATAACAATCATGGTATTATTCATAACAATCATTGTATTATTCATAACAATCATGGTATTATTCATAACAATCATGAAATTATTCATGACAGTCATGGTATTATTCATTACAATCATGATGCACAATAGGAACAATTAGATGGCACTTTGAAGCAAAAGTCCCGAATTTAAATCTTCGTCATACTTCTTCTTCTTCTTCTTATTCTGCACGTTACTCCTCTTACACCATTTCATCTAGAAACGCTGTTCAAACTTTAAACTTGTGGACTGGTCTGGATGAGTTACTTTTTAAACTATTCAACTATTCAACTCATCCACTTTCATGGGATTTTCTTTACATTCTAAAGCTCCCCATTGGGACATCATTACTTCAACATGAATTTACTCCCGAGTGGCGCAGCGGTCTAAGGCACTGCATCTCAGTGCTAGAGGCATCACTACAGACCCTGGTTCGATCCCAGGCCGTATCACAACCGGCCGTGATCGGGAGTCCCATAGGGTTGCGCACAATTGGCCCAGCGTCGTCCGGGTTAGGGGAAGGTTTGGCCGGTGTAGGCCGTCATTGTAAAATAAGAATTTGTTCTTAACTGACTTGCCTGGTTAAATAAATGTTAAATGAAACATTCACTGTAAACAATGTAACTTTTGACACAAAATCAACTGTTCTGACCACTTTCCCAACAAGTCTGAGGTATAACATCTTGGACTACTTCTCTGTTACTCAAATCTGGAATTGGAACAGAAATATATTGTACAGATCTAACAATACAGCTGTTTTAGTAACCTCATCAATAACTTTTAATCAAAATTTATTTCACACAACAGCCGTTTTGACCACTTTCTCAATTAGTTACACAAAAAGTTCAAGAGTATGACATCTTGGTCTATTTCTCTGCTACTCAAATCTAAAGTAGAATTACCACCACAGCTGCACTCAGACTCAACTGGTGACCACAGAACCTCTGACTCCAGCTCTGAGGAGCCTCCCCAGCTCAGACAGAACATAGTTCACACCAAACACCTTGAATGGGGACAGAGTAAAGCCCCATAGAGTTACAGGTACGGATATAGTCTACCCTGTGCTCTCTAAAGAAGAAGAACGGGAGGAAAACAGACTGGAATCTGTACATGTTGTTTACAAGTTGATGTTATACAATGCAGTACTGTACTTGCTGTTGTTCCTTAACCTTGTGGCAACATATCATATTTTGGATATTTCGATTTAGGAGACAATCTTATACAATGGTTTAAAGTTATGTATAGTAACCCTAGGTGTAAAATAGTAAATAATGGCTACACCTCAGAAAGTCTTAAACTGTCAAGAGGAGTGAAAGAAGGTTGTCCCCTATCGGCATAGCTATTTATTATGGCTATCTTAATGTTAGATGTTAAAATTAGATCCAACAATAATATAAAGGGGCTAGAAATCCAGGGCTTAAAAACAAAAGTGCCATTGTACATTGATGATTCATGTGTTCTTTCAAATCAAAACTGTTGATGCCTCCACAGCCTCACAGAGGATCTAGATCATTTTTCTAACCTCTCTGGAATACAACCACATTATTATTTTTTTTTATTTAACCTTTATTTAACCAGGTAGGCCAGTTGAGAACAAGTTCTCATTTACAACTGCGACCTGGCAAAGATAAAGCAAAGCAGTTCGACACAAACAACAACACATAGTTACACATGGACATACAGTCAATAATACAGTAGGAAAAAAAAACAAATCTATATACAATGTGTGCAAATGAGATAGGATAAGGAACATAAGGCAATAAATAGGCCATGGTGGCAAAGTAATTACAGTATAGCAATTTAACACTGGAATGGTAAATGTGCAGTAGATGAATGTGCAAAGTAAAAATACTGGGGTGCAAAGGAGCAAGATAAATAAATGACTACGGTAGGGGATGAGGTAGTTGGTTGGGCTATGTACAGGTGCAGTGATCTGTGAGCTGCTCTGACAGCTGGTGCTTAAAACTAGTGAGGGAGATAAGTGTCTCTAGTTTCGACGATTTTTGTAGTTCGTTCCAGTCATTGGCAGCAGAGAACTGGAAGATGATAAGTGTACTATTGTACTACTTTACGTACTGGAAAAATCACCCTGATTAACTCTTTCCCAGTTTACCTATTTGCCTATGAACTTCCCTATACCTAGCGACCTGTTTTTTTTTATTATATGAGTACAAGATATTCCATTTTATTTGGAAGTTCAAGCCAGACAAAATTAAACGGGACTATTTATATAATGAATATGAATTATGAATGACGTCTTGTTCTACTTCTATAACCAGTCACTACCACTGCTATAACCAGTCACTACCACTGCTATAACCAGTCACTACCACTGCTATAACCAGATACTACCACTACTATAACCAGACACTACCACTACTATAACCAGTCACTACCACTACTATAACCAGTCACTACCACTGCTATAACCAGACACTACCACTACTATAACCAGTCACTACCACTGCTATAACCAGTCACTACCACTACTATAACCAGTCACTACCACTGCTATAACCAGTCACTACCACTACTATAACCAGACACTACCACTACTATAACCAGTCACTACCACTACTATAACCAGACACTACCACTACTATAACCAGACACTACCACTACTATAACCAGTCACTACCACAACTATAACCAGTCACTACCACTACTATAACCAGACACTACCACTACTATAACCAGTCACTACCACTACTATAACCAGACACTACCACTACTATAACCAGTCACTACCACTACTATAACCAGACACTACTATAACCAGACACTACCACTACTATAACCAGTCACTACCACAACTATAACCAGACACTACCACTACTATAACCAGTCACTACCACTGCTATAACCAGTCACTACCACTGCTATAACCAGACACTACCACTACTATAACCAGACACTACCACTACTATAACCAGACACTACCACTACTATAACCAGTCACTACCTCTACTATAACCAGTCACTACCACTACTATAACCAGACACTACCACTACTATAACCAGTCACTACCACTACTATAACCAGTCACTACCACTACTATAACCAGTCACTACCACTACTATAACCAGACACTACCACTACTATAACCAGTCACTACCACTACTATAACCAGACACTACCACTACTATAACCAGTCACTACCACTACTATAACCAGACACTACCACTACTATAACCAGTCACTACCACTACTATAACCAGACACTACTATAACCAGACACTACCACTACTATAACCAGACACTACCACTACTATAACCAGTCACTACCACAACTATAACCAGACACTACCACTACTATAACCAGTCACTACCACTGCTATAACCAGTCACTACCACTACTATAACCAGACACTACCACTACTATAACCAGACACTACCACAACTATAACCAGTCACTACCACTACTATAACCAGACACTACCACTACTATAACCAGACACTACCACTACTGGAACCAGTCACTACCACTACTATAACCAGTCACTACCACTACTATAACCAGACACTACCACTACTATAACCAGTCACTACCACTACTATAACCAGTCACTACCACTACTATAACCAGTCACTACCACTACTATAACCAGTCACTACCACTACTATAACCAGTCACTACCACTACTATAACCAGTCACTACCACTACTATAACCAGTCACTACCACTACTATAACCAGTCACTACCACTACTATAACCAGTCACTACCACTACTATAACCAGACACTACCACTGCTATAACCAGACACTACCACTGCTATAACCAGTCACTACCACTACTATAACCAGACACTACCACTACTATAACCAGTCACTACCACTGCTATAACCAGACACCACCACTACTATAACCAGTCACCACTACTACGGACAATTCCTTCGATCTCATGGCTTGGTTTTTTTATCACCTGTGGGACCTTATATAGACAGGTGTGTGCCTTTCCAACTCATGTCCAATCAATTGAATTTACCACAGGTGGACTCCAATCATGTTGTAGAAACATCTCAAGGATGATCAATGGAAACAGGACGCACCTGAGCTCAATTACGAGTCTCATAGCAAAGGGTCTGAATACTTATTTAAATACGGTTTCTGTTAGTTATTTCATAATACATTTGCAACAGTTACTAAAAACCTGTTTTTGCTTTGTCATTATGGGGTATTGTGATGTCATTATGGGGTATTGTGATGTCATTATGGGTGTAGTGTGATGTCATTATGGGGTATTGTGATGTCATTATGGGTGTAGTGTGATGTCATGATGGGGTATTGTGATGTCATTATGGGGTATTGTGATGTCATTATGGGTGTAGTGTGTAGATTGATGAGGGGGAAAAAACAAATTGAATCCATGTTTAGAATAAGGCTGTATAACGTAACAAAATGTGGAAAAAGTCAAGGGGTCTGAATACTTTCTGAATGCACTCTACGTGTGTGTGTGTGTGTGGCATCAGTATGCGCGTGTGCACGTGTGTGTGTGTTGGAGTGTCAGTGTGGTATGTGTGACTGTGTGGTTAGAGTCCAGTGAGTGTACAGCGAACATGTGCAAGAGAGTAAAGCCCAAAAGTCATAATAAATAATAATCCAACGAGAGGGAAAATAGTCCCGGTAGCCACGTGATCAACTGTTCAGCAGGTCTTATGGTTGGGGTGGTTGAAGCTGTTACGGAGCTTTTTGGTCCCAGACTAGGCGCTCCGGTATCGCTTGCAGTGCGGAAACAGAGAGAACAGTCTGTGACTTGCGTGGGAGGAGTGTTTGACCATTTTAAGGACCTTCCTTTGATAAATAGTGCATCTATTTATCTGAAACCCACAGCGTGATTGATTCAGAGTTGCTTTGGTTTCCTAAGAGTGTTGTCTACGTGAACATCGCTCAGTCCTGTGTTTTTAGTTTAGTTTTCCCCCTCAACAACTGGAGTTTAGAAATGTATTGTGATCCAGCTGCCCCACAGTCCAAAGTAGTAATTATTTGACTACATTTAACTTTGATTTACAATTAACTTTCACTTCATGTAACTGCTTTGCTTTAAATAGTAAAGTAAAACTTTTTAAACTTCTTCCACTTACCACAAAAATACGTTTAAAGAGTTAAAGCAAGTCCCACCAAATTGTACTTTATTTACAATTACCATCTAGTTCAGATATGCATAAACATATGCACACACTCAATTACCATCTAGTTCAGATATGCATAAACATATGCACACACTCAATTACCATCTAGTTCAGATATGCATAAACATATGCACACACTCAATTACCATCTAGTTCAGATATGCATAAACATATGCACACACTCAATTACCATCTAGTTCAGATATGCATAAACATATGCACACACTCAATTACCATCTAGTTCAGATATGCATAAACATATGCACACACTCAATTACCATCTAGTTCAGATATGCATAAACATATGCACACACTCAATTACCATCTAGTTCAGATATGCATAAACATATGCACACACTCAATTACCATCTAGTTCAGATATACATAAACATATGCACACACTCAATTACCATCTAGTTCAGATATGCATAAACATATGCACACACTCAATTACCATCTAGTTCAGATATGCATAAACATATGCACACACTCAATTACCATCTAGTTCAGATATGCATAAATATATGCACACACTCAATTAAGTTCAGGGTATCCCTCTAATGACTGAGGCCCTTTCACATTCCCATACCTAAGGGTATAGATTCCTGTCATCAACAACTGTTTATTTAAACTGCACATTGTCTGTTTATAAGACGTATCCTTTGAAAGATGACCTCACCCAACAACTGACTTTATAAAGTCAATGATTACATCACAAGAAGGTGGGAACATGATGAGACTACATGCAGCGGGAGAGACAGAGAGAGAGTGACAGAGAGACAGAGAGACAGAGAGAGGCAGGCCAGGGTGGAGAGAGACAGAGACAGACAGAGACAGACAGAGACAGACAGAGAGAGAGAGAGAGAGAGAGTAGGTCATTGAATTAAATAACAGTGTTAGTAATATTTGTTTATCCCAGTCAAGGCTGATTTAGCTCCTGGGAGACAGCGAGAGAGAAGTGTCACCAGATGTTGTAAACCTCTCTGCCCCCGCAGGGTCCACCGACATGATCTGTGTGTGTGTGTGTGCACGTGTGTGTGTGTGCACGTGTGTTGTGAAAGGCTGCCTGAGACCTTGAAGAGCTCTCCCTGGGCTGCCTGAGACCTTGGAGAAGAGCTCTCCCTGGGCTGCCTGAGACCTTGGAGAAGAGCTCTCCCTGGGCTGCCTGAGACCTTGAAGAGCTCTCCCTGGGCTGCCTGAGACCTTGGAGAAGAGCTCTCCCTGGGCTGCCTGAGACCTTGGAGAAGAGCTCTCCCTGGGCTGCTTGAGACCTTGGAGAAGAGCTCTCCCTGGGCTGCCTGAGACCTTGGAGAAGAGCTCTCCCTGGGCTGCTTGAGACCTTGGAGGAGTCTTCTGCCTCATGGAGCTTCAGCTGAGTTAATGAACCCTTGTTTCCTGGCCCCTTCACAACACACGTCTCTGTCTCTGTCTGTCTCTGACAATGTGCAGTTTAACAGACAATGTGCAGTTTAAATAAACAGTTGTTGATGACAGGAATCTATACCCTTAGGTATGGGAATGTGAAAGGGCCTCAGTCATTAGAGGGATACCCTGAACTTAATTGAGTGTGTGCATATGTTTATGTATATCTGAACTAGATGGTAATTGAGTGTGTGTATATACATAAACATATATACACACACTCAATTACCATCTAGTTCAGATATACATAAACATATATCTGAACTAGATGGTAATTGAGTGTGTGCATATGTTTATGCATATCTGAACTAGATGGTAATTGAGTGTGTGCATATATTTATGCATATCTGAACTAGATGGTAATTGAGTGTGTGCATATGTTTATGCATATCTGAACTAGATGGTAATTGAGTGTGTGCATATGTTTATGCATATCTGAACTAGATGGTAATTGAGTGTGTGCATATGTTTATGCATATCTGAACTAGATGGTAATTGAGTGTGTGCATATGTTTATGCATATCTGAACTAGATGGTAATTGTAAATAAAGTACAATTTGGTGGGACTTGCTTTAACTCTTTAAACGTATTTTTGTGGTAAGTGGAAGAAGTTTAAAAAGTTTTACTTTACTATTTAAAGCAAAGCAGTTACATGAAGTGAAAGTTAATTGTAAATCAAAGTTAAATGTAGTCAAATAATTACTACTTTGGACTGTGGGGCAGCTGGATCACAATACATTTCTAAACTCCAGTTGTTGAGGGGGAAAACTAAACTAAAAAACACAGGACTGAGCGATGTTCACGTAGACAACACTCTTAGGAAACCAAAGCAACTCTGAATCAATCACGCTGTGGGTTTCAGATAAATAGATGCACTATTTATCTAAGGAAGGTCCTTAAAATTGTCAAACACTCCTCCCACGCAAGTCACAGACTGTTCTCTCTGTTTCCGCACTGCAAGCGATACCGGAGCGCCTAGTCTGGGACCAAAAGGCTGGACTGCTGAACAGTTAATCACTTGGCTACCTGGTCTATTTGCGTTGACCAAATCAACTAAATTGAGATGGTTTGGGATGAGTCGGACCTTAGAGTGTAGGAAAATCAGCCAACAAGTGCTCAGCATATGTGGGAAGTCCTTCAAGACTGTTGGAAAAGCATTCCAGGTGAAGCTGCTGGAGAGAATGTCAAGACTGTGCAAAGATGTCATCAAGGCAAAGGGTGGCTACTTTGAAGAATTTAAACTATAACATATATTTTGATTTGTTTAACACTTTTTTGATTACTGCATGATTCCATATGTTATTTCAAAGTTTTGATGTCTTCACTCTTCTTTAAAAATGAAGATAATAAATAAACACTTGAATGAGTAGGTGTTCTAAAACTTTTGACCCGTAGTGTATATTGTATAATAGAATGTATATAGTACAGAATATGTATTAAATCGTATAGTATAGTATGTATATAGTAGAAGTATAGAAATTATGTATATAGTATACTATAGAATGTATAGTATAGCATAGTATGTTTGTATATAGTATAGTATGTCTGTATACAGTACAGTACAGTATAGTATGTATATAGTATAGTATAGAATGTATATAGTATAGTATGTATGTATATAGTATAGTACATTATATAGTATGTATATAGTATAGAATGTATATAGTATAGTATAGAAATTATATGGTATAGCATAGTATGCATATAGGATAGTATATATATATATAGTATAGTATAGAATGTATATAGTATAGTAGAGAATGTATATGTAAACATGCCCCGCTTAAGAATCACAGAGTAAGAAACCGAACCAGTTCTTGGTTCTCTGCTGAATTGTCAGGTCTTTTCCTGCAAAAGAATCGGGCCTGGGCCTTGGCGAGGAAAACAGGTACTCCAGCTGATTGGCTGTTTTTTAGGCAATTGAGAAATAAATGTACTGCACCTGTCAAAAGGGCGAAATCTAATTACTTCCTTAACGCTATGACAGATTCTGCAGGAGATCCTGCAAAATTCTGGAAAACCGTTAATTCACTGAAACGGGGAAATTCTGCTGTTTCTCTTCCTAAGCAAATTATCTCAGACTCCTGTATTTTAAGTGGTAAAAATGATATTTGTGATGCTTTTAATAAGCATTTTATCTCTGCTGTTTTTTTATTTGAAAGGACAAGTGGCCATTGTGGTACTGGCCAGTTAGTTGATTTTTCGTCTTGCTTTTCAACCGTTACTCTGAAAAATGGTAACCCTGTTTTTAGTTTCCAGAAAATAACTGAAGCAGAGGTTCTAGCTGCCCTGTGTGCCATTGATACTAAGAAATCTCTAGCGCGGACAATTTAGACCAGTACTAACTTAAGTGTGCTGCACCTATCATTGCTGGTTCAGTGACACACATCTTTAATCTAACATTAAGCACAGGAAATATCCCTAAGGTGTGGAAAGCAGCTTTTGTTCTGCCATTACATAAGGGAGGTGACGGTAGTGATTTGGATAACTATCGACCCATCTCTAGGCTCCCTTGTCTGGCAAATATCCTAGAATCTTTAGTTAACAAACAGTTACAATCTTTTCTTTCTGCCAACAGTATTCTTAGCACCAATCAATCTGGTTTTAGATCTAAACACAGTACCACATCGGCCACTATGCTTGTTGTAAATGATATTGCAAATGCCTTAGATGATAGAAAGCATTGTGCTGCGTTGTTTATAGATTTGTCTAAAGCTTTCGACACTGTAGACCATGCCATCCTTTTGAGTAAGCTGTCATCTATAGGAATGGGCACTGATGCCTGCCTATGGTTTTATGACTATCTTAAAGATAGAACTCAGGCCGTCATGGTCAAGTCTGACCCCTTACAGTTACTTAAAGGGGTCCCTCAGGGTTCAATAATTGGCCCACTATTGTTCTCAATATATATAAACAACATTGGTGATGATGTCAGATATTGTAATTTCCATTTATATGCAGATGACACAGTGATGTACTCTATTGCTCCAACAGCGGATCAAGCTTTAATGCAGTTGGAGTCTGATTTTAGGATATTACAGGAGTCTCTTTTACAGCTTAAACTTGTTTTAAACGCTAAGAAAACAAATGTCATGCTTTTTTCTAGGTCTAACCTCTCAGTTAGAAACACTTTTGTAATCACTAGCTTGGATGGTACTCAAATCAAACAGGTCTCTGCATATAAATATTTAGGGGTATGGTTAGATGATAGGCTCTCTTTTAAAAACATGTTACTGAATTGGGAAAAAGCTCAAATTCAAGATAGGGTTCCTTTACAGAAACAGGGCTTGTCTGTCCTCCGTAAATAGGAAACAAATTGTGCAGGCTACTTTTATGTCCGTTTTAGATTATGGTGATATTATTTATATGCATGCATCGGCAAATATATTAAAACCACTGGATGCTATTTACCATTGTGCACTCAGGTTTATCACCGGTGATAGTTACAAAACTCATCACTATATCCTATATCAACATGTGGGTTAGGCCTCTCTATCTGTGAGGCGAGAGCAACATGCTCTTTTGTTTATTTATAAAGCACTTCTTTTAAAACTACCTCCATATATATCATCATTAATTTTAATTAGATATACAAATTTTATGACCAGATCACAGATGTGGATTACATTAGAAACTCCTGCGGTCTCCACAGAGTTGGGAAGGACTGCCTTCAGTTCCTTTGCACCTTATTTATGGAACAAACTGCAGATCCAACTTAAGCTAGCCACTCTGGTGTCCCTTGCCCTTTTTAAAAATATGATGGAGGATCAATATGATGTTGTCTGTGATTGTTTCTGATGAATGTGTCTTTGTTTTGTATGTTTTGAAATGTTCTTGTCTGTATGCCTAGAACTGTACATGTCAACATGTTTACACAGGGCACAGCCGTAAAAGAGATCCAGGTCTCAGTCTGTTTTCCCTGTTAAAATAAAGATTAAAAAAAATATATATATAGTACAGTGTGTATGTGTATAGTATATATGTGTATAGTATATATATATATATATATAGTATAGTATAGAATGTATATAGAATAGTATAGTATAGAATGTATATAGTATAGTAGAGAATGTATATAGTATAGTACAGTACAGAATGTGTATAGTATGTATATAGTATAGTATATATATAGTATAGAATGTATATAGTATAGCATAGAATGTATATAGTATAGCACAGTATAGTATGCATATAGTATTGAATGTATATAGTATAGCATAGAATGTATATAGTATAGCACAGTATAGTATAGTATGCATATAGTATTGAATGTATATAGTATAGTATCGAATGTATATAGTATAGTATTGTATAGTATACTGTAGAATGTATATAGTATAACATGTATATAGTATATTAAAGAATGTATATAGTATAGTATGTTTATAGTATAGAATGTATATTGTATAGTCTATTATAGTATAGAATGTATATAGTATGGTATGTATATAGTCTATTATAGCATAGAATGTATATTGTAGTATAGTATAGAATGTATATAGTATGGTATGTATATAGTCTATTATAGTATAGAATGTATATTGTAGTATAGTATAGAATGTATATAGTATGGTATGTATATAGTCTATTATAGTATAGAATGTATATGGTATAGTATAGTATAGAATGTATATAGTATGGTATGTATATAGTCTATTATAGTATAGAATGTATATGGTATAGTATAGTATAGAATGTATATAGTATGGTATGTATATAGTCTATTATAGTATAGAATGTATATGGTATAGTATAGTATAGAATGTATATAGTATGGTATGTATATAGTCTATTATAGTATAGAATGTATATGGTATAGTGTAGTATAGAATATATATAGTATGGTATGTATATAGTCTATTATAGTATAGAATGTATATGGTATAGTGTAGTATAGAATGTATATAGTATGGTATGTATATAGTCTATTATAGTATAGAATGTATATGGTATAGTATAGTATAGAATGTATATAGTATGGTATGTATATAGTCTATTATAGTATAGAATGTATATGGTATAGTATAGTATAGAATGTATATAGTATGGTATGTATATAGTCTATTATAGTATAGAATGTATATGGTATAGTGTAGTATAGAATGTATATAGTATGGTATGTATATAGTCTATTATAGTATAGAATGTATATGGTATAGTGTAGTATAGAATGTATATAGTATGGTATGTATATAGTCTATTATAGCATAGAATGTATATGGTATAGTGTAGTATAGAATGTATATAGTATGGTATGTATATAGTCTATTATAGCATAGAATGTATATAATATTTTATGTATGTATACTATACTATGTATAAGCTGGAAGTAGAAGCCCGGGCATTGTTGTCCATTGGTTGACTCCAATATTAATATTGTGTTTGCTACATCCGCAATAACATCTGCTAAACACGTGACCGATACAATGTGATTTGACTAAGGGGGAGCTGTGGCACGGTTAAGGGAAAATAATACATAAATAAGATAAGAAGTTGATATATGGGGGATTGGAAATGATGCAAAACAATTACATTAATAGAACCGACAATCTATCTGCATTAATTAAGCTGATCTACCCCCTCCCAAAGAAAAAACAGGAAGTAGATGGATGTGATAGAGTGTGACTGACAACAAAAAACACTAACACCACTTGGGAAGTCCAGAGAGGTGAAGAGAAGAGTCCATGGGTGAGAGGTCCAGTTAATGTGGATCCCAGGAGTTTATAGAGCTGTGGTCAACCTGGACTGTGTGTGTGTGTGTGCGCAGAGCCCCTGAGGCTTCGACAATTCTCTATAATTCTACTTAACCTGGAGGTCTAACAAACACACACACAAAAAAAAAAAAAAAAAAAAAAACTCATTGTATTTACCAACGTATTTGATGAATCATCGATCCATTGAACTCAACCAATGCCTTTTCTGCAGTTAAGGTACTTGAACTCGAGCTCGACTGACAAATATTTTACAGTACACTCACAATTATATGGACGCACTACAGCCTGACTCCATGGTAACGGTAGAATGCCTCTGCCTAATGTTCTCATGTCTTTTCAGCCCCGCAGCTCCAGAGTCACATGACGTCTGCTGAACAATTTAGCTGTTGTCACGTGATGCCTGTAGGTAGGAGAACAGTAGGGGGTAAATTGTGATGCTGAATTTTTTTACATTCAGCATCACGCCATCAAGGGAAATATAGTATTTTTTTTCTAACAGAGATATCTACATGAATTTCAGGATGTTGTGTATCCCTGGAAATAATCAGAATTGATGTAAACATAGCAGTTTTGAAAACATAGCTTGTGTGTGTGTATATATATATATATATATATGTCTGAAACGTGTTACTGCAGCATACAGGCACTCCCCTACAGAAAAGAACTAAGCGTTGCGATGGGTCACTGAAGCAAAAAAATGAATTTGTCTATTATATTACTGCTACCTTTATATAAAAAACATTTCAAAACCAAACCAATTCAACACAATCGCAATCGCTTTTTGGTATTTTAGTCATTTTAAGCATCTTTTAACACAAGCTTAACACTTAAAATTTTAACACAGGGCAGGCCCTGTTACCTATTATCCGAGAAATAATTGTCACGATCGTCGTGAAGAACGGACCAAGAGGCAGCGAGGTATCCAGTATACATATTCTCTTTATTATGTAACTGGTGAAAACAAAGAACAAACCGACTGTAACGAAAGTGTAGCACATACAGGTGCTCACACAATAAACAATGACCCACACCGCAAGTGGGGGGGAAAGAACAAACATATATATGGTCCCCAATTAGAGGTAACGACACTCAGCTGCCTCTAATTGGGAACCATCAACAAACCAAACATAGAAAATAAAACATAGAACAAAAACCACCCCTGCTCACGTCCTGACCAAAACCACCATAGAGCAGCCAAAAGGGCTATCTATGGCCAGGACGCGACAATAATGTCTTTCACCTGGGAAGAACACAGGCCAGGCCCTGTTGTTACCTCGTATCCCAGTGATAATGCCTTACACTTGGGAAGAACACAGGCCAGGTCCTGTTGTTACCTCGTATCCCAGTGATAATGCCTATCATTACACCTGGGAAGAACACAAGCCAGGCCCTGTTGTTACCTCGTATCCCAGTGATAATGCCTTACACTTGGGAAGAACACAGGCCAGGTCCTGTTGTTACCTCGTATCCCAGTGATAATGCCTATCATTACACCTGGGAAGAACACAAGCCAGGCCCTGTTGTTACCTCATCCCAGTGATAATGCCTTACACTTGGGAAGAACACAGGCCAGGTCCTGTTGTTACCTCGTATCCCAGTGATAATGCCTATCATTACACCTGGGAAGAACACAAGCCAGGCCCTGTTGTTACCTCGTATCCCAGTGATAATGCCTTACACTTGGGAAGAACACAGGCCAGGTCCTGTTGTTACCTCGTATCCCAGTGATAATGCCTATCATTACACCTGGGAAGAACACAAGCCAGGCCCTGTTGTTACCTCGTATCCCAGTGATAATGCCTTACAGCTGGGAAGAACAAAGGCCAGGCCCTGTTGTTACCTCATATCCCAGTGATAATGCCTTGCACTTGGGAAGAACACAGGCCAGGCCCTGTTGTTACCTCGTATCCCAGTGATACTGCCTTTCACCTGGGAAGAACACAGGCCAGGCCCTGTTGTTACCTCGTATCCCAGTGATAATGCCTTACACTTGGGAAGAACACAGGCCAGGTCCTGTTGTTACCTCGTATCCCAGTGATAATGCCTATCATTACACCTGGGAAGAACACAAGCCAGGCCCTGTTGTTACCTCGTATCCCAGTGATAATGCCTTACACTTGGGAAGAACACAGGCCAGGTCCTGTTGTTACCTCGTATCCCAGTGATAATGCCTATCATTACACCTGGGAAGAACACAAGCCAGGCCCTGTTGTTACCTCGTATCCCAGTGATAATGCCTTGCACTTGGGAAGAACACAGGCCAGGCCCTGTTGTTACCTCGTATCCCAGTGATAATGCCTTTCACCTGGGAAGAACACAGGCCAGGCCCTGTTGTTACCTCGTATCCCAGTGATACTGCCTTTCACCTGGGAAGAACACAGGCCAGGCCCTGTTGTTACCTCGTATCCCAGTGATAATGCCTTACACTTGGGAAGAACACAGGCCAGGTCCTGTTGTTACCTCGTATCCCAGTGATAATGCCTATCATTACACCTGGGAAGAACACAAGCCAGGCCCTGTTGTTACCTCGTATCCCAGTGATAATGCCTTACAGCTGGGAAGAACAAAGGCCAGGCCCTGTTGTTACCTCGTATCCCAGTGATAATGCCTTGCACTTGGGAAGAACACAGGCCAGGCCCTGTTGTTACCTCGTATCCCAGTGATACTGCCTTTCACCTGGGAAGAACACAGGCCAGGCCCTGTTGTTACCTCGTATCCCAGTGATAATGCCTTACACTTGGGAAGAACACAGGCCAGGTCCTGTTGTTACCTCGTATCCCAGTGATAATGCCTATCATTACACCTGGGAAGAACACAAGCCAGGCCCTGTTGTTACCTCGTATCCCAGTGATAATGCCTTACACTTGGGAAGAACACAGGCCAGGTCCTGTTGTTACCTCGTATCCCAGTGATAATGCCTATCATTACACCTGGGAAGAACACAAGCCAGGCCCTGTTGTTACCTCGTATCCCAGTGATAATGCCTTACAGCTGGGAAGAACAAAGGCCAGGCCCTGTTGTTACCTCGTATCCCAGTGATAATGCCTTGCACTTGGGAAGAACACAGGCCAGGCCCTGTTGTTACCTCGTATCCCAGTGATAATGCCTTTCACCTGGGAAGAACACAGGCCAGGCCCTGTTGTTACCTCGTATCCCAGTGATACTGCCTTTCACCTGGGAAGAACACAGGCCAGGCCCTGTTGTTACCTCGTATCCCAGTGATACTGCCTTGCACCTGGGAAGAAAACACTTCAGTTTGCTCCACCATCGGCTCAACTTACCCCAAAAGCAAACATTTTAACTATATTAGCTCACACAGCTACAAAGATCCACTGTCATGTTAGGTTTTCGGGCCACATATTGAAGCTAATAGAGACCACAACTGATGTATAGAACAATCTTAAAATGATCTATTTTCTTTGAGATACAAAGCATCATGAAACCTCGAACACAATAAATGCATTGGACTTGGTGAATTGTTTATTTTTTTCATTACTTAGTTACTTACTTGTTTTTTTAGACATTACTTACCCCTTTTTCCATGTGGTTTCTTCCTTCACAGACTCAATGAGATGACCTCTTTCTGAATATTTAGTCAAATTATACATTTTGTGTATGATTTCCCCCAAAAAAAAAAACGTACCCCTTTGGCTCAAATTACCCCACTCTCCCCTACAGTGCATTTTCTGCTCAGTAGACAAATTCATTTTTTTGCTTCAGTGACCCATCGCAACGCTTAGTTCTGTTCTGTAGGGGAGTGCCTGTATGCTGCAGTAACACGTTTCAGGGAAGACCCAGATGCAGACAGTGTCGAAGTAACAAAAGTGTATTATTAGAACATGGGACAGGCAAAAACGACAGGTCAAGGGCAGACAGAGGTCAGTAATCCAGATCAGAATCCAAAAAGGTACAGAACGGCAGGCAGGCTCAGAGTCAGTGCAGGCAGAGGTCAATACTCCAGGGTGGTGTGACAAGGTACACGACGGCAGGCAGTCTCAGAGTCAAGGCAGGAAGAACGGTCAAAACTGGTAAAACTAGAAAAACAGGAACTAGAAACAGACAGGAGCAAGGGGGGAAAAACCGCTGGTAGGCTTGACGGACAAAACGAACTGGCAACAGACAAACAGAGAACGCAGGTATAAATACACAGGGGATAATGGGGAAGATGGGCGACACCTGGAGACAAGGGCAGGTGAAACAGATCAGGGTGTGACATGTATGCATTCAACAAACGGTGGAATAGGCAACACATGACAACACAGCAACAACTGACGGCAGTAGGTAACTACTGTAGCTAACTATCCAGCTAACCTCTGCAGCTAGCCAGCCAAGCCTAGCAAGCAACGCTAAAGAGATGGCACTTCATGCCTCTCTGGTCCTGTCTAGACTTGACACTTCGTGCAGCTTTAGTATTCTGATCGTAGAATTCTGATTTTGAATTCCCAAGGCGTACTGCATCTACACCTCCATTTAAATGTGTCCACGGTGTCCCCAGTGTGTCCGGAATCCCTTTTCCAACGCTATATTCAAATGCCAGTATACATTCTACAAACGGTGGAATAGGCAACACATGACAACAACAACTGACGGCATTAGGTAACTACTGTAGCTAATCTCTGTAGCTAGCCAGCCAAGCCTAGCAAGCAACGCTAAAATAATCAGAAAAGGGTTAGCATAACACAAAAATAGTTTTTCTAAATCTTGACTAGCATTTATGAGGCCTGCAATCACGTTGCTCACGCGCCAACGTTATAATGAACAGGTGCCTCTCGGTTCCAAAACACACGTTTTCTGGAGACTTGTGTGCTGATGACGTCACCCACTGTACGCCCTTTCGGTAGCCTGATTGCGTCAAGACTGAGGGGAAATTTGCATACAATGCATCCCTGACCACCTCCTGAAATGGTCAGCCAGATCTGAACACAATCAGACCACAAAGTGACTTTTGTGGGTCTTGACCAGTCTTTTTTCAAATGCGATCTTTTGTATTCTGATAGCAGAAGTCGCATGTAAGTGCCAAGTGTAGACACGACCTAAATATTGCCCCCCTATGTCCCTATAGTCTCTCTAAGCTGTGTTAACCTATGTGGTAGTTGTCTGAATACTGCCATGTCAAGCCACATCACCATAGAGCCGCCATGAGCCACTATCAGACAGAGACGTCCTAGAAGTTTTTTTGGGGGGGACATGTCTCTTAGAGTTCTGTGTCAACCCTACGCCAGGAGGTCCGTGACAACGCAGATCAGCGTCACACAAAGGGGTTCACGCTGCATGCTACAACAGCGCACAAGTCAACGCTGCTTTTATACAAGAGCTGTGCTGTGTGACGTTTTAATGTTTTAGTGTCAAACATTGTTAGAGGAAGAGAGTTAGTAACAAGGTTTGTTCAGGAGATCCCCGCGAAGACTGGAATTTCAGGAGTTCCTGGAGGTCTCAGGTTAACCCAAATGTCATCCTATTCCCTAGTGTAGGTCCTGGTTAGAAAGAGTGCACTATATAGGGAATATGGTGCTAATCGGGAAGGATCCTGAGACTGTGTGAGAGCGAGGAGGAGTGGTATCTCTCGTTCACGTGAGGTAACCTGCTAGTCAGATTCAACTCTAACAAAATACATCAGGTTAGGAGACTCAACTCAGGCTCTTTCCTCTCTGATACCCAGATTATACTCATGAACTATTCTGGTCAAAAAAAGATAAAACCATGAGAAAATAGAAAACAAATTCCACACCCCCAGCTGATCCCAACGCCCAGTGATTTTCTCTGTTTGACTGGAGGGAGAAGACAGTGTGGAACGGATGGCTCAAATACACACATTTAATCTCCCCAAACAGCTCCAAATGGAACACTTTCCCATACATAGTACATTAGTCTTGACCAGAGACCTATGAGCCCTGATCTAAAGTAGTGCACTATATTATAGGGAATAGAGAATATTTTGGGATACAAGACAAGAGACTAACTTAAAGGTATTCTGATGTGGTCTTTTTTCTTTAAAACAATGCTAGTGAGTTGAGTCCTATTGGTTAAGGGGAGTCATTTGGTGTATTTATAGGCCTCGTCGTGTTACGTAGCTACCCGTTACAATGAGAAAAACACACTAACTCACTCAGTCTGGATGAAACATCAACCCCCTCCCCCCCACACACACACACACACATTATCAGACAGTCAGACAGACAGGGAATGGAGATATTCCATTTTGTGGTGAATCAGTTTAATTAATAATCTGGGTTTCAAACATGACTACCCTCCTGAGGAGATAAGAGACCGCATGATTACACCAGAGGAAGAAGGAGATCGCATGATTACACCAGAGGAAGGAGGAGATAAGAGACCGCATGATTACACCAGAGGAAGGAGGAGATAAGAGACCGCATGATTACACCAGAGGAAGGAGGAGATAAGAGACCGCATGATTACACCAGAGGAAGGAGATAGGGAAGGATAAGAGACCGCATGATTACACCAGAGGAAGGAGGAGATAAGAGACCGCATGATTACACCAGAGGAAGGAGGAGATAAGAGACCGCATGATTACACCAGAGGAAGGAGATAGGAAAGGAGGGGGGAGGGAGGGGGGAGGGGAACCATCTGATTCACTGAATAAAATGAGTGGAGTTTGCCACCTTTTTGCCCAAAATGTCATTGAAGGTGCTCTGAAGATTTTTACTATCATACTTTATGTCATTTATCTTTGCTTCATAGTGTAGTTTCTTATTTTTATTCGGTTTAATCACTTGATTTCTCAGTGTGTGTCACGATCGTCGTAAGGATCAGACCAAAATGCAGCGCGATTGCTATTTAACATGTTTAATAATAATGATGATCAGTGGAACGTACAAGTACGCATCAACTGTGTCAACTAAACACATACACAGTTAAACTGACAAACATACATTCAATAACCCACAACCAAAGTGGTGAAAAGAACAAACATATATATGGTTCCCAATTAGAGGTAACGACAATCAGCTGCCTCTAATTGGGAACCATCAAACCCAAACATAGAATTACAATACATAGAAAACAAAAACCCCTCCTGACCTAAACACAAATGATAGCCAGCCGGCTAATCCCAGTCCAGGACGTGACAGTGTGCAGTACGTTGGCCAATCGGTTGTGCAGCCAGACCTATTTGTCGTTTCTTTTGCCTCGTCCCTCTCAACCATACCATTTTTCAACTCTTCATCAATCCACAGGGGATTTAAACATTTTTTACAGTCATTTTCTTAATGGGTTCGTGCTTATTAGTAACTGGGATGAGCAGTTTCATAAATGTGTCAAGTGCAGCATCTGGTTGCTTCTCATTACACACCACAGACCAGCAAATATTCTTTACATCAACAACATAGGAATCACTACAAAACGTATTGACCTCTCATACACTATATTAGGCCCAGCCTTTGGAACTTTGGTTTTCCTAGATATGGCTATTATATTGTGATCACTACATCTGATGGATCTGGATGCTGCTTCAAACAAATTTCTGCATCATTAGTAAAGATGTGATCAATACATGTTGATGATTTCATTGTTGTGCTGTTTGTAACTACCCTGGTAGGTTAATTACTAACCTTGATTGATATAAGACTGATTTATGACTGACACGACAGAACATCAACATATAAGACTGATTTATGACTGACACGACAGAACATCAACATATAAGACTGATTTATGACTGACACGACAGAACATCAACATTTAAGACTGATTTATGACTAGCACGACAGAACATCAACATATAAGACTGATCTATGACTGACACGATAGAACAACAACATATAAGACTGATTTATGACTAGCACGACAGAACATCAACATATAAGACTGATCCATGACTGACACGACAGAACATCAACATATAAGACTGATCCATGACTGACACGACAGAACATCAACATATAAGACTGATCCATGACTGACACGACAGAACATCAACATATAAGACTGATCCATGACTGACACGACAGAACATCAACATATAAGACTGATCCATGACTGACACGACAGAACATCAACATATAAGACTGATCTATGACTGACACGACAGAACATCAACATATAAGACTGATCTATGACTGACACGACAGAACATCAACATATAAGACTGATCTATGACTGACACGACAGAACATCAACATATAAGACTTATCCATGACTGACACGACAGAACATCAACATATAAGACTGATTTATGACTGACACGACAGAACATCAACATATAAGACTGATCTATGACTGACACAACAGAACATCAACATATAAGACTGATTTATGACTGACACGACAGAACATCAACATATAAGACTGATCTATGACTGACACGACAGAACATCAACATATAAGACTGATCCATGACTGACATGACAGAACATCAACATATAAGACTGATCCATGACTGACACGACAGAACATCAACATATAAGACTGATCCATGACTGACACGACAGAACACCAACATATAAGACTGATTTATGACTGACACGACAGAACACCAACATATAAGACTGATTTATGACTTGCACGACAGAACATCAACATATAAGACTGATCCATGACTGACACGACAGAACAACAACATATAAGACTGATTTATGACTTGCACGACAGAACATCAACATATAAGACTGATCCATGACTGACATGACAGAACATCAACATATAAGACTGATCTATGACTGACACGACAGAACATCAACATATAAGACTGATCTATGACTGACACGACAGAACATCAACATATAAGACTGATCTATGACTGACACGACAGAACACCAACATATAAGACTGATCCATGACTGACACGACAGAACATCAACATATAAGACTGATTTATGACTGACACGACAAAACATCAACATATAAGACTGATCTATGACTGACACGACAGAACATCAACATATAAGACTGATTTATGACTAGCACAACAGAACATCAACATATAAAACTGATCCATGACTGACACGACAGAACATCAACATATAAGACTGATCCATGACTGACACGACAGAACATCAACATATAAGACTGATCCATGACTGACACGACAGAACACCAACATATAAGACTGATCCATGACTGACACGACAGAACATCAACATATAAGACTGATCCATGACTGACACGACAGAACACCAACATATAAGACTGATCCATGACTGACACGACAGAACATCAACATATAAGACTGATCCATGACTGACACGACAGAACATCAACATATAAGACTGATCCATGACTGACACGACAGAACACCAACATATAAGACTGATCCATGACTGACACGACAGAACACCAACATATAAGACAAGGGAAGAGATACATGCCGTGATATTCCTCTGAAGGACTCTGTGATGCTGAACATGAAAGGAAAAAAAAAAAAAAGAGATGAGATGCTGTCTTACTTCTTGTTGCTTTATGAGGCCATCTGCTAACTAGATGTATTGTATCCTACGAGTTTCATGTGTGTGTGTGTGTGTGTGTGTGTGTGTGTGTGTGTGTGTGTGTGTGTGTGCGTGCGTGTGTGCATACGTGTGTGCATACAGCGTAACAGCTCCCGTCATACTGAAACAGATCAGATTTTTCAAACACATCACTCTCCTCCTGGAGTCAGACACTGTGGCCAAATGATCATGACTGGAACTACAACAAGGCAACGCCACAACAAAGAGGGGGGAGTAGCGCGATTAGCGCCGGCTGGGGAAATCCATCTGTAGATTAGGAGGAGATGGTAAACAGATTTTGACAGGATCATATTCAGGATATATTGGTATGTAAGGCCTGCTGCCTTTTCGTCTTGTGTCTTTGTAAACTGTAATCCATATTTGACCCATTTTTGACCCATCACATATGCTGCTGCTACTGATTTTTTCTTTCTTCACTTTATCCCTGCCTACGGTGCCTTGATACACAGTGCCTTCGGAAAGTATTCAGACCCCTTGACTTTTTCCACAGTTTGTTACGTTACAGCCTTATTCTAAACATGTATTAAATTGTTTTTTCCCCTCATCAATCTACACACAATACCCCATAATGACATCACAATACCCCATAACGACAAAGCAAAAACAGGTTTTTAGAACTGTTTGCTAATTTATTAAAAAAAAATGAAAATGGAAGTATTACATTTACATAAGTATTCAGAGCCTTTACTCAGTACTTTGCTGAAGCACCTTTTGGCAGCGATTACAGCCTTGAGTCGTCTTGGGTATGACGCTACAAGCTTAGCAAACCTGTATTTGGGGAGTTTCTCCCATTCTTCTCTGCGGATCCTGGATGGGGAGCGTTGCTGCACAGCTATTTTCAAGTCTCACCAGAGATGTTTGATCGGGTTCAAGTCCAGGCTCTGGCTGGGCCACTCAAGGACATTCACTCCTGCATTGTCTTGGCTGTGTGGTTAGGGTTCCTGTTGGAAAGTGAACCTTCACCCCAGTCTGAGGTCCTGAGCGCTCTGGAGCAGGATTTCATCAAGGATCTCTCTGTACTTTGCTCCGTTTAACTTTCCCTCGATCCTGACTAGTCTCCCAGTCCCTGCCGCTGAAAAACATCCCCACAGCATGATGCTGCCACCACCATGCTTCACCGTAGGGATGGTGACAGGTTTCCTCCAGACGTGACGCCTGGAATTCAGGCCAAAGAGTTCAATCTTGGTTTCATCAGACCAGGGAATCTTGTTTCTCATGGTCTGAGAGTCTTTAGGTGCCTTTTGGCCAACTCCAAGCAGGCTGTCATGTGCCTTTTACTGAGGAGTGGCTTCCATCTGGCCACTCTACCATAAAGACCTGATTGGTGGAGTGTTCACCCATCTCCACCGAGGAACTCTGGAGCTGTGTCAGAGTGACCATCGGGTACTTTTTCACCTCCCTGACCAAGGCCCTTCTCCCCCGATTGCTCAGTTTGCCCGGGCCTCCAGCTCTAGGAGGAGTCTTGGTGGTTCCAAACTTCCTCCATTTAAGAATGATGGTGGCCACTGTGCTCTTGGACCTTCAATGCTGCAGACATTTTTTGGTACCCTTCCCCAGATCTGTGCCTCGAAACAATCCTGTCTCTGAGCTTTATGGACAATTATTTTGACCTCATGGCTTGGTTTTTGCTCTGACGTGCACTGTCAACTGTGGGACCTAATTTAGACAGGTGTGTGCCTTTCCAAATTATGTCCAATCAATTGACTTTCCCACAGATGGACTCCAATCAAGTTGTAGAATGAAAGCTCAGTTTCTTATGTAACACACAATACTCATGAAAATAAAGTATTTCTGTTTTAGTTTACTTTATAAATGTGCCACAATTTCTATGAACCAGTTTTCACTTTGTCATTAGGGGATATTGTGTGTAGATTGATGAGGAAATGTTCCTCCGCAGATGCGGAAGGCCGCCATTGGGGTTAGGAAAGTATGTATGAATCATTAGAAAAAAAATTGGAGAGCCTTTACACGCTAAATGTATTGGCAAATCAAACATACAGTAGCTTGATTCATCCTGAAAGTATTCAAGTTCAGTCGATGCAATATTGGAAGGTTGAATAAAGTGTACAATAAGGTTTGAACAGTAGTCCTGTAAATCTACCCTGATCCTCACTAATCATGGAACTGTAAAAGGGGTTGAACAACAGTCTTGTAAATCTACCCTGATAATCACTAATCATAAAACTGTAATAGGGGTTGAACAGTAGTCCTGTAAATCTACCCTGATCCTCACTAATCATGGAACTGTAAAAGGGGTTGAACAGTAGTCCTGTAAATCTACCCTGATCCTCACTAATCATGGAACTGCAAAAGGGGTTGAACAGCAGTCTTGTAAATCTACCCTGATAATCACTAATCATAAAACTGTAATAGGGGTTGAACAGTAGTCCTGTAAATCTACCCTGATCCTCACTAATCATGGAACTGCAAAAGGGGTTGAACAGCAGTCTTGTAAATCTACCCTGATAATCACTAATCATAAAACTGTAATAGGGGTTGAACAGTAGTCCTGTAAATCTACCCTGATAATCACTAATCATGGAACTGTAAAAGGGGTTGAACAGTAGTCCTGTAAATCTACCCTGATCCTCACTAATCATGGAACTGCAAAAGGGGTTGAACAGCAGTCTTGTAAATCTACCCTGATAATCACTAATCATAAAACTGTAATAGGGGTTGAACAGTAGTCCTGTAAATCTACCCTGATCCTCACTAATCATGGAACTGCAAAAGGGGTTGAACAGCAGTCTTGTAAATCTACCCTGATCCTCACTAATCATGGAACTGTAATAGGGGTTGAACAGTAGTCCTGTAAATCTACCCTGATCCTCACTAATCATGGAACTGTGTCGTGAACCGTGCTCCAGGTTTATCCTGCTACGTGTTGCATCGTGAACCGTGCTCCAGGTTTATCCTGCTACGTGTTACATCGTGAACCGTGCTCCAGGTTTATCCTGCTACGTGTTGCATTGTGAACCGTGCTCCAGGTTTATCCTGCTACGTGTTACATTGTGAACCGTGCTCCAGGTTTAACCTGCTACGTGTTGCATCGTGAACTGTGCTCCAGGTTTATCCTGCTACGTGTTACATTGTGAACCGTGCTCCAGGTTTATCCTGCTACGTGTTGCATTGTGAACCGTGCTCCAGGTTTATCCTGCTACGTGTTGCATTGTGAACCGTGCTCCAGGTTTATCCTGCTACGTGTTACATCATGAACCGTGCTACAGGTTTAACCTGCTACGTGTTGCATTGTGAACCGTGCTCCAGGTTTATCCTGCTACGTGTTACATCGTGAACCGTGCTCCAGGTTTATCCTGCTACGTGTTGCGTCGTGAACTGTGCTCCAGGTTTATCCTGCTACGTGTTGCATTGTGAACCGTGCTCCAGGTTTAACCTGCTACGTGTTGCATTGTGAACCGTGCTCCAGGTTTATCCTGCTACGTGTTGCATTGTGAACCGTGCTCCAGGTTTAACCTGCTACGTGTTACATTGTGAACTGTGCTACAGGTTTATCCTGCTACGTGTTGCATCGTGAACTGTGCTCCAGGTTTAACCTGCTACGTGTTACATCGTGAACCGTGCTCCAGGTTTATCCTGCTACGTGTTGCATCGTGAACCGTGCTCCAGGTTTAACCTGCTACGTGTTGCATCGTGAACCGTGCTCCAGGTTTATCCTGCTACGTGTTACATCGTGAACCGTGCTCCAGGTTTAACCTGCTACGTGTTGCATCGTGAACCGTGCTCCAGGTTTAACCTGCTACGTGTTGCATTGTGAAACGTGCTCCAGGTTTAACCTGCTACGTGTTGCATTGTGAAACGTGCTCCAGGTTTATCCTGCTACGTGTTACATCGTGAACCGTGCTCCAGGTTTATCCTGCTACGTGTTGCATCGTGAACCGTGCTCCAGGTTTAACCTGTTTGTCACGTCCCCTGTGCGCATACCGAGACCGGCGCGTCCTTTCCCTGCTCCACGCATCAGGCCCCCTGTGCGCATCGCGAGCCACGCACATCCTGTCCCTGCTCCACGCATCAGGCCCCCTGTGCGCATCGCGAGCCACGCACGTCCTGTCCCTGCTCCACGCACCAGGCCACCTGTGCGCATCGCGAGTTCAGCACATCCTGCTCCGTGCACAAGGCTCCCTGTGCGCATCCGGAGCCTGGCACGTCCTGTCCCTGCTCCACGCACCAGGCCCCCTGTGCGTATCGCGAGCCCAGCACATCCTGTCCCTGCTCCACGCATCAGGCCCCCTGTGCGCAACGCGAGTCCAGCACGTCCTGCTCCGTGCACAAGGCTCCCTATGCGCATCGAGAGACCGGCACGGACTGTTCCTGTTCCACGCACCAGGCCTTTAGGGTGTCGTCCCAGCCTGGCACGTAATGTTACTGCTTCACGCACCAGGCCTCTAGGGTGTCATCCCAGCCTGTCACGTCTTGTCCCTGCTCCACGTACCAGGCCCCTTGTGCGTATCGCGAGCCCAGCACATCCTGTCCCTGCTCCACGCATCAGGTCCCCAGTGCGCATCGCGAGCCCAGCACGTCCTGTCCCTGCTCCACGCATCAGGCCCCCTGTGCACATCGCGAGTCCAGCACGTCCTGCTCCGTGCACAAGGCTCCCTGTATGCATCGAGAGACCGGCACGGACTGTTCCTGTTCCACGCACCAGGCCTTTAGGGTGTCGTCCCAGCCTGGGACGTAATGTTCCTGCTTGGAATAACAGATCCAGGAATATATCTCAGCTCCAGTTCACTACTGTGTACCTCAACATGGAATAACAGATCCAGGAATAACAGATCTCAGCTCCAGTACACTACTGTGTACCTCAACATGGAATAACAGATCTCAGCTCCAGTTCACTACTGTGTACCTCAACATGGAATAACAGATCGAGGAATAACAGATCTCAGCTCTAGTATACTACTGTGTACCTCAACATGGAATAACAGATCTCAGCTCCAGTACACTACTGTATACCTCAACATGGAATAACAGATCCAGGAATAACAGATCTCAGCTCCAGTACACTACTGTGTACCTCAACATGGATTAACAGATTTAAGCACTACTACACTACTGTGTACCTCAACATGGAATAACAGATCTCAGCTCCAGTACACTACTGTATACCTCAACATGGAATAACAGATCCAGGAATAACAGATCACAGATCCTGTACACTACTGTGTACGTCAACATGGAATAACAGATCCAGGAATAACAGATCTCAGCTCCAGTACACTACTGTGTACCTCAACAAGGAATAACAGATCTCAGCTCCAGTACACTACTGTGTTCCTCAACATGGAATAACAGATCTCAGCTCCAGTTCACTACTGTGTACATCAACATGGAATAACAGATCTCAGCTCCAGTACACTACTGTGTTCCTCAACATGGAATAACAGATCTCAGCTCCAGTTCACTACTGTGTACATCAACATGGAATAACAGATCTCAGCTCCAGTACACTACTGTGTACCTCAACATGGAATAACAGATCTCAGCTCCAGTACACTACTGTGTACCTCAACATGGAATAACAGATCTCAGATCCAGTCAACATGGAATAACAGATCTCAGATCCAGTACACTACTGTATACCTCAACATGGAATAACAGATCTCAGATCCAGTACACTCCTGTATACCTCAACATGGAATAACAGATCTCAGATCCAGTCAACATGGAATAACAGATCTCAGATCCAGTACACTACTGTATACCTCAACATGGAATAGCAGATCTCAGATCCAGTACACTACTGTATACCTCAACATGGAATAACAGATCTCAGATCCAGTCAACATGGAGTAACAGATCTCAGATCTCCCTCCTCGACTTATCGCAATAATTATGACATAGTCTGCTCTGAATGTTCATGTAATAATTTCCTACCACCGTCAAGCACTTCTGTTTCATGAATCAGAAGCTACACACTCATCTCTCAGCCTCCCAGATCTGGAATACAACATTCACTCCCTTTGTTTCAATGTCAGCAGAATAAACCCCAATGACTCGGTAGCGCGGACGAGGCAAGCAGGTACGAGCTCTGAAAATCCACTAAGGAGGCAAAAGACAATACAGACTCAAATTTTAATCGATGCTCGACAACACAGACCCACGATTCATCACTATCAACCCCATCACACTCACCCAGGTCATCATGAAATGATTTGAGCTTGGTTATGGCCCACATCAAGCCCAGCATGCCAGGCTCACTGGACCCACTCCAATTCACCTACTGGTCCAACACAAGCTAGACATTCAACTCTATTGTTCCCTCCAAGCTAGACATTCACTTCAATGAGTCAGCAGCTCTTGACGTTCTGCTTACTCTGGACCACGCCCTATATTCGTGGGACTTGAAAGAGGAAGTGACGGGGCAGATGAACTGGCATGCTGATGTGCCTTACTTGGTGAGCAAATTGACACATTCTGTTTGTCTCCACCCCCGCCACCACGTGTCCCCCATTATACCTGCGTTTTCTGTTTGTCTGTTGCCAGTTCGTCTTGCCAGTTCGTTCCAGTGTGTTTTTTCCTGTTTCTTAGGTTTTTGTTTTTAGTCTTCTCGGTCCTGACCCTTCTGCCTGTCCTGACCCTTCTGCCTGTCCTGACCCTGAGCCTGTCCTGACCCTTCTGCCTGTCCTGACCCTTCTGCCTGTCCTGACCCATCTGCCTGTCCTGACCCTTCTGCCTGTCCTGACCCTTTTGCCTGTCCTGACCCTTTTGCCTGTCCTGACCCTTTTGCCTGTCCTGACCCTTCTGCCTGTCCTGACCCTTCTGCCTGTCCTGACCCTTTTGCCTGTCCTGACCCTTTTGCCTGTCCTGACCCTTCTGCCTGTCCTGACCCTTCTGCCTGTCCTGACCCTTCTGCCTGTCCTGACCCTTCTGCCTGTCCTGACCCTTCTGCCTGTCCTGACCCTGAGCCTGTCCTGACCCTGAGCCTGTCCTGACCCATCTGCTTGTCCTGACCCATCTGCCTGTCCTGACCCTTTTGCCTGTCCTGACCCTTTTGCCTGTCCTGACCCTTTTGCCTGTCCTGACCCTGAGCCTGTCCTGACCCTTCTGCCTGTCCTGACCCTTCTGCCTGTCCTGACCCTGAACCTGTCCTGACCCTGAGCCTGTCCTGACCCTTCTGCCTGTCCTGACCCTGTCCTGACCCTTCTGCCTGTCCTGACCCTTCTGCCTGTCCTGACCCATCTGCCTGTCCTGACCCTTTTGCCTGTCCTGACCCTGAGCCTGTCCTGACCCTTCTGCCTGTCCTGACCCTTCTGCCTGTCCTGGCCCTTCTGCCTGTCCTGACCCTTCTGCCTGTCCTGACCCTGAGCCTGTCCTGACCCTTCTGCCTGTCCTGACCCTACTGCCTGTCCTGACCCTTCCGCCTGTCCTGACCCTTCCGCCTGTCCTGACCCTTCTGCCTGTCCTGACCCTGAGCCTGTCCTGACCCTTCTGCCTGTCCTGACCCTTCTGCCTGTCCTGACCCTTCTGCCTGTCCTGACCCTTCTGCCTGTCCTGACCCTGAGCCTGTCCTGACCCTGAGCCTGTCCTGACCCATCTGCTTGTCCTGACCCATCTGCCTGTCCTGACCCTTTTGCCTGTCCTGACCCTTTTGCCTGTCCTGACCCTTTTGCCTGTCCTGACCCTGAGCCTGTCCTGACCCTTCTGCCTGTCCTGACCCTTCTGCCTGTCCTGACCCTGAGCCTGTCCTGACCCTGAGCCTGTCCTGACCCTTCTGCCTGTCCTGACCCTGTCCTGACCCTTCTGCCTGTCCTGACCCTTCTGCCTGTCCTGACCCATCTGCCTGTCCTGACCCTTTTGCCTGTCCTGACCCTGAGCCTGTCCTGACCCTTCTGCCTGTCCTGACCCTTCTGCCTGTCCTGGCCCTTCTGCCTGTCCTGACCCTTCTGCCTGTCCTGACCCTGAGCCTGTCCTGACCCTTCTGCCTGTCCTGACCCTACTGCCTGTCCTGACCCTTCCGCCTGTCCTGACCCTTCCGCCTGTCCTGACCCTTCTGCCTGTCCTGACCCTGAGCCTGTCCTGACCCTTCTGCCTGTCCTGACCCTTCTGCCTGTCCTGACCCTTCTGCCTGTCCTGACCCTTCTGCCTGCCCTCGACCTGCCTTTTGCCTGCACGCTGTGTTAAAATAAACATTCTGAGATTCAAACTATCTGCCTTCTGTGTCTGCATCTGGGTCTTATCCTGAGTCGTGATACAAACAAAATACCTCTACCCTCTGTTCTGTTAGTGAACGTACAGTCACTAGAGTAGGAATAGCTTGGTTCGAGACTATCCCATCAACGGGACCTGAAGAACTGGAATATTCTATGTTTCTCTGAGTTGTGGCTGAACAAGGATATGGATAATGTACATATCGCTGACTTTTCCATGCATTGTCAAGACCGGACGGCAGCCTTGGGAAGGGGACAGGTGTTTTTGGTGAACAGCACCTGGTGCTACTAAGGAGGTCTTGAGGTTTTTGTCGCCTGAGTTAGAATACTTTATAATAAGCTGCAGACCATACTATTTACCAAGAGAGTTTTCATCTATATTTTTCGTACCTTTCTATTGACCAGCACAAACCGATGCTGGTGCTAAGACCGTACTCAACTAGCTGTATAGAGCCATAAGAAAACAAGAAAATGCACATCCAGAGGCCGTGCTTCTCGTGGCCATTGGTTTTAATGCAGGGAAACTGAAGTCTGTCTTACCACACTTTTAACCAGCAGGTCATCTGTGCAACCAGAGGCAACAAAACTCTAGATCACCTTGACTCCACGCAAACAAACAAACGCATTCAAAACATACGCACAAACTCAAAAAGGAAGTGTCAGTGACGCTCTCAAAACAGAATTAGTCTGATGAAGTTGTTATCTGCTGTGTTCTGTCAGTTATCTGCTGTGTATCTGCTGTGTTCTGTCAGGTATCTGCTGTATTCTGTCAGGTATCTGCTGTGTTCTGTCAGTTATCTGCTGTGTTCTGTCAGTTATCTTCTGTATTCTGTCAGTTATCTGCTGTGTTCTGTCAGTTATCTGCTGTGTTCTGTCAGTTATCTGCTGTATACTGTCAGGTATCTGCTGTCAGGTATCTGCTGTGTTCTGTCAGTTATCTGCTGTATTCTGTCAGGTATCTGCTGTGTTCTGTCAGTTATCTGCTGTATACTGTCAGTTATCTGCTGTGTTCTGTCAGGTATCTGCTGTGTATCTGCTGTATTCTGTCAGGTATCTGCTGTGTTCTGTCGGTTATCTGCTGTGTTCTGTCAGTTATCTGCTGTATTCTGTCAGGTATCTGCTGTGTTCTGTCAGGTATCTGCTGTCAGTTATCTGCTGTGTTCTGAAAGGTATCTGCTGTGTTCTGTCAGTTATCTGCTGTGTTCTGTCAGTTATCTGCTGTATTCTGTCAGGTATCTGCTGTGTTCTGTCAGTTATCTGCTGTGTTCTGTCAGTTATCTGCTGTGTTCTGTCAGGTATCTGCTGTGTTCTGTCAGTTATCTGCTGTGTTCTGTCAGTTATCTGCTGTGTTCTGTCAGGTATCTGCTGTGTTCTGTCAGTTATCTGCTGTGTTCTGTCAGGTATCTGCTGTGTTCTGTCAGTTATCTGCTGTGTTCTGTCAGGTATCTGCTGTGTTCTGTCAGGTATCTGCTGTGTTCTGTCAGTTATCTGCTGTGTTCTGTCAGGTATCTGCTGTGTATCTGCTGTGTTCTGTCAGTTATCTGCTGTGTATCTGCTGTGTTCTGTCAGTTATCTGCTGTGTTCTGTCGGTTATCTGCTGTGTTCTGTCAGTTATCTGCTGTATTCTGTCAGGTATCTGCTGTGTTCTGTCAGTTATCTGCTGTATTCTGTCAGTTATCTGCTGTGTTCTGTCAGGTATCTGCTGTGTTCTGTCAGTTATCTGCTGTATTCTGTCAGGTATCTGCTGTGTTCTGTCAGGTATCTGCTGTATTCTGTCAGGTATCTGCTGTGTTCTGTCAGTTATCTTCTGTATTCTGTCAGTTATCTGCTTTGTTCTGTCAGTTATCTGCTGTGTTCTGTCAGGTATCTGCTGTATTCTGTCAGTTATCTGCTGTATTCTGTCAGGTATCTGCTGTGTATCTGCTGTATTCTGTCAGGTATCTGCTGTATTCTGTCAGTTGTCTCCTGTGTTCTGTCAGTTATCTGCTGTATTCTGTCAGGTATCTGCTGTATTCTGTCAGTTGTCTCCTGTGTTCTGTCAGTTATCTGCTGTATTCTGTCAGTTGTCTCCTGTGTTCTGTCAGTTATCTGCTGTGTTCTGTCAGGTATCTGCTGTATTCTGTCAGTTATCTGCTGTATTCTGTCAGGTATCTGCTGTGTATCTGCTGTATTCTTTCAGGTATCTGCTGTGTTCTGTCAGTTATCTGCTGTGTTCTGTCAGGTATCTGCTGTGTTCTGTCAGTTATCTTCTGTATTCTGTCAGTTATCTGCTGTATTCTGTCAGGTATCTGCTGTGTTCTGTCAGGTATCTGCTGTGTTCTGTCAGTTATCTGCTGTATTCTGTCAGGTATCTGCTGTGTTCTGTCAGGTATCTGCTGTCAGTTATCTGCTGTGTTCTGAAAGGTATCTGCTGTGTTCTGTCAGTTATCTGCTGTATTCTGTCAGGTATTTGCTGTGTTCTGTCAGGTATCTGCTGTATTCTGTCAGTTATCTGCTGTATTCTGGAAGTTATCTCTTGTGTTTGTCAGTGGCGGAGCTTCATTTTACCGGTGAGAGTGAATAATGGTTTGACCTGTGAATTTCTTTACCTTGTAATTGTGTTAATAGCAGCTGGAAAAATCTTCCTTTATCCGTGTTCCTTTTTAGAGTTATAATTATGTCTTAAGCGTCTTCATTCAGGCACACATTGTTCTCTCTTCTGCTACAGATAGACAGAGGGCATTTTAAATGTTACTTACTTCTGGTGTTACACAAGTCTTACGAAACTCGCCACGTGTTCCTTCATAAGTTCATTAGATGGTAACAACGACAACGACTCTAAGCACACAGCCTGAAAATGACATTTACATCAAAAGTATTCAGACCCTTTACTCAGTACTTTGTTGAAGCACCTTTGGTAGCGATTACAGCATAGTCTTCTTGGGTATGAAGCTACGAGCTTGGCACACCTGTATTTGGGGAGTTTCTCCCATTATTCTCTGCAGATCCTCTCAAGCTCTGTCAGGTTGGATGGGGAGCGTCACTGCACAGCTATTTTCAGGTCTCTCAAGACATGTTTGATCGGGTTCTGGTCCGGGATCTCGCTGTGCCACTCAAGGACATTCAGAGACTTTTCCCGAAGCCACTCATACTTTGTCTTGGCTGTGTGCTTAGGGTCGTTGTCCTGTTGGAAGGTGAACCTTCGCCCCAGTCTGAGGTCCTGAGCACTCTGGAGCAGGTTTTCATCAAGGATATCTCTGTACTTTGCTCTGTTCATCTTTCCCTCGATCCTGACTAGTCTCCCAGTCCCTGCCGCTGAAAAACATTCCCACAGCATGATGCTGCCACCACCATGCTTCACCGTAGAGATGGTGCCAGGTTTCCTCCAGATGTGACGCTTGGCTTTTAGGCCAAAGAGTTCATTCTTGGTTTCACCAGACCAGATAATCTTGTTTCTCATGGTCTGAGAGTCTTTTTTGGTGCCTTTTGGCAAACTCCAAGCAGACTGTCATGTGCCTTTTACTAAAGAGTGACTTCCGTCTGGCCGCTCTACCATAAAGGCCTGATAGGTGGAGTGAGACGGAGATGGTTGTCCTTCTGGAAGGTTTTCCCATCTACACAGAGGAACTCTGGAGCTCTGTCAGAATGACCATCAGGTTCTTGGTTACCTCCCTGACCAAGGACATTCTCCCCTGATTTCTCAGTTTGGCCGAATGGCCAGCTCTAGGAAGAGTCTTGGTGGTTCCAAACTTCTTCCATTTAAGAATGATGGAGGCCACTGTGTTCTTGGGGACCTTCAATGCTGCAGAAATGTTTTGGTAACCTTCCCCAGATCTGTGCCTCGATACAATCCTGTCTCGGAGCTCTACGGACAATTCCTTCGACTTCATGGCTTGGTTTTTTCTCTGATGTGCATTGTGAACTGTGGGACCTTATATAGACAGGTGTGTGCCTTTCCAAATGATGTCCAATCAATTTAATTTACCACAGATGGACTCCAATCAAGTTTTAAAAACATCTCAAGGAAGATCGATGGAAACTCAATTTCGAGTCTCATAGCAAAAAGTCTGAATACTTACGTAAATAAGCTATTAAGCTATTTAATTCAACAGATAGGATAGTAGAGGAAAGACAGGTATTTAATTCAACAGATAGGAATGACAGGTATTTTATTCAACAGAGACGATGGATAGTAGAGGAAAGACAGGTATTTTATTTAACAGATAGGATGGATAGTAGAGGAAAGACAGGTATTTTATTTAACAGATAGGATAGTAGAGGAAAGACAGGTATTTTATTCAATAGATAGGATAGTAGAGGAATGACAGGTATTTTATTCAACAGATAGGATGGATAGTAGAGGAATGACAGGTATTTTATTCAACAGATAGGATTTTAGAGGAAAGACAGGTGTTTTATTCAACAGATAGGATGGATAGTAGAGGAAAGACAGGTATTTTATTCAACAGATAGGATGGATAGTAGAGGAATGACAGGTATTTTATTCAACAGATAGGATGGATAGTAGAGGAATGACAGGTATTTTATTCAACAGATAGGATGGATAGTAGAGGAAAGACAGGTATTTTATTCAACAGATAGGATGGATAGTAGAGGAATGACAGGTATTTTATTCAACAGATAGGATGGATAGTAGAGGAAAGACAGGTATTTTATTCAACAGATAGGATGGATAGTAGAGGAAAGACAGGTATTTTATTCAACAGATAGGATGGATAGTAGAGGAAAGACAGGTATTTTTATTCAACAGATAGGATGGATAGTAGAGGAAAGACAGGTATTTTATTCAACAGATAGGATGGATAGTAGAGGAAAGACAGGTATTTTATTCAACAGATAGGATGGATAGTAGAGGAAAGACAGGTATTTTATTCAACAGATAGGATGGATAGTAGAGGAAAGACAGGTATTTTATTCAACAGATAGGATGGATAGTAGAGGAAAGACAGGTATTTTATTCAACAGATAGGATGGATAGTAGAGGAAAGACAGGTATTTTATTCAACAGATAGGATGGATAGTAGAGGAAAGACAGGTATTTTATTCAACAGATAGGATGGATAGTAGAGGAAAGACAGGTATTTTATTCAACAGATAGGATGGATTTTAGAGGAAAGACAGGTGTTTTATTCAACAGATAGGATGGATAGTAGAGGAAAGACAGGATGGATAGTAGAGGAAAGACAGGTGTTTTATTCAACAGATAGGATGGATAGTAGAGGAAAGACAGGTATTTTATTCAACAGATAGGATGGATAGTAGAGGAAAGACAGGTATTTTATTCAACAGATAGGATGGATAGTAGAGGAAAGACAGGTATTTTATTCAACAGATAGGATGGATAGTAGAGGAAAGACAGGTATTTTATTCAACAGATAGGATGGATAGTAGAGGAAAGACAGGTATTTTATTCAACAGATAGGATGGATAGTAGAGGAAAGACAGGATGGATAGTAGAGGAATGACAGGTGTTTTATTCAACAGATAGGATGGATAGTAGAGGAAAGACAGGTGTTTTATTCAACAGATAGGATGGATAGTAGAGGAAAGACAGGTATTTTATTCAACAGATAGGATTTTAGAGGAAAGACAGGTGTTTTATTCAACAGATAGGATGGATAGTAGAGGAAAGACAGGTGTTTTATTCAACAGATAGGATGGATAGTAGAGGAAAGACAGGATGGATAGTAGAGGAATGACAGGTGTTTTATTCAACAGATAGGATGGATAGTAGAGGAAAGACAGGTATTTTATTTAACAGATAGGATGGATAGTAGAGGAATGACAGGTGTTTTATTCAACAGATAGGATGGATAGTAGAGGAAAGACAGGATGGATAGTAGAGGAAAGACAGGTGTTTTATTCAACAGATAGGATGGATAGTAGAGGAAAGACAGGATGGATAGTAGAGGAATGACAGGTGTTTTATTCAACAGATAGGATGGATAGTAGAGGAATGACAGGTATTTTATTCAACAGATAGGATGGATAGTAGAGGAAAGACAGGTGTTTTATTCAACAGATAGGATGGATAGTAGAGGAAAGACAGGATGGATAGTAGAGGAAAGACAGGTGTTTTATTCAACAGATAGGATGGATAGTAGAGGAAAGACAGGTGTTTTATTCAACAGATAGGATGGATAGTAGAGGAATGACAGGTGTTTTATTCAACAGATAGGATGGATAGTAGAGGAAAGACAGGATGGATAGTAGAGGAATGACAGGTGTTTTATTCAACAGATAGGATGGATAGTAGAGGAATGACAGGTATTTTATTCAACAGATAGGATGGATAGTAGAGGAAAGACAGGTGTTTTATTCAACAGATAGGATGGATAGTAGAGGAAAGACAGGATGGATAGTAGAGGAAAGACAGGTGTTTTATTCAACAGATAGGATGGATAGTAGAGGAAAGACAGGATGGATAGTAGAGGAATGACAGGTGTTTTATTCAACAGATAGGATGGATAGTAGAGGAAAGACAGGTGTTTTATTCCAACAGATAGGATGGATAGTAGAGGAAAGACAGGTGTTTTATTCAACAGATAGGATGGATAGTAGAGGAAAGACAGGATGGATAGTAGAGGAATGACAGGTGTTTTATTCAACAGATAGGATGGATAGTAGAGGAAAGACAGGATGGATAGTAGAGGAATGACAGGTGTTTTATTCAACAGATAGGATGGATAGTAGAGGAATGACAGGTATTTTATTCAACAGATAGGATGGATAGTAGAGGAAAGACAGGATGGATAGTAGAGGAAAGACAGGTGTTTTATTCAACAGATAGGATGGATAGTAGAGGAATGACAGGTATTTTATTCAACAGATAGGATGGATAGTAGAGGAATGACAGGTATTTTATTCAACAGATAGGATGGATAGTAGAGGAATGACAGGTGTTTTATTCAACAGATAGGATGGATAGTAGAGGAAAGACAGGATGGATAGTAGAGGAATGACAGGTGTTTTATTCAACAGATAGGATGGATAGTAGAGGAATGACAGGTGTTTTATTCAACAGATAGGATGGATAGTAGAGGAAAGACAGGATGGATAGTAGAGGAAAGACAGGTGTTTTATTCAACAGATAGGATGGATAGTAGAGGAATGACAGGTATTTTATTCAACAGATAGGATGGATAGTAGAGGAATGACAGGTGTTTTATTCAACAGATAGGATGGATAGTAGAGGAATGACAGGTATTTTATTCAACAGATAGGATGGATAGTAGAGGAATGACAGGTATTTTATTCAACAGATAGGATGGATAGTAGAGGAATGACAGGTGTTTTATTCAACAGATAGGATGGATAGTAGAGGAAAGACAGGATGGATAGTAGAGGAAAGACAGGTGTTTTATTCAACAGATAGGATGGATAGTAGAGGAATGACAGGTATTTTATTCAACAGATAGGATGGATAGTAGAGGAATGACAGGTATTTTATTCAACAGATAGGATGGATAGTAGAGGAATGACAGGTGTTTTATTCAACAGATAGGATGGATAGTAGAGGAAAGACAGGATGGATAGTAGAGGAAAGACAGGTGTTTTATTCAACAGATAGGATGGATAGTAGAGGAATGACAGGTATTTTATTCAACAGATAGGATGGATAGTAGAGGAATGACAGGTGTTTTATTCAACAGATAGGATGGATAGTAGAGGAAAGACAGGATGGATAGTAGAGGAAAGACAGGTGTTTTATTCAACAGATAGGATGGATAGTAGAGGAATGACAGGTATTTTATTCAACAGATAGGATGGATAGTAGAGGAATGACAGGTGTTTTATTCAACAGATAGGATGGATAGTAGAGGAAAGACAGGATGGATAGTAGAGGAAAGACAGGTGTTTTATTCAACAGATAGGATGGATAGTAGAGGAATGACAGGTATTTTATTCAACAGATAGGATGGATAGTAGAGGAATGACAGGTGTTTTATTCAACAGATAGGATGGATAGTAGAGGAATGACAGGTGTTTTATTCAACAGATAGGATGGATAGTAGAGGAAAGACAGGTGTTTTATTCAACAGATAGGATGGATAGTAGAGGAAAGACAGGTGTTTTATTCAACAGATAGGATGGATAGTAGAGGAAAGACAGGTATTTTATTCAACAGATAGGATGGATAGTAGAGGAAAGACAGCCCATGTCGACTTCAGCGGCTGTAACTGCCACACAGGAGTTCATTTCAGTGTTATGATGGAGGAGTTGAAGACTGTTCTCTCAGTCATTAAAGCGTCTATAGGCCTAGACAGTCAACGTTCCAACTCCAGTATGACCTATGAGTAATTCACCAAGGTAGTTTACCCCTATGTAATCCACGTGTGTGTTCCGATTGGCACCCTATTCCCTATATAGTGTGTACCTTTGACCTGGGCCCAAAAGTAGTGCACTATATATAGGGAAATGGGTGCTATTTGGGACTCGTACCATGAACTGAACCCCCAGTTACATGTCTAACTGTCAAAGTGCTAACCTAACCTCAGTCTGTCTGACCTCTAACTGATGACCTGTTTGATATGCAGCAGAGGGCAAGCTGTCAGATCCTGATAAATCCACTGACTTTAGAGACTTAGACACAGTCCTGTAAAGACCAGCTAACAGCACAAAGGTGAAGGAGTTCTCATGATTTAAAAACATCTATCTCTCAGCTCTCACCCTTTTGACCTAGCAGGGGATAAGAGGAAGAGAGATCCCTCAACGGGAATTAAAAATAAAAAAATAAAAAACCCTTGAGTTGAAATGTGGACTACTAATATTAGCTAACACACCGTGCGAGAATGTTCAGAGTAACGACGCAATTCAAAGTCCGCGGGGCGGGGGCAGGCGGGGGGTTGTCACATGGCATCATTCTATGCTCCGCGTTGCCATGAACTACGAAGGAGTTGTTGTGCTTATCTGACGTAGGAGACAATAAAGACGGATAATGTCAAGTATTCATTTTAGCTCTTTATTAATTTCCCCACGGTGAAGATGACAGCCATCTGATGGAGTCATGTGAAGACATTCATTTGTTATTTGTAGACTGTTAGCTTTTGATCGTGAGGATTTTTAGCAAAATAAATGTTTAAAGAAATTAATAATTTAGGAACTTTGTTAAAAAAAAAAAAACATAACTGGTTTAAACCAACCATGAAACGTCTACTGTATTTATTTGTAGTATTAAGATGAGAAGAGGGAGAGAACATACCCGTGTGGTCTCGATAACATCACTAGGGAACAGTGAGGACTGAATCCTTCTTTGAAAGTCCCGGGACTGCAAGTTATTTGATCAGGCATAATAAGTCCAGCCACACAGCGCTGTTAAAGCTTAACACGCCTGTCCCTTGGATGTAGAACAAAGGCATGGAAACACCACTCTGATAAATTATTCACATCTGACTTGTCAAACTTACCCCTCCCTCTTCTTCTTTTTTATTCGTTTTCTCAAAGACACTCCAAACTGATTTAACTCCTCCAAGCAGAGAGGAGAGGAGGGGATGGGAGAGGAGAGGAGAGGAGAGGACGGGAGAGGAGAGGAGAGGAGAGGAGAGGAGAGGAGAGGAGAGGAGAGGATGGGAGAGGAGAGGACGGGAGAGGAGAGGAGAGGACGGGAGAGGAGAGGAGAGGAGAGGAGGGGACGGGAGGGGAGAGGAGAGGAGAGGAGAGGAGAGGAGAGGAGAGGAGGGGACGGGAGAGGAGAGGAGAGGAGAAGAGAGGAGGGGACGGGAGGGGAGAGGAGGAGAAGAGAGGAGAGGAGAGGAGAGGAGAGGAGGGGACGGGAGAGGAGAGGAGAGGAGAGGAGAGGAGAAGAGAGGAGGGGACGGGAGGGGAGAGGAGGAGAGGAGAAGAGAGGAGAGGAGAGGAGAGGAGAGTAGAGGAGAGGAGAGGAGAGGATGGGCCTGCAGAGTTGTGGTTACTCACCCTTTCCTTCCATCCCTGGTGTGTCATGAGAAGCATGTTCTGCTAAGATGTTCTAATGTTCTCCTCTCTGCCGACATTCTAGAGGAATTGGAACAGCGGAACAAGCACCAGGGGGATACTGTTAAGAGCCTTGATGTTGTGTATGTAATTAAATGGCTGGCATCTATTGAATGTAGAGTCAGATTGGAAGTGCAGACTAGTTCACCACTAGTTCCTGCTCCGACCAACACACGATAGAAGACAAACAGAGGGGTTAATATCCGATTGTGTCTAACATTTGTTTGAGAAGATTTTGTGGAGATATTTTCATATTTTTTTCCTCTCTGAATCAGAACTGATTCGTTTCCCAGTAACCTGCTGAATAAACAAACCTTTTTTTGAAATCCAGGAATTCTTTGCTGTTGTTTTTTTTAGGGCTGCGTGGAGCGCTCCGCTGCCACAAACCTTTTCAGTTATAGTACAAAGGCGTATCGTTAAGGACGTAAATCAGAAGTGTTTTGTTCCTCGAAGCTTTGAGAGCACTGGGGGTTGTTTTTTTTCTTCCTGTTGAAGCACAAGATGGTTCTGCAGTGCAGCACGTGGAGAGAACATGTTCTTCAAGCTGTCTCAGTGTAGGTGTATATACAGCGCATGTGACAGTCAGCGACATATTCAATACGACCTTGCTCACTCTTGCCTGCATCTAGCTGATCTAGGGTGTAGTCGTTAGTCCAAACAGTTGCAAACAAGAGTTTCTGTTGGACAAATTCAGGTTAGGTTGGTCACCGTTTTTTGTTCAGTTTGCTTCCATTTAAGAAACGTTTTCCAACAGCATCTGCGGAAATGAATACACCCCTGATCACCCGGACACATACACTACATGACCAACAGTATGTGGACACCTGCTCGTCGAACATCTCATTCCAAAAATCAAGGGCATTGATATGGAGTTGGTCCCCACTTTGCTGCTATAACAGCCTCCACTCTTCTGGGAAGGCTTTCCACTAGATGTTGGAACATCGCTTCGTGGACTTGCTTCCATTCAGCCACAAGAGCATTAGTGAGGTCGGGCACTGATGTTGGGCGATTAGGCCTCCTGGCTCGCAGTCGGCGTTACAATTCATCGCAAAGGTGTTCGATGGGGTTGAGGTCAGGGCTCTGTGCAGGCCAGTCAAGTTCTTATACACCGATCTCGACAAACCATTTCTGTATGGACCTCGCGTTGTGCACGGGGGCATTGTCATGCTGAAACAGGAAAGGGCCTTCCCCAAACTGTTACCACAAAGTTGGAAGCACAGAATCGTCTAGAATTTCATTGTATACTGTAGTGTTAAGATTTCTCTTGGAGGACGCATGACTTGACCTTCGCCTCTCCCGAGTCCGTTGGGGTGTTACAGCGATGAGACAAGATTGCAATTGGATATCATGAAATTGGGGAGAAAAAAAGGGGTTAAAATACAACAACAAAGAATTGTTGTACAACTACCAATAGGCCTACAACTAATACAACTACTAATACAACTAATAAAACTACTAATACAACTAATAAAACTACTAATACAACTAATAAAAACACTAATACAACTAATACAACTACTAATACAACTACTAATACAACTACTAATACAACTAATACAACTACTAATACAACTAATACAACTACTAATACAACTACTAATACAACTACTAATACAACTAATAAAACTACTAATACAACTTCTAATACAACTACTAATACAACTACTAATACAACTAATAAAACTACTAATACAACTACTAATACAACTAATACAACTACTAATACAACTACTAATACAACTAATACAACTACTAATACAACTACTAATACAACTAATAATACAACTAATAAAACTACTAATACAACTAATACAACTACTAATACAACTAATAAAACAACTAATACAACTAATAAAACTACTAATACAACTCATACAACTACTAATACAACTAATAAAACTACTAATACAACTAATAAAACTACTAATTTAACTAATAAAAACACTAATAAAACTACTAATACAACTAATACAACTACTAATACAACTAATAAAACTACTAATACAACTCATACAACTACTAATGCAACTAATAAAACTACTAATGCAACTCATACAACTACTAATACAACTACTAATACAACTAATAAAAACTACTAATACAACTACTAATACAACTAATACAACTACTAATACAACTACTAATACAACTAATACAACTACTAATACAACTACAACTACTAATACAACTAATAAAACTACTAATACAACTAATACAACTACTAATACAACTAATAAAACAACTAATACAACTAATAAAACTACTAATACAACTCATACAACTACTAATACAACTAATAAAACTACTAATACAACTCATACAACTACTAATACAACTAATAAAACTACTAATACAACTAATAAAAACACTAATACAACTACTAATACAACTAATACAACTACTAATACAACTATTAAAACTACTAATACAACTCATACAACTACTAATACAACTAATAAAACTACTAATACAACTCATACAACTACTAATACAACTAATAAAACTACTAATACAACTAATAAAAAGACTAATACAACTAATACAACTACTAATACAAATAATACAACTACTAATACAACTAATAAAACTACTAATACAACTCATACAACTACTAATACAACTAATACAACTACTAATACAACTCATACAACTACTAATACAACTAATACAACTACTAACACAACTCATACAACTACTAATACAACTCATAAAACTACTAATACAACTAATACAACTACTAATACAACTAATACAACTACTAATACAACTCATAAAACTACTAATACAACTCATAAAACTACTAATACAACTCATACAACTACTAATACAACAAATACAACTAATACAACTACTAATACAACTAATACAACTACTAATACAACTCATACAACTACTAATAACTAATACAACTACTAATACAACTAATAAAACTACTAATACAACTAATAAAACTACTAATACAACTCATAAAACTACTAATACAATAAAACTACTAATACAACAAAGAAAACTACTAATACAACTAATACAACTAATAAAACTACTAATACAACCAATAAAACTACTAATACAGCTAATAAAACTACTAATACAACTCATAAAACTACTAATAAAACTAATACAACTACTAATACAACTAATAAAACTACTAATACAACTAATAAAACTACTAATACAACTCATAAAACGACTAATACAACTCATAAAACTACTAATACAACTACTAATACAACTAATACAACTACTAATACAACTACTAATACAACTAATACAACTAATAAAACTAATAAAACTACTAATACAACTCATAAAACTACTAATACAACTGATACAACTACTAATACAACTCATAAAACTACTAATACAACTCATAAAACTACTAATACAATAAAACTACTAATACAACAAAGAAAACTACTAATACAACTAATACAACTAATAAAACTACTAATACAACCAATAAAACTACTAATACAGCTAATAAAACTACTAATACAACTCATAAAACTACTAATAAAACTAATACAACTACTAATACAACTAATAAAACTACTAATACAACTAATAAAACTACTAATACAACTCATAAAACGACTAATACAACTCATAAAACTACTAATACAACTACTAATACAACTAATACAACTACTAACACAACTCATACAACTACTAATACAACTCATACAACTACTAATACAACTCATAAAACTACTAATACAACTAATACAACTACTAATACAACTAATACAACTACTAATACAACTCATAAAACTACTAATACAACTCATAAAACTACTAATACAACTCATACAACTACTAATACAACAAATACAACTAATACAACTACTAATACAACTAATACAACTACTAATACAACTCATACAACTACTAATAACTAATACAACTACTAATACAACTAATAAAACTACTAATACAACTAATAAAACTACTAATACAACTCATAAAACTACTAATACAATAAAACTACTAATACAACAAAGAAAACTACTAATACAACTAATACAACTAATAAAACTACTAATACAACCAATAAAACTACTAATACAGCTAATAAAACTACTAATACAACTCATAAAACTACTAATAAAACTAATACAACTACTAATACAACTAATAAAACTACTAATACAACTAATAAAACTACTAATACAACTCATAAAACGACTAATACAACTCATAAAACTACTAATACAACTACTAATACAACTAATACAACTACTAATACAACTAATACAACTAATAAAACTAATAAAACTACTAATACAACTGATACAACTACTAATACAACTACTAATACAACTCATAAAACTACTAATACAACTCATAAAACTACTAATACAATAAAACTACTAATACAACAAAGAAAACTACTAATACAACTAATACAACTAATACAACTAATAAAACTACTAATGCAACCAATAAAACTACTAATACAGCTAATAAAACTACTAATACAACTAATACAACTACTAATACAACTAATACAACTACTAATACAACTCATAAAACTACTAATACAACTCATAAAACTACTAATACAATAAAACTACTAATACAACAAATAAAACTATTAAAACTAATACAACTAATACAACTAATAAAACTACTAATACAACCAATAAAACTACTAATACAGCTAATAAAACTACTAATACAACTCATAAAACTACTAATAAAACTAATAAAACTACTAATACAACTAATAGAACTACTAATACAACTAATAAAACTACTAATACAACTCATAAAACTACTAATACAACTCATACAACTACTAATACAACTATTAATACAACTAATAAAACTACTAATACAACTAATAAAACTACTAATACAACTCATACAACTACTAATACAACTCATAAAACTACTAATACAACTAATAGAACTACTAATACAACTCATAAAACTACTAATACAACTCATAAAACTACTAATACAACTCATACAACTACTAATACAACTCATAAAACTACTAATACAACTACTAATACAACTAATAAAGCTACTAATACAACTAATTAAACTACTAATACAACTCATAAAACTACTAATACAACTCATAAAACTACTAATACTAATAATACAACTGCTACTACAACTATTTACAGACGGAATACACGCTTGTTATTAAGGCACATGAAAGTTCACATTTTCCAGAAGGCATTATTGTCAATAATCGCATTTAAAAATAAAATCATTACGTTTCTTTATGCCTCTCCTGTGAAGTAGTGATGCGGGACATACGCCCAGTTTCCTGAAACTAGTTATATATTTAGTGCACTACTTTGGACCAGGGCCCATAGTGAAATAGGGTGCCATTTGGGACTCATACGCTCTGGCCTGGAAGATTGTCATCATGTTTTAGAGCCCCTCTTCTCTCTGTCTCTCTCTCTCTGTGTCTCTCTCTCTCTCTGTGTCTCTCTCTCTCTGTGTCTCTCTCTCTCTCTGTGTCTCTCTCTCTCTCTCTCTGTGTCTCTCTCTCTCTCTCTCTCTCTCTCTCTCTCTCTCTCTCTCTCTCTCTCTCTCCAAGGCCTGAATGAATGACAACTGGCTAGTGTACTGTCTACTGTCTACCACGGAATACAATGAGCATATTTGTCTACATGTGTCAATGTCTCGTCAGAACATGCTTGTTTGTGTGCAACTCAACGTTGAAACATCGTTTTATGTTTATTTAGCCAGCAGCTGGTTTCAGACACACACAAAAAAAAAATAAGGTAGTATTTTCCCAGCAGTTCATTGATAGTTTGAAACAAAACACGCTTGGTGTTTTTTTTTACTGCCATTGAACAAGTATGTATCAATATAATCATTAATTAATCGTGTTGTTTCAACGTGTGTGTGTATGTCAGTGGCAGTCAGTGCAGTTTACTTTCATAGCAGCCATGATATATTCCTTCTCACATCTACACGCTCTCCTCCTCTCACCTCTTCCTTTCGCTTGTGCACAACCAACACATCAACTGTATGTAACCAGGTGACAAAAGAAAATCCAAGCCAAACCATGTCCTAACCATTACCCACAGCCTACATCGTTGGCCCCATATTAATGCCATAGTCAACATAGCTAATAGAACTAACGCTTAGTGAACCCGCTACAATCATGCAGTAACATTATAGTGTACATTCAGCAAATTACCAAATCTCTCTCTCTCTCTCTCTCTCTCTCTGTCTCTCTCTCTCTGTCTCTCTCTCTCTCTCTCTCTCTCTCTCTCTGTCTCTCTCTGTCTCTCTCTCTCTCTCTCTGTCTCTCTGTCTCTCTCTGTCTCTCTCTGTCTCTCTCTCTCTCACGCGCTCTCTCTCAGAAAAGACCCGTGCCCTGAAACAAGCTTCCAGAAAAGTGATTTCTGATACTGCTGCAAAGCTAACTAAAAAGTAGCATTCCCCAAGAGAGGATGGCTTTCACTTCAGCAGTGATAACTTCATGAACTTCTTTGAGGTAAAGATCATGATCATTAGAAAGCAAATTACGGACTCCTCTTTAAACCTGCGTATTTCTCCAAAGGTCAGTTGTCCTGAGTCTGCACAACACTGCCAGGACCTAGGATTAATGGAGACACAAACTGTAACAAACTTTATTCTCAGTCGCTTTGGTGAATTTCTTAGATCAAAAGTGCATTTCTTGATACGACTTGTACAAATTCCAAATCATCTAGTCACTTGTGCACATCATTAAAGCAATTTCTTATTCCTTTGAACAAATTGCAATTGCTTTTGTACATATTGCAATTGATAATGTACAAGTGTCAACTTTTTTTCCACATTTTTAATTGCTCATGTCATGTCGATCAAAATAAAGTAGATGGTTCTCTGTTAAATAGTCTTACCCCTCAAAACATCTAGGCATTAGTTCCTTGCATAAGCCATTACGTGCAAAATTGTTGAACTATTTGTCATAAACTGTCAAGCATAGGCCTTACAACAGCCGAATATTGGGAGATCAACCGTGTCCTCAATAGTTCAAACGTTTCGAAGAGAGAACAGGTATGTCCACCAAATGTACAGTGCACTGTTACTGTATATAAGCAGTATACTGTATACTTCCTACAATGCTTCATATTACAGTAGTCCACTTGTATTTCACAGCATACAGAAATATACTCTATACAGATACACACTGCACCTTACGTGCACCCACCTGTATGTTTTACAGTAAAATGTGTGTTCGCATAGTTTTTGTCTATGTGAAAGTGTGCGATGCATCACTGCATTTTTCCCCACATAGGACTGCAAGATTACCTCAAACCGGTGGCAGAGGACGCCTTTTCACACCTCAACAGGAGGAGGCTATTTGCACCATGGTCCGAGCAAACAATGTCATGAGACTCAGGGAAATACAAAGGACCATTTATAGAAGACAACAATGTCTTTGAAAACATCCATACGGTTAGCATCTCAACCATCGACAGGGTGTTGCGTAGAAACCAGATGAGTATGAAACAGTTGTACCGTGTACCATTCCAAAGGATGCTCATAGAATTCCTCCCACCTTATTCACCATTCCTTATCCCAATTGAGGAGCTATTTTCAGCATGGAGGTGGAAGGTGTACGATCGTCAGCCACACACACAGATGACCCTGCTGGCTGCAATGGATGCAGCATGTGAGGACATCACAGTAGACGCCTGCAGAGGATGGATAAGGCATTCCAAAAGATTCTTTCCACGTTGCGTTGGAAGGGAAAATATCCGGTGTGATGTGGATGAGAATATGTGGGCCGACGGACAGGAACGTCTGGATGTGTAGAGACAGCACTAGAACAGTGCTGCGGGCAAAGTTGTGCCTTAGGGGGTGGTTTCCTGTGTTTCTTTCTAATTTAGTTTTTTTTCCTTTGTGCCCCTTGGGTTGTCCAGTCTCTTTCAATCAATAACCCACATACAGTAATATGTAAATAGTACTGTTGAAATTGATATATTCCATAGAAGTGCAGCCTTGTGCATTTTCAAACATTTCCAAACTGTAGCCTAAGTTTACATCAGGTAATACTGTCAAAGTACACAGTTACATTGACAACATGCCTAAACATTTTGACGACCTTGTTCGTGAACAATGACTCAATGACTTATCATTCTGATGACACTGACATGATCATCGGCATGAATATTTACTTTTGAGACATGTACTAAGGATTTTTAGTGACTGACTAGCTTTAGAAACATATCTATTGTATATTGCAGTTTGTACAAATTGTTCTGAGAAATGCACTTATTATTTTGCACATGTCAGGGATGATGTGAAAAATGCACCAAAGCGACTGAGAAAAACTGTAATCCTATATCTCTTGACACATTGATGAAAATAATCATGGCCTCTAAACCTTCAAGCTGCATACTGGACCCTATTCCAACTAAACTACTGAAAGAGCTGCTTCCTGTGCTTGGCCCTCCTAAGTTGAACATAATAAACAGCTCTCTATCCACCGGATGTGTACCAAACTCACTAAAAGTGGCAGTAATAAAGCCTCTCTTGAAAAAGCCAAACCTTGACCCAGAAAATATATAAAACTATCGGCCTATATCGAATCTCCCATTCCTCTCAATTTTTTTTGAAAAAGCTGTTGCGCAGCAACTCACTGCCCTCCTGAAGACAAACAATGTATACGAAACCCTTCAGTCTGGTTTTAGACCCCATCATAGCACTGAGACTGCACTCGTGAAGGTTTGTAAATGACTTTTTAATGGCGTCAGACCGAGGCTCTGCAACTGTCCTCGTGCTCCTAGACCTTAGTGCTGCTTTTGATACCATCGATCACCACATTCTTTTGGAGAGATTGGAAACCCAAATTGGTCTACAAGGACAAGTTCTGGTCTGGTTTAGATCTTATCTGTCGGAAAGATATCAGTTCATCTCTGTGGATGGTTTGTCCTCTGACAAATCAATTGTACGTTTCGGTGTTCCTCAAGGTTCTGTTTTAGGACTACTATTGTTTTCACTATATATTTTACCTCTTGGTGATGTCATTCGGAAACATAATGTTAACTTTCACTGCTATGAGGACGATACACAGCTGTACACTTCGATAAAGCATGGCGAAGCCCCAAAATTGCCCTCCCTGGAAGCCTGTGTTTCAAACATAAGGAAGTGGATGGCAGCAAATGATTTAAATTTATACTCGGACAAAAACAAAGATGCTAGTTCTAGGTCCCAAGAAACAAAGAGATCTATTAATTCTATTGGATATGACAATTCATCTTGATGGTTGTACAGTCATCTCAAATAAAAACTGTAAAGGACCTCAGCGTTACTCTGGACCCTGATCTCTCTTTTGACGAACATATCAAGATTTTTCCATCTTCATAACATAATCTGAAACTTTCTGTCATTCGGAAACATAATGGTAACTTTCACTGCTATGAGGACGATACATGATGCAGAAAAATTTGATGCAGAAAAATGTATCCATGCTTTTGTCACTTCAAGATTAGACTACTGCAATGCTCTACTTTCCGTCTACCTGCATAATAAAAAAATATAATAAACTTCAGTTAGAATCTTTTTATTTTACTAGGCAAGTCAGTTAAGAACAAATTCTTATTTACAATGACGGCCAACAGATTTTTACCTTGTCAGCTCGGGGATTCGATCCAGCAACCTTTCGGTTACTTGCCCAATGCTCTAACCACTAGGTTAGCCTCTCTACACTGGCTTCCTGTTAAGGCAAGGGCTGATTTCAAGGTTTTACTGCTAACCTACAAAGCATTACATGGGCTTGCTCCTACCTATCTCTCCAATTTTGTCCTGCCGTACATACCTACACGTACACTACAGTCACAAGACGCAGGCCTCCTTAAAACTAGTTAGGGAGCGGCGGCAGTGTTGGGAGTTTTGGAGAGTCTGGCGTGCCCAAAGTAAAATGCCTGCCACTCAGGCCCAGAAACTAGGATATGCACATAATTAGTACTATTGGATAGAAAACCCTCTGAAGTTTCTAAAACTGTTAAAATAATGTATGTTAGTATAACAGAACTGATATGGCAGGCGAAAACCGAAGCAAAATCCATCCCGGAAAAATGTTTTTTTGTGACATGCCTTCTTTTCCAATGGTTGTCTATGGAATCTGCTGTAATCCAGGACCCAGGATGCAGTACCTATGGCTTCCACTAGATGTCAACCGTCTTTAGAAAAAGGTTCCAAGAGTTTGTCTTGAATACTAGTGGAATACAGGAAGTTTTTCCAAGTGGAGTGACGAAGGGATTTCTGTCTGTGGCGTAAGGGACCCGGGAGCGCGCACCTCGGTTTTTTACTTTACTATCTTTCAGGATATTATCCGTGTGAAATATAATCGTTAATAAACATAATAGTGTAGCTAAGGATCGATTAGAAACATGATTTGATTTGCTTGGACACAGTTTATAGGTATATTTTTACCGGTCTCTGTGTCTTCTATATTGGGCGAGTGAACGGTGGATTTTCTGAACAGAACACGCCAACCAAACGGAGATTTATGGATATAAATAGGGACTTTTTCTAACAAAAGGAACATTGGATGTCTTGGTTGGACATTTCGGATTGCCCTCAGCCAAAGATCTTCAAAGGTAAGCGATTTATTTTAGCTCTTTTTATGTGTTTTATTATTATGCTAATAGAGGAAGTACACGGGGTGCTGTCCTCAGACAATCAAATGTTGAAAGCCTTTTTGAAATCTGACAACGCTGTGAGATTGCCAAGAGTCTAAGCTTTTGAAGAGTGTGCAACACTCTTGTATTAGCACTTTTTTATAGCACGTATTTTTATGAATGTTTTATAATACTACATTTGCATTTTGAATTTGGTGCTCTACATTTTTCTGGATGTTGTCAAGGATGGGGCGCTGCTCCTTAATTTTCCCCAAGAGGTTATTGTCCCTAGAATTTCTAGGCAAACAGCTGGAGGCAGGGCTTTCTTCTATAGAGCTAAATTTGTATGGAATGGTCTGCCTATCTATGTGAGAGACGCAGACTCTAAACCTTTAAGTCTTTATTGGAGACTCATCTCTTTAGTAGGTCCTATGACTAAGTGTAGTCTGGTCCAGGAGTGTGAAGGTGAACGGAAAGGCACTGGAGCAACGAATCACCCTGGTTGTCTCTGCCTGGCCGGTTCCCCCCTCTCCACTGGGATTCTCTGCCTCTAACCCTATTACAGGGGCTGAGTCACTGGTTTACTGGTGCTCTTCCATGCCGTCCCTGGGGGGGGGTGCGTCGCTGAGTGGGTTGAGTCACTGACGTGATCTTCCTGTCCGGGTTGGTGCCCCCCCTTGGGTTCGTAGGTTGGGGGAGATCTTCGTTGGCTATACTCGGCCTTGTCTCAGGATGGTAAGTTGGTGGTTGAAGATATCCCTCTAGTGGTGTGGGGGGCTGTGCTTTGGCAGAGTGGGTGGGGTTATATCCTGCCTGTTTGGCCCTGTCCGGGGGTATCGTCGGACGGGGCCACAGTGTCTGCCAACCCTTCCTGCCTCAGCCTCCAGTATTTATGCTGCACTAGTTTATGTGTCGGGGGGGCTAGGGTCAGTCTGTTATATCTGGAGTATTTCTCCTGTATTAACCGGTGTCCTGTGTGAATTGAAGTGTGCTCCCTCTAATTCTCTCCATCACCCTCCCCTCCCGGAGGACCTGAGCCCTAGGACCATGACTCAGGACTACCTGGCCTGATGACTCTTTGCTGTCCCCAGTCCACCTGGTCGTGCTGCTGCTCCAGTTTCAACTGTTCTTCCTGCGGCTATGGAACCCTGACCTGTTCACCGGACCTGCTGTTTTGGACTCTCTCTCTACCGCACCTGCTGTCTCTAACTCTGAATGATCGGCTATGAAAAGCCGACTGACATTTACTGGTGCTGACCTGTTGCACCCTCGACAACCACTGTGATTATTATTATTTGACCATGCTGGTCATCTATGAACGTTTGAACATCTTGTCATTGATTCTCACTGGCCTCTGAAGATAAAATTACATTATGTAATGTTCCTGACAGCTTGTGTGTTAGCCCTAATAAAAACCAATATCACCCCACTCCCCTCCCCTCCCCTCCCCTCCCTCCCTCCCTCCCTCCCTCCCTCCCTCCCTCCCTCCACCCATCTACACTATGTTTAATGTTTAATAGCCTCTCCTGGGGGCGATCTAGGTTTCCATGTTTTTGGCGTGCTCAGTGGCCATACATGCTTGGCCTGCTCCCTTCTTAATGGTAAATGATTCAGAGCGACATGATCAAAGGCCTCATGAAGCTGTAGTAGAAGCACTATGGTAGAAGTAATGTGGTTCAAAGGATGACACGGTAGACAGGGCAACTCTCAGGGCTGAGGGCAGGCTCCTCCCTCTCCTCCCTCCCCTCCTCTCTCCTCTCCTCCACTCTCCTCTCCCTCATCCACTCTACTCTCCTACACTCCACTCTCCTCCACTATCCTCTTCTCTCCTCCCCTCTCCTCCTCCCTCCCCTCCTCTCCTCTCCTCCCCTCTCCTCTCCCCTCCCCTCCTCTCCTCTCCTCCACTCTCCTCTCCTCATCCACTCTCCTCTCCTACACTCCACTCTCCTCCACTATCCTCTCCTCTCCTCTACTCCACTCTCCTCCACTCTCCTCTCCTCCACTCTCCTCCTCTCTACTGTCCTCCGCTCTCCTCCCCTCTACTCTCCCTTTTTCTACTCCTCTCTACTCCTCTCCTCCACTCTACTATCCTTTCCTCTCCTTCTCTCCTCTCCTCCACTCTCCTATACTCTACTCACCTCCTCTCCTCACTCTCCTCTCCTCTCCTCCACTCTCCTCTCCTCTCCTCCACTCTCCTCTCCTCCACTCCACTCTCCTCTCCTCCACTCTCCTCTCCTCCACTCCACTCTCCTCTCCTCCACTCTCCTCTCCTCCACTCTACTGTCCTCCACTCTCCTCTCCTCTTCTCCACTCTCCTCTCATCCACTCCACTATCCTCCACTCTCCTCCACTCTCCTCTCCTCTCCTCCACTCTACTCTCCTCCACTCTCCTCTCCTCCACTCTCCTCCACTCTCCTCTCCTCTCCTCCACTCTCCTCTCCTCCACTCTCCTCCACTCTCCTCTCCTCTCCTCCACTCTACTCTCCTCCACTCTACTGTCCTCCACTCTACTGTCCTCCACTCTACTCTCCTCTCCTCCACTCTACTCTCATCCACTCCACTGTCCTTCACTCTCCTCTCCTCTCTTCTCCTCCACTGTCCTCTCTTCTCCTCCAATCTACTCTCATCCACTCCACTATCCTCCACTCTCCTCCACTCCTCCTCTCCTCTCCTCCACTCTACTCTCCTCCACTCTCCTCTCCTCCACTCTCCTCCACTCTCCTCCACTCTCCTCTCCTCCACTCTCCTCCACTCTCCTCTCCTCTCCTCCACTCTACTCTCCTCCACTCTACTGTCCTCCACTCTACTCTCCTCTCCTCCACTCTACTCTCATCCACTCCACTGTCCTTCACTCTCCTCTCCTCTCTTCTCCTCCACTGTCCTCTCTTCTCCTCCAATCTACTCTCATCCACTCCACTATCCTCCACTCTCCTGTCCTATCCTCCCCTCTCCTCTCTTCTCCTCTCCTCTGCTCCACTCTACTCTACGGTCCTCTCCTCCACTCTTCATCCCTCTCACTGGCCTCTGAAGATAAAATTACATTATGTAATGTTCCTGACAGCTTGTGTGTTAGCCCTAATAAAAACCAATATCACCCCACTCCCTCCCTCCCCTCCCTCCCCCTCCCTCCCTCCCTCCCTCCCTCCCTCCACCCATCTACACTATGTTTAATGTTTAATAGCCTCTCCTGGGGGCGATCTAGGTTTCCATGTTTTTGGCGTGCTCAGTGGCCATACATGCTTGGCCTGCTCCCTTCTTAATGGTAAATGATTCAGAGCGACATGATCAAAGGCCTCATGAAGCTGTAGTAGAAGCACTATGGTAGAAGTAATGTGGTTCAAAGGATGACACGGTAGACAGGGCAACTCTCAGGGCTGAGGGCAGGCTCCTCCCCTCTCCTCCCCTCCCCTCCTCTCCTCTCCTCCACTCTCCTCTCCTCATCCACTCTACTCTCCTACACTCCACTCTCCTCCACTATCCTCTTCTCTCCTCTCCCCCCTCCCCTCCTCTCCTCTCCTCTCCTCTACTCTCCTCTCCTACACTCCACTCTCCTCCACTCTCCTCTACTCCCCTCCACTCTCCTCACTCTCCACTCCTCCACTCTCCTTTCCTCTCCTCTCCTCCCCTCCACTCTCCTCTCCTCCACTCTCCTCCTCTCTACTGTCCTCCGCTCTCCTCCCCTCTACTCTCCCTTTTTCTACTCCTCTCTACTCCTCTCCTCCACTCTACTATCCTTTCCTCTCCTTCTCTCCTCACCTCCACTCTCCTCACTCTCCTCTCCTCTCCTCCACTCTCCTCTCCTCTCCTCCACTCTCCTCTCCTCCACAGCACTCTCCTCTCTACCACTGTCCTCTCCTCTCCTCCACTCCACTCTCCTCTCCTCCACTCTACTGTCCTCCACTCTCCTCTCCTCTTCTCCACTCTCCTCTCATCCACTCCACTATCCTCCACTCTACTGTCCTCTCCTCCACTCTACTCTCCACTTTCCTCTCTTCTCCGCATTCCTCTACTCTACTCCCCTCTACTCTCCTCTCCACTCTCCTTTCCTTTCCTCTACTCCGCTCCTCTCCTCCACTATCCTATCCTCCCCTCCCCTCTCCTCGCCTCCCCTCTACTCTCCTATCCTATCCTCCCCTCTACTCTCCTCCACTATCCTATCCTCCCCTCCCCTCTCCTCGCCTCCCCTCTACTCTCCTATCCTATCCTCCCCTCTACTCTCCTCCCCTCTCCTCTCCTCTCCTCTCCTCTGCTCTACTCTACTCTACGGTCCTCTCCTCCACTCCTCATCCCTCTCACTGGCCTCTGAAGATAAAATTACATTATGTAAAGTTCCTGACAGCTTGTGTGTTAGCCCTAATAAAAACCAATATCACCCCACTCCCTCCCTCCCTCCCTCCCTCCCTCCCTCCCTCCCTCCCTCCCTCCCTCCCTCCCTCCACCCATCTACACTATGTTTAATGTTTAATAGCCTCTCCTGGGGGCGATCTAGGTTTCCATGTTTTTGGCGTGCTCAGTGGCCATACATGCTTGGCCTGCTCCCTTCTTAATGGTAAATGATTCAGAGTGACATGATCAAAGGCCTCATGAAGCTGTAGTAGAAGCACTATGGTAGAAGTAATGTGGTTCAAAGGATGACACGGTAGACAGGGCAACTCAGGGCTGAGGGCAGGCTCCTCTCCTCTCCTCTCCTCTCTACTCCTCTCCTCTACTCACCTCCACTCTCCTCACTCTCCACTCTCCTCACTCTCCTTTCCTCTCCTCTCCTCTCCTCTCCTCTCCTCCCTGGCACAGCAGGGTGGTCCTCTCCTCTCCTCCCTGGCACAGCAGGGTGCTCCTCTCCTCCTCTCCTCCTCTCTTCCACTCCCCCTCTCTCCTCCTCTCTTCCACTCCCCCTCTCTCCTCCTCTCCTCCTCTCTTCCACTCCCCCTCTCTCCTCCTCTCCTCCTCTCTTCCACTCCCCCTCTCTCCTCCTCTCCTCCTCTCTTCCACTCCCCTCTCTCCTCCTCTCCTTCTCTCTTCCACTCCCCCTCTCCTCCTCTGTACCAAAGAACCTGCTGAATGTTCCTTTTACTCATTATGATGAGGCCATGAGACCATGAGGCCATGAGGCCAGGAGGCCATGAGACCATGAGGCCATGAGGCCATGAGACCATGAGACCATGAGGCCAGGGGGCCATGAGACCATGAGACCATGAGGCCATGAGGCCAGGAGACCAGGAGACCATGAGACCAGGAGACCATGAGCCCATGAGACCAGGAGACCATAAGGCAATGAGGCCATGAGACCAGGAGGCCAGGAGACCAGGAGGCCAGGAGGCCATGAGACCAGGAGGCCAGGAGACCAGGAGGGTAATTCAGGTCATATCAATTTGAAAGATTCTAAATGAACAAAACATGATGTCATATCACATGGTATCGCTAATGTCATCGTCATAAGTTATGTCGATTTTATGTATAGAAAGAAATCTAAACTGTACATTTTCCTCTTCTCCTCTTTGTCTTATTTAAAAAGTTTACAGTTTGATCAAATGCTGTCTAGAAGACAGAGCATCACTCCCAACAGTTTCCTCCCTACGTTCCAGCTATCAACTTTTATGAATACGGGATTTTGACAGACAAACCGTCTCTGTTGCTCCCTCTCACTGAGGCTCTGCGGTGCTCTGCCGGCCACGAGCGCTCAAGAGACTCTGCTAATTTGGCCATATTGATGGATGTGTGAAAAGTTGTGTGTTTCAGGTAGCACGCGTAGGTGGAGGTTCACAGACAGCTCTCCTCTCCTCTCCTCTCACACTCTCCTCCTCTCCACAATCTCCTCTCCTTTCTCCTATTCTCCTCTCTCTTCTCTCCTCTCCTCTCTCATCTCTCGTCTGTTCTCTGATCTGAAGAAACTGCTAGTGCATCAAGGGAGTTCTCTTCATACTAAAAGCTTTTCCTTATACACGCCTTGCAAACTGAACTCACCCCGGATTGAAAGGGGGGAGAAAAAGAAATCATTAATAAAATGTATTCAATATTTGTTTTGGGTCACTTTAAAATCCATTCAATAAGTAATTATGCATTTATAACATCGATTTACAGGGTCTGTAAGATGAGTCGGTGTAGTTTCTGTATATTAACGGCTGTCTAGACTACAGCCACATGGGCACATAGTCATTCCATATTATAAAGTTAAGGGCACATGCATTTATCTATTTATCTATGCTGAGATATGGATAAGAGCTATTGATAAGAGATATGGATAAGAGCTATTGATAAGAGCTATTGATAAGAGCTATTGATAAGAGATGTTGATAAGAGCTATTGATACGAGATGTTGATAAGAGCTATTGATAAGAGCTATTGATAAGAGCTATGGATAAGAGCTATGGATAAGAGCTATGGATAAGAGATATGGATAAGAGATATGGATAAGAGCTGTTGATAAGAGCTATGGATAAGAGCTATTGATAAGAGCTGTTGATAAGAGCTGTTGATAAGAGCTATTGATAAGAGCTATTGATAAGAGCTATGGATAAGAGCTATGGATAAGAGCTATGGATAAGAGCTATGGATAAGAGATATGGATAAGAGCTATTGATAAGAGCTATTGATAAGAGCTATTGATAAGAGATGTTGATAAGAGCTATTGATACGAGATGTTGATAAGAGCTATGGATAAGAGCTATGGATAAGAGCTATGGATAAGAGCTATTGATAAGAGCTGTTGATAAGAGCTATGGATAAGAGCTATGGATAAGAGCTATGGATAAGAGCTATTGATAAGAGCTGTTGATAAGAGCTATGGATAAGAGCTATTGATAAGAGATGTTGATAAGAGCTATTGATAAGAGCTATTGATAAGAGCTATTGATAAGATATATGGATAAGAGCTATGGATAAGAGCTATTGATAAGAGCTATGGATAAGAGCTATTGATAAGAGCTTTGATAAGAGCTATTGATAAGATATGTTGATAAGAGCTGTTGATAAGAGCTATGGATAAGAGCTATTGATAAGAGCTATTGATAAGAGCTATTGATAAGAGCTATTGATAAGAGATGTTGATAAGAGATGTTGATAAGAGCTGTTGATAAGAGCTATTGATAAGAGCTATTGATAAGATATGTTGATAAGAGCTGTTGATAAGAGATATGGATAAGAGCTATTGATAAGAGATGTTGATAAGAGCTATTGATAAGAGCTATTGATAAGAGCTATGGATAAGAGCTATTGATAAGAGCTATTGATAAGAGCTATTGATAAGAGATGTTGATAAGAGCTATTGATAAGAGCTATTGATAAGAGCTATTGATAAGATATGTTGATAAGAGCTGTTGATAAGAGATATGGATACGAGCTATTGATAAGAGCTATTGATAAGAGCTATTGATAAGAGATGTTGATAAGAGATGTTGATAAGAGCTATTGATAAGAGCTATTGATACGAGATGTTGATAAGAGCTATTGATAAGATATGTTGATAAGAGCTACTGATAAGAGCTATTGATGAGAGCTGTTGATAAGAGATGGATAAGAGATTGATAAGAGCCATTGATAAGAGATGCTGATAAGAGCTATTGATAAGAGATGTTGATAAGAGCTATTGATAAGAGCTATTGATAAGAGCTATTGATAAGAGCTATTGATAAGAGCTATTGATAAGAGCTATGGATAAGAGCTATTGATAAGAGCTTTGATAAGAGCTATTGATAAGATATGTTGATAAGAGCTGTTGATAAGAGCTATGGATAAGAGCTATGGATAAGAGCTATTGATAAGAGCTATTGATAAGAGCTGTTTTTAGAGCTATTGATAAGAGATATGGATAAGAGATATGGATAAGAGCTATTGATAAGAGCTATTGATAAGAGATGTTGATAAGAGCTATTGATAAGAGCTATTGATAAGAGCTATTGATAAGATATGTTGATAAGAGCTGTTGATAAGAGCTATTGATAAGAGATGTTGATAAGAGCTATTGATAAGAGCTATTTATAAGAGATGTTGATAAGAGCTATTGATAAGAGATATGGATAAGAGATATGGATAAGAGCTATTGACAAGAGCTATTGATAAGAGATGTTGATAAGAGATGTTGATAAGAGCTATTGATAAGAGCTATTGATAAGAGCTGTTGATAAGAGCTATGGATAAGAGATATGGATAAGAGATATGATAAGAGCTATTGATAAGAGCTATTGATAAGAGATGTTGATAAGAGCTATTGATAAGAGCTATTGATAAGAGCTATTGATAAGATATGTTTATAAGAGCTGTTGATAAGAGCTATTGATAAGATCTATTGATAAGAGCTATTGATAAGAGCTGTTGATAAGAGATATTGATAAGAGCTGTTGATAAGAGCTATTGATAAGAGCTGTTGATAAGAGCTATTGATAAGAGCTATTGATAAGAGCTATTGATAAGATATATGGATAAGAGCTATTGAAAATAGCTATTGATAAGAGATATGGATAAGAGCTATTGATAAGAGCTATTGATAAGAGCTATTGATAAGAGCTAATTAAAAGAGCTATTGATAAGAGCTATTGATAAGAGATATGGATAAGAGCTATTGATAAGAGCTATTGATAAGAGCTATTGATAAGAGATATGGATAAGAGCTATTGATACGAGATGTTGATAAGAGCTATTGATAAGAGCTATTGATAAGAGCTATGGATAAGAGCTATTGATAAGAGCTATGGATAAGAGATATGGATAAGAGATATGGATAAGAGCTGTTGATAAGAGCTATGGATAAGAGCTATTGATAAGAGCTGTTGATAAGAGCTGTTGATAAGAGCTATTGATAAGAGCTATTGATAAGAGCTATGGATAAGAGCTATGGATAAGAGCTATGGATAAGAGATATGGATAAGAGATATGGATAAGAGATATGGGTAAGAGCTATTGATAAGAGCTATTGATAAGAGCTATTGATAAGAGATGTTGATAAGAGCTATTGATACGAGATGTTGATAAGAGCTATGGATAAGAGCTATGGATAAGAGCTATGGATAAGAGCTATTGATAAGAGCTGTTGATAAGAGCTATGGATAAGAGCTATGGATAAGAGCTATGGATAAGAGCTATTGATAAGAGCTGTTGATAAGAGCTATGGATAAGAGCTATTGATAAGAGATGTTGATAAGAGCTATTGATAAGAGCTATTGATAAGAGCTATTGATAAGATATATGGATAAGAGCTATGGATAAGAGCTATTGATAAGAGCTATGGATAAGAGCTATTGATAAGAGCTTTGATAAGAGCTATTGATAAGATATGTTGATAAGAGCTGTTGATAAGAGATATGGATAAGAGCTATTGATAAGAGCTATTGATAAGAGCTATTGATAAGAGCTATTGATAAGAGATGTTGATAAGAGATGTTGATAAGAGCTGTTGATAAGAGCTATTGATAAGAGCTATTGATAAGATATGTTGATAAGAGCTGTTGATAAGAGATATGGATAAGAGCTATTGATAAGAGCTATTGATAAGAGCTATTGATAAGAGATGTTGATAAGAGCTATTGATAAGAGCTATTGATAAGAGATATGGATAAGAGCTATTGATAAGAGCTATTGATAAGAGATGTTGATAAGAGCTATTGATAAGAGCTATTGATAAGAGCTATTGATAAGATATGTTGATAAGAGCTGTTGATAAGAGATATGGATACGAGCTATTGATAAGAGCTATTGATAAGAGCTATTGATAAGAGCTGTTGATAAGAGATGTTGATAAGAGCTATTGATAAGAGCTATTGATACGAGATGTTGATAAGAGCTATTGATAAGATATGTTGATAAGAGCTACTGATAAGAGCTATTGATGAGAGCTGTTGATAAGAGATATGGATAAGAGCTATTGATAAGAGCTATTGATAAGAGATGTTGATAAGAGCTATTGATAAGAGATATGGATAAGAGATATGGATAAGAGCTATTCTATTGATAAGAGCTATTGATAAGAGATGTTGATAAGAGCTATTGATAAGAGCTATTGATAAGAGCTATTGATAAGAGCTATTGATAAGAGCTATTGATAAGATATATGGATAAGAGCTATGGATAAGAGCTATTGATAAGAGCTATGGATAAGAGCTATTGATAAGAGCTTTGATAAGAGCTATTGATAAGATATGTTGATAAGAGCTGTTGATAAGAGATATGGATAAGAGCTATTGATAAGAGCTATTGATAAGAGCTATTGATAAGAGCTATTGATAAGAGATGTTGATAAGAGATGTTGATAAGAGCTGTTGATAAGAGCTATTGATAAGATATGTTGATAAGAGCTGTTGATAAGAGATATGGATAAGAGCTATTGATAAGAGCTATTGATAAGAGCTATTGATAAGAGATGTTGATAAGAGCTATTGATAAGAGCTATTGATAAGAGATATGGATAAGAGCTATTGATAAGAGCTATTGATAAGAGATGTTGATAAGAGCTATTGATAAGAGCTATTGATAAGAGCTATTGATAAGATATGTTGATAAGAGATATGGATACGAGCTATTGATAAGAGCTATTGATAAGAGCTATTGATAAGAGCTGTTGATAAGAGATGTTGATAAGAGCTATTGATAAGAGCTATTGATACGAGATGTTGATAAGAGCTATTGATAAGATATGTTGATAAGAGCTACTGATAAGAGCTATTGATGAGAGCTGTTGATAAGAGATATGGATAAGAGCTATTGATAAGAGCTATTGATAAGAGATGTTGATAAGAGCTATTGATAAGAGATATGGATAAGAGATATGGATAAGAGCTATTCTATTGATAAGAGCTATTGATAAGAGATGTTGATAAGAGCTATTGATAAGAGCTATTGATAAGAGCTATTGATAAGAGCTATGGATAAGAGCTATGGATAAGAGCTATTGATAAGAGCTTTGATAAGAGCTATTGATAAGATATGTTGATAAGAGCTGTTGATAAGAGCTATGGATAAGAGCAATGGATAAGAGCTATTGATAAGAGCTATTGATAAGAGCTATTGATAAGAGCTGTTTTTAGAGCTATTGATTAGAGATATGGATAAGAGATATGGATAAGAGCTATTGATAAGAGCTATTGATAAGAGATGTTGATAAGTGCTATTGATAAGAGCTATTGATAAGAGCTATTGATAAGATATGTTGATAAGAGCTGTTGATAAGAGCTATTGATAAGAGCTATTGATAAGAGCTATTGATAAGAGATGTTGATAAGAGCTATTGATAAGAGCTATTTATAAGAGATGTTGATAAGAGCTATTGATAAGAGATATGGATAAGAGATATGGATAAGAGCTATTGACAAGAGCTATTGATAAGAGATGTTGATAAGAGATGTTGATAAGAGCTATTGATAAGAGCTATTGATAAGAGCTGTTGATAAGAGCTATGGATAAGAGATATGGATAAGAGATATGGATAAGAGCTATTGATAAGAGCTATTGATAAGAGATGTTGATAAGAGCTATTGATAAGAGCTATTGATAAGAGCTATTGATAAGATATGTTTATAAGAGCTGTTGATAAGAGCTATTGATAAGATCTATTGATAAGAGCTATTGATAAGAGCTGTTGATAAGAGATATTGATAAGAGCTGTTGATAAGAGCTATTGATAAGAGCTGTTGATAAGAGCTATTGATAAGAGCTATTGATAAGATATATGGATAAGAGCTATTGAAAATAGCTATTGATAAGAGATATGGATAAGAGCTATTGATAAGAGCTATTGATAAGAGCTATTGATAAGAGCTAATTAAAAGAGCTAATTAAAAGAGCTATTGATAAGAGCTATTGATAAGAACTATTGATAAGAGATATGGATAAGAGCTATTGATAAGAGCTATTGATAAGAGCTATTGATAAGAGATATGGATAAGAGCTATGGATAAGAGCTATGGATAAGAGCTATTGATAAGAGATGTTGATAAGAGCTATTGATAAGAGCTATTGATAAGAGCTATTGATAAGAGCTAATTAAAAGAGCTATTGATAAGAGCTAATTAAAAGAGATATTGATAAGAGCTATTGATAAGAGCTATTGATAAGAGCTATTGATAAGAGATGCCAACAGATGCATATCTGTATTCCCAGTCAGGGGAAATCCATAGATTAGGAGCTAATGCATTTATTTCAATTGACTGATTTCATTCATATGAATTGTAATTTTAATTATTTGAAATTGTTGCACGTTGCGTACAGTGTATATATGCCAAGGCTTTTCTGTATTATTTTACAATTTGTATCGTGTTAAATATTAGCCACTATCGGGGGCCACAGTCAGTAATAACCAATTACATTTTGCTTAATTCCATTCCGTTTAACTTGATTTCCCATGTCTGTGTAGTTGTTCCTAAAGATACTGGATCCTATTAGACTACAGTATGACACGATGTGAAGTAATTTAGGGGCCTGATGAATCATTAGGGAACTCGGGCAACACATGGCAGTGGCACGGTTCTCTGATGGAGCGGACCAAGATGCAGCGAGGGTTCCAGTATACACACTTTATTCAGTGCAACTGGCAAAAAACAAACAATAAACAAACCGTAACGCAGGTGTGGCACACACAGGTACACACACATAAATACAAACAATAACCCACAAGGCAAGTGGGGCAGGGAACCAACTTAAATAGGATTCCCAATTAGAGGCAACGACAACCAGCTGCCTCTAATTGGGAACCCAACAAAAAACAAACTTAGAGTTCCCTACATATCCCTAGTCACGCCCTGATCCAACACACCATAGAGAAACCTAGAGAGCTCTCTATGGCCAGGGCGTGACACATGTTGAGGTACACAGTAGTATACTAGAGCTGAGATCTGTTATTCCTGGATCTGTTATTCCATGTTGAGGTATACAGTAGTGTACTGGAGCTGAGATCTGTTATTCCATGTTGATGTATACAGTAGTGTACTGGAGCTGAGATCTGTTATTCCATGTTGAGGTACACAGTAGTGAACTGGAGCTGAGATCTGTTATTCCTGGATCTGATATTCCATGTTGAGGTACACAGTATTGTACTGGAGCTGAGATCTGTTATTCCATGATGAGGTCTACAGTAGTATACTAGAGCTGAGATCTGTTATTCCTGGATCTGTTATTCCATGTTGATGTATACAGTAGTGTACTGGAGCTGAGATCTGTTATTCCATGTTGAGGTAGACAGTAGTGAACTGGAGCTGAGATCTGTTATTCCTGGATCTGTTATTCCATGTTGATGTATACAGTAGTGTACTGGAGCTGAGATCTGTTATTCCATGTTGATGTATACAGTAGTGTACTGGAGCTGAGATCTGTTATTCCATGTTGATGTATACAGTAGTGTACTGGAGCTGAGATCTGTTATTCCATGTTGAGGTACACAGTAGTGAACTGGAGCTGAGATCTGTTATTCCTGGATCTGATATTCCATGTTGAGGTACACAGTATTGTACTGGAGCTGAGATCTGTTATTCCATGATGATGTATACAGTATTGTACTGGAGCTGAGATCTGTTATTCCTGGATCTGTTATTCCTGGATCTGTTATTCCTGGATCTGTTATTCCATGGGGCTACAATAACACAATGGCTGATGATCATGTAGTTGTAGCTCGGTAATGTCCAAACCCCCTCCGCCACTTCCTGGTAAATAATTCAGACCATCATTCTGAGTATTAGGACGAGACATTCACAAATGTCACAGCAGACCCCTGGAGTGTGTGTGTGATAGTGTGTGTGTGTTCGTTTGTGTGTGTTCGTGTGTGTGTGCACTTTGGGATCGTGTGTTTGTGTGTGCATGCGAGCTGTGGAGAGATGGGGGTTATTCAGAGGTAGAGATTGGGGGGGCTCGTCATTCAGACATGCAAACACACTGCATTCATTTCATGTTCAGTAAAGAATCTAGTCACTGCAGGACTGGTGAAGAACAAACACACAGTCAAATACACACACAGTCAAATACACACACAGTCAAATACACACACAGTCAAATACACACACAGTCAAATACACACACAGTCAAATACACACACAGTCAAATACACACACAGTCAAATACACACAGTCAAATACACACAGTCAAATACACACACAGTCAAATACACACACAGTCAAATACACACACAGTCAAATACACACACAGTCAAATACACACACAGTCAAATACACACACAGTCAAATACACACACAGTCAAATACACACACAGTCAAATACACACATACAGCCAAACACACACACAGCCAAACACACACACAGCCAAACAGACACACAGTCAAATACACACACACAGTCAAACACACACACAGTCAAATACACACACAATCAAATACACACACAGTCAAATACACACACAGTCAAATAGACACACAGTCAAATACACACACAGTCAAATACACACACACAGCCAAACACACACACAGCCAAACACACACACAGCCAAATACACACACAGTCAAATAGACACACAGTCAAATAGACACACAGTCAAATACACACACATAGTCAAATACACACACAGTCAAATACACACACAGTCAAATACACACACAATCAAATACACACACAGTCAAATACACACACACAGTCAAATACACACACAGTCAAATACACACACACAGTCAAATACACACACAGCCAAACAGACACACAGCCAAACAGACACACAGTCAAATAGACACACAGCCAAATAGACACACAGTCAAATAGACACACAGTCAAATACACACACATAGTCAAATACACACACAGTCAAATACACACACAGTCAAATACACACACAGTCAAATACACACACAATCAAATACACACACAATCAAATAGACACACAGTCAAATACACACACAGTCAAATACACACACAGTCAAATACACACACACAGTCAAATACACACACAGTCAAATACACACACACAGTCAAATACACACACAGCCAAACAGACACACAGCCAAACAGACACACAGTCAAATAGACACACAGTCAGAGACACTCAGTCAGAGAGACACTCAGTCAGAGAGACACTCAGTCAGAGAGACACTCAGTCAGAGAGACACTCAGTCAGAGACACTATGTCAGAGACACACTCAGTCAGAGAGACTCAGTCAGAGAGACACTCAGTCAGAGAGACTCAGAGAGACACTAAGTCAGAGAGACACTCAGTCAGAGAGACACTCAGTCAGAGAGACACTCAGTCAGAGAGACACTAAGTCAGAGACACTCAGTCAGAGAGACACTCAGTCAGAGAGACTCAGAGAGACACTCAGTCAGAGAGACACTCAGTCAGAGAGACACTCAGTCAGAGAGACACTCAGTCAGAGACACTCAGTCAGAGAGACACTCAGTCAGAGACACTATGTCAGAGACACTATGTCAGAGACACTATGTCAGAGAGACACTCAGTCAGAGACACACTCAGTCAGAGACACACAGTCAGAGAGACTCAGTCAGAGAGACTCAGTCAGAGAGACACTCAGTCAGAGAGACACTCAGTCAGAGAGACACTCAGTCAGAGAGACACTCAGTCAGAGACACTCAGTCAGAGAGACACTCAGTCAGAGAGACACTCAGTCAGAGACACTATGTCAGAGACACTATGTCAGAGAGACACTCAGTCAGAGACACACTCAGTCAGAGACACACAGTCAGAGAGACTCAGAGAGACACTAAGTCAGAGAGACACTCAGTCAGAGACACTCAGTCAGAGAGACACTCAGTCAGAGAGACACTCAGTCAGAGAGACACTCAGTCAGAGACACTCAGTCAGAGAGACACTCAGTCAGAGACACTCAGTCAGAGAGACACTCAGTCAGAGACACTCAGTCAGAGAGACACTCAGTCAGAGAGACTCAGAGAGACACTAAGTCAGAGAGACACTAAGTCAGAGAGACACTCAGTCAGAGAGACACTCAGTCAGAGAGACACTCAGTCAGAGAGACACTCAGTCAGAGACACTATGTCAGAGACACTCAGTCAGAGAGACACTCAGTCAGAGAGACACTCAGTCAGAGAGACACAGTCAGAGAGACACTCAGTCAGAGAGACACTCAGTCAGAGAGACACTCAGTCAGAGAGACACTCAGTCAGAGACACTCAGTCAGAGACTTTCTTGGTAATCAAACCATGAGCAGCACTTCCGTGTCGATCAGACCATGTGCAGCACTTCGATGGTAATGAGACCATGAGCAGCACTTCCATGATATTCGAACCATGAGCAGCACTTCCATGGTATTCGAACCATGAGCAGCACTTCCATGATATTCGAACCATGAGCAGCACTTCCATGGTATTCGAACCATGAGCAACACTTCCATGGTAATCAAACCATGAGCAGCACTTCCGTGTCCATCAGACCATGTGCAGCACTTCGATGGTAATGAGACCATGAGCAGCACTTCCAGAGACACTATGTCAGAGACACTATGTCAGAGAGACACTCAGTCAGAGAGACACTCAGTCAGAGAGACACTCAGTCAGAGAGACTCAGAGAGACACTAAGTCAGAGAGACACTCAGTCAGAGACACTCAGTCAGAGAGACACTCAGTCAGAGAGACACTCAGTCAGAGACACTCAGTCAGAGAGACACTCAGTCAGAGACACTCAGTCAGAGAGACACTCAGTCAGAGACACTCAGTCAGAGAGACACTCAGTCAGAGAGACTCAGAGAGACACTAAGTCAGAGAGACACTAAGTCAGAGAGACACTCAGTCAGAGAGACACTCAGTCAGAGACACTATGTCAGAGACACTATGTCAGAGACACTCAGTCAGAGAGACACTCAGTCAGAGACACTCAGTCAGAGAGACACTCAGTCAGAGAGACACTATGTCAGAGACACTATGTCAGAGACACTCAGTCAGAGAGACACTCAGTCAGAGAGACACTCAGTCAGAGAGACACTCAGTCAGAGACACTATGTCAGAGACACTATGTCAGAGACACTCAGTCAGAGACACTCAGTCAGAGACACTCAGTCAGAGACACTCAGTCAGAGAGACACTCAGTCAGAGAGACACTCAGTCAGAGACACACAGTCAGAGAGACACTCAGTCAGAGAGACACAGTCAGAGAGACACTCAGTCAGAGAGACACTCAGTCAGAGAGACACTCAGTCAGAGAGACACTCAGTCAGAGAGACACACAGTCAGAGAGACACACAGTCAGAGACACACAGTCAGAGAGACACTCAGTCAGAGACACTCAGTCAGAGAGACACTCAGTCAGAGAGACACTCAGTCAGAGAGACACTCAGTCAGAGAGACACTCAGTCAGAGAGACACTCAGTCAGAGAGACACTCAGTCAGAGACACTCAGTCAGAGACACTCAGTCAGAGACACTCAGTCAGAGACACACAGTCAGAGACACTCAGTCAGAGAGACACTCAGTCAGAGAGACACTCAGTCAGAGACACTCAGTCAGAGAGACACTCAGTCAGAGACACTCAGTCAGAGAGACACTCAGTCAGAGAGACACTCAGTCAGAGACACTCAGTCAGAGAGACACTCAGTCAGAGAGACACTCAGTCAGAGACACTCAGTCAGAGAGACACTCAGTCAGAGAGACTCACATGAGCAGCACTTTCTTGGTAATCAAACCATGAGCAGCACTTCCGTGTCGATCAGACCATGTGCAGCACTTCGATGGTAATGAGACCATGAGCAGCACTTCCATGATATTCGAACCATGAGCAGCACTTCCATGGTATTCGAACCATGAGCAACACTTCCATGGTAATCAAACCATGAGCAGCACTTCCGTGTCCATCAGACCATGTGCAGCACTTCGATGGTAATGAGACCATGAGCAGCACTTCCATGGTAATCAGACCATGAGCAGCACTTCCATGGTAATCAGACCATGAGCAGCACTTCCATGGTAATCGGACCATGAGCAGCACTTCCATGGTAATGAGACCATGAGCAGCACTTCCATGGTAATGAGACCATGAGCAGCACTTCCATGGTAATGAGACCATGAGCAGCACTTCCATGGTAATGAGACCATGAGCAGCACTTCCATGGTAATGAGACCATGAGCAGCACTTCCACTCAACTGATTACTGTTCTCTGTTGTTCAAACACTGCAGCCTGATGTTGTGACAGAACTGGTGAACTGAATAAAGTAAAATATACATATTGTTTAACCGAAACAAACCAGTCCTATCTGGAAACCTTTTTCTTACTGTTCCAATATAGAACATGTCTTTCCTACATATAACAACATACCACAACGGAAATCTCATTAATGAAAGAAAGTATAAACCAAAAAAACAGGTCTTATCAGGAAATGTTGATACAATACTCCTTTCTACTACAGTTCTAGGTAGACAATGTTGTTCCTACCTTATAACATACTACAAGGTCAATCCGCTTCAAGAAGACATGTGAAGTGGTACTCACAGATTGGAAACCATGGGAAACCATTACAACGTGACACGTGACATGTGAAGTGGTACTCACAGATTGGAAACGGGTATGGGGAACCATTACAACGTGACACGTGACGTGGTACTCACAGATTGGAAACGGGTATGGGGAACCATTACAACGTGACACATCTTTTAATAACGTAACATTCAGATGCAGGTCACCATAATTTGTATTTATTTATTTACTTTTTTTTTTTTTACTTAAACCTTTATTTAACTAGGCAAAAGAAATCTGCCTAAAGCAGTCGTGAGGAACAGGACCAGGACTTTCTACTACCGGAATCATCCGAATCCTTAATTCCTCTAATGAAATATACATGTGGAATTTAAAGTTTTATCCATTGGGATCACTTCCTCCTATCTCCTACATTTCAGATTGCTGTTTCAATTTAACAATCTGCGGAAGTAAAACGAAAGGCTCATTGACATACTGCTCAATTGCTGAGCACAAGTAAAGATGACACATTGAAAGGATTAAATCAAAGCAGGTCTGGGAAGGCGACGGTGAAAATGACTTTCAGGAGGCCACTACATTATTTTAACAACTCCATCAAGCTGGTTGCTGCAGGAAGTATACTTCATAGTTGAGTGCATTTGCTGAACAGAGCTGAGAGAGAGAGAGAGAGAGAGAGAGAGAGAGAGAGAGAGAGAGAGAGAGAGAGAGAGAGTCTCACTAGCTCATTGAAATGTGTCTGTCCCAGATGCGATGTGAATATACTGCAAGTAGAGCAGAGGATTTCAATGAGATGTGGAGGGGGGGGGGCACAGCGTGAGGCAGGCGGTTTTAGAGGAGAGGAGACAGGTGATTCTGATTGTCAGGTAGAGGACAGAGAGGGAGGAGCTTGTCAGGTTAAGTAGAGGACAGAGAGGGAGGAGCTTGTCAGGTTAAGTAGAGGACAGAGAAGGAGGAGCTTGTCAGGTTAAGCAGAGGACAGAGAGGGAGGAGCTTGTCAGGTTAAGTACAGGACAGAGAGGGAGGAGCTTGTCAGGTTAAGTAGAGGACAGAGAAGGAGGAGCTTGTCAGGTTAAGCAGAGGACAGAGAGGGAGGAGCTTGTCAGGTTAAGTACAGGACAGAGAGGGAGGAGCTTGTCAGGTTAAGTAGAGGACAGAGAGGGAGGAGCTTGTCAGGTTAAGTAGAGGACAGAGAGGGAGGAGCTTGTCAGGTTAAGTAGTGGACAGAGAGGGAGGAGCTTGTCAGGTTATGTAGAGGACAGAGAGGGAGGAGCTTGTCAGGTTAAGTACAGGACAGAGAGGGAGGAGCTTGTCAGGTTAAGTAGAGGACAGAGAAGGAGGAGCTTGTCAGGTTAAGCAGAGGACAGAGAGGGAGGAGCTTGTCAGGTTAAGTACAGGACAGAGAGGGAGGAGCTTGTCAGGTTAAGTAGAGGACAGAGAGGGAGGAGCTTGTCAGGTTAAGTAGAGGACAGAGAGGGAGGAGCTTGTCAGGTTAAGTACAGGACAGAGAGGGAGGAGCTTGTCAGGTTAAGTAGTGGACAGAGAGGGAGGAGCTTGTCAGGTTATGTAGAGGACAGAGAGGGAGGAGCTTGTCAGGTTAAGCAGAGGACAGAGAGGGAGGAGCTTGTCAGGTTAAGTACAGGACAGAGAGGGAGGAGCTTGTCAGGTTAAGTCGAGGACAGAGAGGGAGGAGACTGTTTGCAGCCTATTCCATATGACTAGAGATGTATGGGCCCTGGTCAACAGTAGTGCACTAGAAAGGTAATGGGGTGCCATTTGGGAGCCTATGACAGATGCAGCTGGGGCCCATCTGGGGCTCTAGTCAAAAGTAGTGTACTAGATAGGGAATAGCAGTCCACTAGATAGGGAATAGCAGTGCACTAGATAGGGAATAGTAGTGCACTAGATAGGGAATAGTAGTCCACTAGATAGGGAATAGTAGTCCACTAGATAGGGAATATTAGTCCACTAGATAGGGAATAGTAGTCCACTAGATAGGGAATATTAGTCCACTAGATAGGGAATATTAGTCCACTAGATAGGGAATAGTAGTCCACTAGATAGGGAATATTAGTCCACTAGATAGGGAATAGTAGTCCACTAGATAGGGAATATTAGTCCACTAGATAGGGAATAGTAGTCCACTAGATAGGGAATATTAGTCCACTAGATAGGGAATATTAGTCCACTAGATAGGGAATATTAGTCCACTAGATAGGGAATAGTAATGCACTAGATAGGGAACAGTAGTACACTAGATAGGGAACAGTAGTACACTAGATAGGGAATAGTAGTGCACTAGATAGGGAATATTAGTCCACTAGATAGGGAATAGTAGTCCACTAGATAGGGAATAGCAGTCCACTAGATAGGGAAAAGTAGTGCACTAGATAGGGAATAGTAGTCCACTAGATAGGGAATATTAGTCCACTAGATAGGGAATAGTAGTCCACTAGATAGGGAATAGTAGTGCACTAGATAGGGAATAGGGTACCATTTGGGACGAACCATAAAGAAGTTCACATGCTTCACAGTTGAAACGTCAACATTTCTTGAGTTATCTTAGATTAATTCTGACTTTTTTGAGGAAATGTATTGCGTCTCCAAATGGACAAACAGTACTATTACCGTGTTTTATCGTTTTCCAAGCAAATGTCTTTTAAGGGAGTTTTGGGTTCGAACTGCGCTCCCTTTGAGATAATACTTCAGCAAGGCTAACCTACAGTTGACGTTTACATACCCTTAGGTTGGAGTCATTAAAACTCGTTTGTCAACCACTCCACACATCATTCTTGTTAACAAACTATAGTTTTGGCAAGTCGGTGAGGACATCTACTTTGTGCATGACACAAGTCTTTTTTTCCAACAATTGTTTACAGACAGATTATTTCACTTATAATTCACTGTATCACAATTCCAGTGAGTCAGAAGTTTACATACACTAAGTGGACTGTGCCTTTAAGCAGTTTAGAAAATTCCAGAAAATGATGTCATGGCTTTCGAAGCTTCTGATAGGCTAATTGACATTGAAGGTGTACCTGTGGATGTATTTCAAGGCCTACCTTCAAACTCAGTGCCTCTTTGCTTGACATCATGGGAAAATCAAAAGAAATCAGCCAAGAGTCTGGTTCAAGTCTGGTTCATCCTTGGGAGCAATTTCCAAACGCCTGAAGGTACCACGTTCATCTGTACAAACAATAGTACGCAAGTATAAACACCATGGGACCTCGCAGCCGTCATACCGCTCAGGAAGGAGACACGTTCTGTCTCCTAGAGATGAACGTACTTTGGTGCGAAAAGTGCAAATCATTCCCAGAACAACAGCAAAGGACCTTGTGAAGATGCTGGAGGAAACAGGTACAAAAGTATCTATATCCACAGTAAAACGAGTCCCATATCGACATAACCTGAAAGGCCGCTCAGCAAGGAAGAAGCCACTGCTCCAAAACCGCCATACAAAAAGCCAGACAACGGTTTGCAACTGCACATGGGGACAAAGACCATACTTTTTGGAGAAATGTCCTCTGGTATGATGAAACAAAAATATAACTATTTGGCCATAATGACCATCGTTATGTTTGGAGGAAAAAAGGGGAGGCTTGCAAGCCGAAGAAAACGATCCCAACCGTGAAGCACGGGGGTGGCAGCATCATGTTGTGGGGGTGCTTTGCTGCAGGAGGGACTGGTGCACTTCACAAAATAGATGGCTTCATGAGGAAGGAAAATTATGTGGTTATATTGAAGCAACATCTCAAGACATCAGTCAGGAAGTTAAAGCTTGGTCGCAAATGGGTCTTCCTAAATGGACAATGACCCCAAGCATACTTCCAAAGTTGTGGTAAAATGGCTTAAGGACAACAAAGTCAAGGTTTTGGAATGGCCATCACAACGCCCTCAATCCTATAGAACATTTGTGGGCAGAACTGAAAAAGCGTGTGTGAGCAAGGAGGCCTACAAACCTGACTCAGTTACACCAGCTCTGTCAGGAGGAATGGGCCAAAATCCACCCAACTTATTGCGGGAAGCTTGTGGAAGGCTATTCAAAGCGTTTGACCCAAGTTAAACAATTTAAAGGCAATGCGACCAAATACTAATTGAGTGCATGTAAACTTCTGACCCACTGGGAAAGAAATAAAAGGTGAAATAAATCATTCTCTATACTATTATTCTGACATTTCACATTCTTAAAAGAAAGTGGTGATCCTAACTGACCTACGACAGGGAATCTTTACTGGGATTAAATGTCAGGAATTGATCAAAACTGAGTTTAAATGTATTTGACTAAGGTGTATGTAAACTTCCATCTTCAACTGGGATTGGAAATGATGCAGAGAATTACATTGATGGAAGCTACAACCTATCTATCTATCTATCTATCTACCTACCTACCTCTATCTGCACTATTAAAGCTGATCGTAAAAAATAAAATAAATACACTATTACGGGCAAAACCCAAACACAGCAGTGCAACACACACGCACACACACACACACACACACACGCACGCACACACACACACACACACACACACACACGCACGCACACACGCACACACACAAATAAATATAGGCACATCATGAGGCTGTTGCAAAGCTTTTATTGAAGGAAGGGGAATTACCATAACAACATGTCCCAGCCAAACGTCTTATGTGTGCAGCCAATAAGCTGTGGCGTACAATGTGTGCAGCCAATAAGCTGTGGCGTACAATGTGTGCAGCCAATAAGCTGTGGCGTACTTAACTTTAGCAGCAAAAGAAAAGAAAGAAGGGATACAGGTCTGTAGTTATGGTTTCCTGAGGACGGGAGCGACTCAGCCAGTGGTCAGGGATGAGTTGATGAGGGAAGTGAGGAGGTCTCCAGGGATGAGTTGATGAGGGAAGTGAGGAATGGGAGAAGGTCTCCAGGGATGAGTTGATGAGGGAAGTGAGGAGGTCTCCAGGGATGAGTTGATGAGGGTAGTGAGGAGGTCTCCAGGGATGAGTTGATGAGGGAAGTGAGGAGGTCTCCAGGGATGAGTTGATGAGGGAAGTGAGAAGGTCTCCAGGGATGAGTTGATGAGGGAAGTGAGGAGGTCTCAGGGATGAGTTGATGAGGGAAGTGAGAAGGTCTCCAGGGATGAGTTGATGAGGGAAGTGAGAAGGTCTCCAGGGATGAGTTGATGAGGGAAGTGAGAAGGTCTCCAGGGATGAGTTGAGGGATATGAGGAGGTCTCCAGGGATGAGTTGATGAGGGAAGTGAGAAGGTCTCCAGGGATGAGTTGATGAGGGAAGTGAGGAGGTCTCCAGGGATGAGTTGATGAGGGAAGTGAGGAGGTCTCCAGGGATGAGTTGATGAGGGAAGTGAGGAGGTCTCCAGGGATGAGTTGATGAGGGAAGTGAGAAGGTCTCCAGGGATGAGTTGATGAGGGAAGTGAGGAGGTCTCCAGGGATGAGTTGATGAGGGAAGTGAGAAGGTCTCCAGGGATGAGTTGATGAGGGAAGTGAGAAGGTCTCCAGGGATGAGTTGATGAGGGAAGTGAGAAGGTCTCCAGGGATGAGTTGATGAGGGATATGAGAAGGTCTCCAGGGATGAGTTGATGAGGGAAGTGAGAAGGTCTCCAGGGATGAGTTGATGAGGGAAGTGAGGAGGTCTCCAGGGATGAGTTGATGAGGGAAGTGAGAAGGTCTCCAGGGATGAGTTGATGAGGGAAGTGAGGAGGTCTCCAGGGATGAGTTGATGAGGGAAGTGAGAAGGTCTCCAGGGATGAGTTGATGAGGGAAGTGAGAAGGTCTCCAGGGATGAGTTGATGAGGGAAGTGAGAAGGTCTCCAGGGATGAGTTGATGAGGGATATGAGGAGGTCTCCAGGGATGAGTTGATGAGGGAAGTGAGAAGGTCTCCAGGGATGAGTTGATGAGGGAAGTGAGGAGGTCTCCAGGGATGAGTTGATGAGGGAAGTGAGGAGGTCTCCAGGGATGAGTTGATGAGGGAAGTGAGGAGGTCTCCAGGGATGAGTTGATGAGGGAAGTGAGAAGGTCTCCAGGGATGAGTTGATGAGGGAAGTGAGGAGGTCTCCAGGGATGAGTTGATGAGGGAAGTGAGAAGGTCTCCAGGGATGAGTTGATGAGGGAAGTGAGAAGGTCTCCAGGGATGAGTTGATGAGGGAAGTGAGAAGGTCTCCAGGGATGAGTTGATGAGGGATATGAGAAGGTCTCCAGGGATGAGTTGATGAGGGAAGTGAGAAGGTCTCCAGGGATGAGTTGATGAGGGAAGTGAGGAGGTCTCCAGGGATGAGTTGATGAGGGAAGTGAGGAATGGGAGAAGGTCTCCAGGGATGAGTTGATGAGGGAAGTGAGGAGGTCTCCAGGGATGAGTTGATGAGGGAAGTGAGGAGGTCTCCAGGGATGAGTTGATGAGGGAAGTGAGGAGGTCTCCAGGGATGAGTTGATGAGGGAAGTGAGGAGGTCTCCAGGGATGAGTTGATGAGGGAAGTGAGAAGGTCTCCAGGGATGAGTTGATGAGGGAAGTGAGGAGGTCTCCAGGGATGAGTTGATGAGGGAAGTGAGAAGGTCTCCAGGGATGAGTTGATGAGGGAAGTGAGAAGGTCTCCAGGGATGAGTTGATGAGGGAAGTGAGAAGGTCTCCAGGGATGAGTTGATGAGGGATATGAGAAGGTCTCCAGGGATGAGTTGATGAGGGAAGTGAGAAGGTCTCCAGGGATGAGTTGATGAGGGAAGTGAGGACTGGGAGAAGGTCTCCAGGGATGAGTTGATGAGGGAAGTGAGGAGGTCTCCAGGGATGAGTTGATGAGGGAAGTGAGGAATGGGAGAAGGTCTCCAGGGATGAGTTGATGAGGGAAGTGAGGAGGTCTCCAGGGATGAGTTGATGAGGGAAGTGAGGAGGTCTCCAGAGATGAGTTGATGAGGGAAGTGAGGAGGTCTCCAGGGATGAGTTGATGAGGGAAGTGAGGAGGTCTCCAGGGATGAGTTGATGAGGGAAGTGAGAAGGTCTCCAGGGATGAGTTGATGAGGGAAGTGAGAAGGTCTCCAGGGATGAGTTGATGAGGGAAGTGAGAAGGTCTCCAGGGATGAGTTGATGAGGGAAGTGAGGAGGTCTCCAGGGATGAGTTGATGAGGGAAGTGAGAAGGTCTCCAGGGATGAGTTGATGAGGGAAGTGAGGAGGTCTCCAGGGATGAGTTGATGAGGGAAGTGAGGAGGTCTCCAGGGATGAGTTGATGAGGGAAGTGAGAAGGTCTCCAGGGATGAGTTGATGAGGGAAGTGAGGAGGTCTCCAGGGATGAGTTGATGAGGGAAGTGAGAAGGTCTCCAGGGATGAGTTGATGAGGGAAGTGAGGAGGTCTCCAGGGATGAGTTGATGAGGGAAGTGAGAAGGTCTCCAGGGATGAGTTGATGAGGGAAGTGAGGAGGTCTCCAGGGATGAGTTGATGAGGGAAGTGAGAAGGTCTCCAGGGATGAGTTGATGAGGGAAGTGAGGAGGTCTCCAGGGATGAGTTGATGAGGGAAGTGAGAAGGTCTCCAGGGATGAGTTGATGAGGGAAGTGAGAAGGTCTCCAGGGATGAGTTGATGAGGCAAGTGAGGAATGGGAGAAGGTCTCCAGGGATGAGTTGATGAGGGAAGTGAGGAATGGGAGAAGGTCTCCAGGGATGAGTTGATGAGGGAAGTGAGGAGGTCTCCAGGGATGAGTTGATGAGGGAAGTGAGAAGGTCTCCAGGGATGAGTTGATGAGGGAAGTGAGAAGGTCTCCAGGGATGAGTTGATGAGGGAAGTGAGAAGGTCTCCAGGGATGAGTTGATGAGGGAAGTGAGGACTGGGAGAAGGTCTCCAGGGATGAGTTGATGAGGGAAGTGAGGAGGTCTCCAGGGATGAGTTGATGAGGGAAGTGAGGAATGGGAGAAGGTCTCCAGGGATGAGTTGATGAGGGAAGTGAGGAGGTCTCCAGGGATGAGTTGATGAGGGAAGTGAGAAGGTCTCCAGGGATGAGTTGATGAGGGAAGTGAGGAATGGGAGAAGGTCTCCAGGGATGAGTTGATGAGGGAAGTGAGGAGGTCTCCAGGGATGAGTTGATGAGGGAAGTGAGGACTGGGAGAAGGTCTCCAGGGATGAGTTGATGAGGGAAGTGAGGAGGTCTCCAGGGATGAGTTGATGAGGGAAGTGAGGAGGTCTCCAGGGATGAGTTGATGAGGGAAGTGAGAAGGTCTCCAGGGATGAGTTGATGAGGGAAGTGAGAAGGTCTCCAGGGATGAGTTGATGAGGCAAGTGAGGAATGGGAGAAGGTCTCCAGGGATGAGTTGATGAGGCAAGTGAGGAATGGGAGAAGGTCTCCAGGGATGAGTTGATGAGGGAAGTGAGGAGGTCTCCAGGGATGAGTTGATGAGGGAAGTGAGGAATGGGAGGTCTCCAGGGATGAGTTGATGAGGGAAGTGAGGAATGGGAGAAGGTCTCCAGGGATGAGTTGATGAGGGAAGTGAGGAATGGGAGAAGGTCTCCAGAGATGGTCTGGATAAGGGAGGAGGGGATGGGGTCAAGCGGGCAGGCTGTTGTGCAGGCCGGGCCTCACTAGTTGAAGAATTTCATCTGGAAAGAGAGAGGAGAGAAAGAGGTCAAGGTGTAGAGTAGTTCTGTGTGAGTGGGACCAGTGGACTCAATATGCTGAGTGAATGAGGAGCAGATGTCGTCAACCTTCTTTTCAAAGTGGTTGACAAAGTTGTCGGCAGAGAGGGAGGGGTGGGGCGGAGGATTAAGGAGGGAGGAGAAGGTAGAAATTAGTTTCCCACGGCTAGAGGCAGAATCTTGACAGTTCAGTTTAGTTTTTCTAAATTCTGTTCTGTAAGCTCGCAATGAGTCACCAAGACACAGAGCAGGAAGGGAGGGCCTAGCCGGCCGGGAGGAAATGAGACAATGCGAGTCATATGATGCGGAAAGGGAGGAGAGTAGGGTCGAAGAAGCAGGATCAGGAGACAGGAGGGAGGATTTAGCAGAAGGAAGAAATAATAGGATAGAAAAAGACAGTAGTGGGAGAGAGAGAGCAAAGATTGCGACGGTGCATGACCGTCTGGGTAGGAGCTGAGTGGTTAGGGTTGGAGGAAAGGGAGACAGGAAAGGAAACTAAGTAGTGATCAGAGACCTGGAGGGGGGTTGCAGTGAGATTAGTAGGAGAACAGAGACCTGGAGGGGGGTTGTAGTGAGATTAGTAGGAGAACAGAGACCTGGAGGGGGGTTACAGTGAGATTAGTAGGAGAACAGAGACCTGGAGGGGCGTTACAGTGAGATTAGTAGGAGAACAGAGACCTGGAGAGGGGTTACAGTGAGATTAGTAGGAGAACAGAGACCTGGAGGGGCGTTACAGTGAGATTAGTAGGAGAACAGAGACCTGGAGGGGTTACAGTGAGATTAGTAGGAGAACAGAGACCTGGAGGGGCGTTACAGTGAGATTAGTAGGAGAACAGAGACCTGGAGGGGTTTACAGTGAGATTAGTAGGAGAACAGAGACCTGGAGGGGGGTTACAGTGAGATTAGTAGGAGAACAGAGACCTGGAGGGGGTTGTAGTGAGATTAGTAGGAGAACAGAGACCTGGAGGGGGGTTACAGTGAGATTAGTAGGAGAACAGAGACCTGGAGGGGGTTACAGTGAGATTAGTAGGAGAACAGAGACCTGGAGGGTTACAGTGAGATTAGTAGGAGAACAGAGACCTGGAGGGGGTTACAGTGAGATTAGTAGGAGAACAGAGACCTGGAGGGGTTACAGTGAGATTAGTAGGAGAACAGAGACCTGGAGGGGGGTTACAGTGAGATTAGTAGGAGAACAGAGACCTGGAGGGGGTTACAGTGAGATTAGTAGGAGAACAGAGACCTGGAGGGGTTACAGTGAGATTAGTAGGAGAACAGAGACCTGGAGGGGTTACAGTGAGATTAGTAGGAGAACAGAGACCTGGAGGGGGTTACAGTGAGATTAGTAGGAGAACAGAGACCTGGAGGGGGGTTACAGTGAGATTAGTAGGAGAACAGAGACCTGGAGGGCGGTTACAGTGAGATTAGTAGGAGAACAGAGACCTGGAGGGGGGTTGTAGTGAGATTAATAGGAGAACCGAGACCTGGAGGGGGGTTGTAGTGAGATTAGTAGGAGAACAGAGACCTGGAGGGGGGTTGTAGTGAGATTAGTAGGAGAACAGAGACCTGGAGGGGGGTTGTAGTGAGATTAGTAGGAGAACAGAGACCTGGAGGGGGGTTGTAGTGAGATTAGTAGGAGAACAGAGACCTGGAGGGGGGTTACAGTGAGATTAGTAGGAGAACAGAGACCTGGAGGGGGGTTGTAGTGAGATTAGTAGGAGAACAGAGACCTGGAGGGGGTTTGTAGTGAGATTAGTAGGAGAACAGGGACCTGGAGGGGGGTTGTAGTGAGATTAATAGGAGAACAGAGACCTGGAGGGGGGTTGCAGTGAGATTAGTAGGAGAACAGAGACCTGGAGGGGGGTTACAGTGAGATTAGTAGGAGAACAGAGACCTGGAGGGGGGTTGCAGTGAGATTAGTAGGAGAACAGAGACCTGGAGGGGGTTACAGTGAGATTAGTAGGAGAACAGAGACCCGGAGGGGGGTTACAGTGAGATTAGTAGGAGAACAGAGACCTGGAGGGGTTGTAGTGAGATTAGTAGGAGAACAGAGACCTGGAGGGGGTTACAGTGAGATTAGTAGGAGAACAGAGACCTGGAGGGGGTTGTAGTGAGATTAGTAGGAGAACAGAGACCTGGAGGGGGGTTGTAGTGAGATTAATAGGAGAACAGAGACCTGGAGGGGGGTTGTAGTGAGATTAATAGGAGAACAGAGACCTGGAGGGGGGTTGTAGTGAGATTAGTAGGAGAACAGAGACCTGGAGGGGGTTGTAGTGAGATTAATAGGAGAACAGAGACCTGGAGGGGTTGTAGTGAGATTAGTAGGAGAACAGAGACCTGGAGGGGTTGTAGTGAGATTAGTAGGAGAACAGAGACCTGGAGGGGGTTACAGTGAGATTAATAGGAGAACAGAGACCTGGAGGGGGTTACAGTGAGATTAGTAGGAGAACAGAGACCTGGAGGGGTTACAGTGAGATTAGTAGGAGAACAGAGACCTGGAGGGGTTGTAGTGAGATTAATAGGAGAACAGAGACCTGGAGGGGGTTACAGTGAGATTAGTAGGAGAACAGAGACCTGGAGGGGGTTGTAGTGAGATTAGTAGGAGAACAGAGACCTGGAGGGGTTGTAGTGAGATTAATAGGAGAACAGAGACCTGGAGGGGGGTTGCAGTGAGATTAGTAGGAGAACAGAGACCTGGAGGGGGGTTGTAGTGAGATTAGTAGGAGAACAGAGACCTGGAGGGGGGTTGTAGTGAGATTAGTAGGAGAACAGAGACCTGGAGAGGGGTTACAGTGAGATTAGTAGGAGAACAGAGACCTGGAGGGGCGTTACAGTGAGATTAGTAGGAGAACAGAGACCTGGAGAGGGGTTACAGTGAGATTAGTAGGAGAACAGAGACCTGGAGGGGCGTTACAGTGAGATTAGTAGGAGAACAGAGACCTGGAGGGGGTTACAGTGAGATTAGTAGGAGAACAGAGACCTGGAGGGGGTTACAGTGAGATTAGTAGGAGAACAGAGACCTGGAGGGGGTTACAGTGAGATTAGTAGGAGAACAGAGACCTGGAGGGGGTTACAGTGAGATTAGTAGGAGAACAGAGACCTGGAGGGGGTTACAGTGAGATTAGTAGGAGAACAGAGACCTGGAGGGGGGTTACAGTGAGATTAGTAGGAGAACAGAGACCTGGAGGGGTTACAGTGAGATTAGTAGGAGAACAGAGACCTGGAGGGGGTTTTCAGTGAGATTAGTAGGAGAACAGAGACCTGGAGGGCGGTTACAGTGAGATTAGTAGGAGAACAGAGACCTGGAGGGGGGTTGTAGTGAGATTAATAGGAGAACAGAGACTTGGAGGGGGGTTGTAGTGAGATTAGTAGGAGAACAGAGACCTGGAGGGGGGTTGTAGTGAGATTAGTAGGAGAACAGAGACCTGGAGGGGGTTGTAGTGAGATTAGTTGGAGAACAGAGACCTGGAGGGGGTTACAGTGAGATTAGTAGGAGAACAGGGACCTGGAGGGGTTGTAGTGAGATTAATAGGAGAACAGAGACCTGGAGGGGGGTTGCAGTGAGATTAGTAGGAGAACAGAGACCTGGAGGGGGTTACAGTGAGATTAGTAGGAGAACAGAGACCTGGAGGGGGTTGCAGTGAGATTAGTAGGAGAACAGAGACCTGGAGGGGGGTTACAGTGAGATTAGTAGGAGAACAGAGACCTGGAGGGGGTTACAGTGAGATTAGTAGGAGAACAGAGACCTGGAGGGGGTTGTAGTGAGATTAGTAGAAGAACAGAGACCTGGAGGGGGTTGTAGTGAGATTAGTAGGAGAACAGAGACCTGGAGGGGTTACAGTGAGATTAGTAGGAGAACAGAGACCTGGAGGGGAGTTGTAGTGAGATTAGTAGGAGAACAGAGACCTGGAGGGGTGGTTGTAGTGAGATTAATAGGAGAACAGAGACCTGGAGGGGGGTTGTAGTGAGATTAGTAGGAGAACAGAGACCTGGAGGGGGGTTACAGTGAGATTAGTAGGAGAACAGAGACCTGGAGGGAGTTGTAGTGAGATTAGTAGGAGAACAGAGACCTGGAGGGGGGTTACAGTGAGATTAGTAGGAGAACAGAGACCTGGAGGGAGTTGTAGTGAGATTAGTAGGAGAACAGAGACCTGGAGGGGGGTTGTAGTGAGATTAATAGGAGAACAGAGACCTGGAGGGGGGTTGTAGTGAGATTAGTAGGAGAACAGAGACCTGGAGGGGGTTGTAGTGAGATTAGTAGGAGAACAGAGACCTGGAGGGGGTTGTAGTGAGATTAGTAGGAGAACAGAGACCTGGAGGGGGTTGTAGTGAGATTAGTAGGAGAACAGAGACCTGGAGGGGGTTACAGTGAGATTAATAGGAGAACAGAGACCTGGAGGGGGTTACAGTGAGATTAGTAGGAGAACAGAGACCTGGAGGGGGTTACAGTGAGATTAGTAGGAGAACAGAGACCTGGAGGGGGTTGTAGTGAGATTAATAGGAGAACAGAGACCTGGAGGGGGTTACAGTGAGATTAGTAGGAGAACAGAGACCTGGAGGGGGTTACAGTGAGATTAGTAGGAGAACAGAGACCTGGAGGGGGTTGTAGTGAGATTAATAGGAGAACAGAGACCTGGAGGGGGGTTGTAGTGAGATTAGTAGGAGAACAGAGACCTGGAGGGGTTGTAGTGAGATTAATAGGAGAACAGAGACCTGGAGGGGGGTTGTAGTGAGATTAGTAGGAGAACAGAGACCTGGAGGGGGTTGTAGTGAGATTAGTAGGAGAACAGAGACCTGGAGGGGGGTTACAGTGAGATTAATAGGAGAACAGAGACCTGGAGGGGGTTACAGTGAGATTAGTAGGAGAACAGAGACCTGGAGGGGGTTACAGTGAGATTAGTAGGAGAACAGAGACCTGGAGGGGGTTGTAGTGAGATTAATAGGAGAACAGAGACCTGGAGGGGGTTACAGTGAGATTAGTAGGAGAACAGAGACCTGGAGGGGTTGTAGTGAGATTAGTAGGAGAACAGAGACCTGGAGGGGGTTGTAGTGAGATTAGTAGGAGAACAGAGACCTGGAGGGGGTTACAGTGAGATTAGTAGGAGAACAGAGACCTGGAGGGGGGTTACAGTGAGATTAGTAGGAGAACAGAGACCTGGAGGGGGGTTGTAGTGAGATTAGTAGGAGAACAGAGACCTGGAGGGGGTTGTAGTGAGATTAGTAGGAGAACAGAGACCTGGAGGGGGTTACAGTGAGATTAGTAGGAGAACAGAGACCTGGAGGGGGTTACAGTGAGATTAGTAGGAGAACAGAGACCTGGAGGGGGGTTGTAGTGAGATTAGTAGGAGAACAGAGACCTGGAGGGGGGTTGTAGTGAGATTAATAGGAGAACAGAGACCTGGAGGGGGGTTACAGTGAGATTAGTAGGAGAACAGAGACCTGGAGGGGGTTACAGTGAGATTAGTAGGAGAACAGAGACCTGGAGGGGGGTTGCAGTGAGATTAGTAGGAGAACAGCCTCTTGTAAAGATGAGGTCAATCGTATTTTTAGCCTTGTGAGTTGGAGGGGACTGGGAAAGGGTGAGGTCAAATGAGGCAAGGAGGGGAAAGAGACAGTCGGAAATAAATTAATCGAAGCCAAACGTCTGGAGCTTGAAGTCGCCAGGTACGAAGAGCGGTGAGCCATTATCCCGGAAATGTCAAGCTCATTGATGAACTCTCTTAAGGGCACCTGGTGGGCGATAGATGATAACAATACTAAGATTGGAGTCGACAAGCGACAGTGACAGGATGGAATTCAAATGAGGAGATGAACAGACGAGAGACGGAGACAAGAGAAAATCTCCACTTGAGAGAATTTGTGACGACCAGATGAGAGAATATACGTAGTCAGGGCCAAAAAAGTCAAGGGACACATCTAACACATGTTTTACATAAAATTCCATTTACTCGGCCATTACTATGAGCCGTCCTCCCGGCACCAGCCTCCTGTGTCTGTATCACACATCACCAGTCATGACAACCTAAGGATATTTTAGAGATGATTTGTTAAATAATACCTGTAAGACTTTGAAAGGCACTGATACAACTAAGATAGTAGCTCGTCCGGTTTACTAACCACGCACACCTGGCAACCCTCATTACGCACACCTGGCAACCCTCATCACTCTGATTACTTCCCCTTTATCTAGTGCTCTGTAACTCATCAGGCAGTATTTGGTTCTGCATTCTTGTCCAGACGCTTCTCTCCATTTTTTCGTTATTATTAAACTCACCATTTCAACCTGCTTCCTGACACCCCACGCGTCTCCGTTACATACCCCTAACTGAGGAATATAACAAAAACACATGACCGTATTTTCCCATAGTCCATAGCTCTAAGGTCTTCCATATATGAAATTGATGGTTGTGTGAAATATTTTACTGCAAAAAGTTGTTAAAATTGATAGATATTGTGACTCGGCCTTAAGTCAAAAAGTGCAGAACAATGCCTGGCTGGAAGGGGGTAAGCCACATTAGCTCATGTAACCCAATATTGCAAGAGCTGATAATGCAAGACATACAAGACATAAGATATCTGCCCTACGAACACAAAAAAAATGTTTTTGAATATCTTCATGCATCTTGGATATTTAGACGTGTAAAACACACATAACATATCCAGAAACATCAACTACGATTATAAAACTGTCACTTTTTTTGTTAGCTGTTCAATAGACAACTTTCCAAGTCAAATGTGCTCTTATTCAGTATGGTATGGTCCTGCCTGACAAACGTGTGTTTTATTTATTTTTTACAGGGGGTACCGCTACAGAGTCAATGTGGAGGCTATATACAGGGGGTACCGCTACAGAGTCAATGTGGAGGCTATATACAGGGGGTACCGGTACAGAGTCAATGTGGAGACTATATACAGGGGGTACCGTACAGAGTCAATGTGGAGACTATATACAGGGGGTACTGCACAGAGCCAATGTGGAGACTATATACAGGGGGTACCTGTACAGAGTCAATGTGGAGGCTATATACAGGAGTTACTGTACAGAGTCAATGTGGAGACTATATACAGGGGATACTGGTACAGAGTCAATGTGGAGACTATATACAGGGGGTACTGGTACAGAGTCAATGTGGAGACTATATACAGGGGGTACTGCACAGAGTCAATGTGGAGGCTATATACAGGGGGTACTGCACAGAGTCAATGTGGAGGCTATATACAGGGGGTACTGCACAGAGTCAATGTGGAGGCTATATACAGGGGGTACTGCACAGAGTCAATGTGGAGGCTATATACAGGGGGTACTGCACAGAGTCAATGTGGAGGCTATATACAGGGGTACTGCACAGAGTCAATGTGGAGGCCTTATACGGTGGGTAACTAGTACAGAGTCAATGTGGAGGCTATATACAGGGGGTACTGTACAGAGTCAATGTGGAGACTATATACAGGGGATACTGCACAGAGTCAATGTGGAGACTATATACAGGGGGTACTGCACAGAGTCAATGTGGAGACTATATACAGGGGTACCTGTACAGAGTCAATGTGGAGACTATATACAGGGGGTACTGCACAGAGTCAATGTGGAGGCTATATACAGGGGGTACTGTACAGAGTCAATGTGGAGGCTATGTACAGGGGGTACTGCACAGAGTCAATGTGGAGGCTATATACAGGGTACCGGTACAGAGTCAATGTGGAGGCTATATACAGGGGGTACTGCACAGAGTCAATGTGGAGGCTATATACAGGGGGTACCGGTACAGAGTCAATGTGGAGACGATATACAGGGGTACTGCACAGAGTCAATGTGGAGACTATATACAGGGGGTACTGCACAGAGTCAATGTGGAGACTATATACAGGGGTACTGCACAGAGTCAATGTGGAGACTATATACAGGGGGTACCGTACAGAGTCAATGTGGAGGCTATATACAGGGGGTACCGGTACAGAGTCAATGTGGAGACTATATACAGGGGGTACCGGTACAGAGTCAATGTGGAGACTATATACAGGGGGTACCGGTACAGACAGACTGACAGGAACCTCTGACCTGGATGTAATACATCACCATCCAGACAGACTGACAGGAACCTCTGACCTGGATGTAATACATCACCATCCAGACAGACTGACAGGAACCTCTGACCTGGATGTAATACATCACCATCCAGACAGACTGACAGGAACCTCTGACCTGGATGTAATACATCACCATCCAGACAGACTGACAGGAACCTCTGACCTGGATGTAATACAGCCACCATCCAGACAGACTGACAGGAACCTCTGACCTGGATGTAATACAGCCACCATCCAGACAGACTGACAGGAACCTCTGACCTGGATGTAATACATCACCATCCAGACAGACTGACAGGAACCTCTGACCTGGATGTAATACAGCCACCATCCAGACAGACTGACAGGAACCTCTGACCTGGATGTAATACAGCCACCATCCAGACAGACTGACAGGAACCTCTGACCTGGATGTAAAACATCACCATCCAGACACTGACAGGAACTTCTGACCTGGATGTAATACAGCCACCATCCAGACAGACTGACAGGAACCTCTGACCTGGATGTAATACATCACCATCCGCTGGGATGTTGTGCTGTGTCCCCACCATCTCTCTACAACCCCAAGAAACCACTACTAAAGGACACCAATAATAAGAAGAGACTTGCTTGGGCGAAGAAACTCAAGCAATGGACATTAGACCGGTGGAAATCGGTCCTTTGGTCCGATGAGTCCAAATTTGAGCTTTTTGGTTCCAACCGCTGTGTCATTATGAGACGCAGAGTAGGTGAACGGATGATCTCTGCATGTGTGGTTCCCACCGTGAAGCATGGAGGAGGATGGTGGCGTGGGGTGCTTTTCTGGTGTCACTGTCTGTGATTTATTTAGAATTCAAGGCACACTTAACCAGTATGGCTACCACAGCATTCTGCAGTGATACGCCATACCATCTGGTTTGCGCTTAGTGGGACTATCATTTGTTCTTAAACAGGACAATGACCCAACACACCTCCAGGATGTGTAAGGGCTATTTTACCAAGAAGGAGAGTGATGGAGTGCTGCATCAGAGGACCTGGCCTCCACAATCCCCCAACCTCAACCAAATTGAGATGGTTTGGGATGAGTTGGACCGCAGAGTGAAGGAAAAGCAGCCAACAAGTGCTCAGCATATGTGGGAACTTCTTCAAGACTGTTGGAAAAGCATTCCAGGTGAAGCTGGTTGAGAGAATGACAAGCGTTTGCAAAGCTGTCATCAAGGCAAAGGGTGGCTACATTGAAGAATCTCAAATATATAATATACTTTGATTTGTTTAACACGTTTTTGGTTACTACATGATTCCATATGTGTTATTTCATAGTTTTAATGTCTTCACTATTATTCTACAATGTAGAAAATAGTAAAAATATTTAAAAACCTTCAAGGACTAGGTGTGTCCAAACTTTTGACTGGTACTGTATATACTTTTTTTACTATGTTTTTTTTTTAAAATGTGTTTCACAAAAGTAGCGCAGTGGACCTTTCATAGTCCTGTGTACTACTTCCCGCCTCGTATGTGTGGGGTACAGAGATGAGGTAGTCATTCAAAAATCATGGTAAACACACAGCGCACAGTGAGTCAATGCAACTCATTATGTGACTTGCTAAGCACATTTTTACTCCTGAACGTATTTAGGCTAGCCATTGAATACTGATTGACTCAAGACATTACAGCTTATCATTTTTTTATTCAATTTTTGTAAACATTTTCAAAAACATAATTCCACTTCAATTTTAAATTCAGGCTGTAACACAATTTTGGGGGAAAATCAAACACTTTCTTAAGGCACTGTAAATAACCCAAGTAAATCTGAGAGATACATTTTCTTATATCGACTTGCATGTTTAAAAACGTCTATACTCATTTTGCTAATTAGAAGCTAATTGCTGTGAGGCTGACTCTCTGTCTATGTTGAAAGAGTCTACATCGAAATCCCACTGGAACATAGCCTGGTCCCAGATCTGTTGGTGTTATTTCCTACTCCATTGCTGTCCTTATTTGGCACGACAATGAGTGACAACTAGCTGGCATGATAGCACAAACAGACTTGTCAGTATAGGCTATATAGAAAAGGTTTGTCATTACTGAACAGTCAGACAGTCAATCAGTCAGTCAGGCAGGCAGGACGTCAGACAGTCTCTTCTCCCAACAAGCTCTCACGTTCTCCAAATGACACATTTCAGAGTTGCTCCAAACGTACATTTTCAAAGTTAAGGGTTAAGTTTAGTCACTCATTCCGAATGGTTAAGGTAAAGGTTAACGTTTGGGACAGGGTTAAAACATGAAGTTTAGGCACTTTTTCCAAATAGTTTAAGGTATTGGGTTAAGGTTTGGGATAGGGTTAAATCCCTCCCCCACAAAAAAACCCCCATTGGCTGATGTGTGATTACGCCGATCCAGCACCCGTTTCCACAACGCCTCGAAACCCCAAGCCTTGCTGGTAATATGGCTCACTGATGCACCGAGTCGCCGGTTTTGAAGGCATTACCCAATGTCATCAGGACGTCCAATTTCGACGTCAATGCTTCTCCATGTGTCGGGTCTCTTTAATTAATCCCCTGAGGTCTAAGAGCCCGGGGTTTCTTCTAAGCTAACTCGTGGAATTGTTTTAAGATGGTTATACCAAGGATCGTTGAGTTATTTTAATTTTAGGACCCACTGTAAGTATAAAAAAAAAAAAATCATAACTAACAATTATTTGTCGAAACATTGAATTTGTCCTTACTGCTATTAGCACATAAAAAAAAGCTGATTTAAATAACAGCAAAACAAACTGTTTGGATGCTATAGGCAGAAGTTGGTATATCAGATGAGACCCACGAATCACCATTCGTGTATCGTGACACTCTCATCTTTCCACAAAGGGTCATATTCGTTTGCACTCCAAACCGTTCGGACGCTACAGATGTTTCCTGGTCTGAGAGACTCCACTGTAGCTCTGCCACCTTTCGCCACAGATGCGTAACGGCGACATCGGCAGACCTAGTGGATTGAGACGCATGCAAAAAAAATAAAATAAACATAGCTATGCTTATTTGTCTAGCTTAAACAGACAGATTTCTTTGAAACAAGCCAGAGGCAGGCAGTCCCAAATGGCACTCTATTTCTTTATGTAGTGAAACACTGTGCATCAGAGCCCTATCGGCTCATTATGGCCTCTATAGTGGACAGGTGACAATTTGGGACACATCCAAGGGGGAACAGAACAGGAGCACATCGGAATGAATGACTTGGGTCATCTTGACATAGGCCTACTGCTGCTAACGTATACTGTAGGTGACAACACGAGATGCCAAGTCAGGAGACAGACTGACCCGCCAGTCTAGCTAGACTCCATCAACTACAAGGCACAAGGCACAGCAGCAACGCTGAGGCCATGGAAGTTGCGGTTATCTGGACTGTAAGCCTCTCTGAATAACAGTGTCTGCTAAACGACTGACTACAAGGGAAACACGTACATTTGGAGATTATACACATCGACAATGAGAATACAGTTATAAGGATAAGACATTGGGCCATCTCTTCAATGCTGCTCGTACCCGAGACTGTCATCATGTCAGGGACATAACATCGTTGTTTGTCCCTATTAGCAATTTCATAATATTCATATTTTTCATGATGTTCATAGGTGTGTGTGTATACGTGTGTGTATCTGAATGTGTGTATGTCTCTTTATGTGTCTTAGTGTGTGTGTGTGTGTGCGCGTGTGTGTGTGCTGCAGTCAGCCAGAGCCAGGCAGTAGGCAGGGCTAGGGGAACAGCAGGTATCTGGGGTTCAGAGGTCAGTGGTAGACTTGAAGGTCAGGGCCTGGATACGGCTGGTGTTACAGCTCTTACAGAGGACATGGCCGTCCAGAGGGTAACAGCCCTGGTTGTCCCCTTCAGACAGCAGAGAGCCACAGTCCTGAAGAGAGAGAGAGACGCACACAGAGACACACACACACAATGTCATGATATGGGTACACACACCTGCGCATCACACACACAACGTTACTAGTCCACACGCAGGCACGCACACACACAAAGTCCTGATACACATGAACAAAGACTTCAGTGTTTTGTGAGTCTGTGTGCATGGCTTGGCAAGGATGCACACAGGGAACAAAGCTATTTTCAGCTAGTAGAGGGGAGACCACAAAGGCAACCAGAGTGGATGGCCTCGGAATAGATCACACCTCAATGCTTTATCATACATTATACATGGAGGTTAGGACATTATCATACATTATACATGGAGGTTAGGACATTATCATATTTAATACATGGAGATCAGGACATTATCATACATTATACATGGAGATCAGGACTTTATCATACATTATACATGGAGGTTAGGACTTTATCATAAACATGGAGGTTAGGACAATATCATATATTATACATGGAGGTCAGGACTTTATCATACATTATACATGGAGGTTAGGACATTATCATATATTATACATGGAGGTTAGGACATTATCATATATAATACATGGAGATCAGGACATTATCATACATTATACATGGAGGTTAGGACTTTATCATATACATGGAGGTTAGGACAATATCATATATTATACATGGAGGTCAGGACTTTATCATACATTATACATGGAGGTTAGGACATTATCATATATTATACATGGAGGTTAGGACATTATCATATATTATACATGGAGATTAGGACATTATCATACATTATACATGGAGGTTAGGACTTTATCATATATGGAGGTTAGGACATTATCATACATTATACATGGAGGTTAGGACATTATCATACATTATACATGGAGATCAGGACATTATCATATATTATACATGGAGATTAGGACATTATCATACATTATACATGGAGGTTAGGACTTTATCATATATGGAGGTTAGGACATTATCATACATTATACATGGAGGTTAGGACATTATCATACATTATACATGGAGGTTAGGACAATATCATATATTATACATGGAGGTTAGGACTTTATCATATATTATACATGGAGGATAGGACATTATCATACATTATACATGGAGGTTAGGACTTTATCATACATTATACATGGAGGTTAGGACTTAATCAGATATTATACATGGAGGTTAGGACTTTATCATACACTATACATGGAGGTACACACCTCACAGGGGTAACACTGTAAAGTAAATACACACCTCACAGTGGTAACACTGTAAAGTTAATACACACCTCACAGTGGTAACACTCTAAAGTAGATACACACCTCACAGGGGTAACACTGTAAAGTTAATACACACCTCACAGTGGTAACACTGTAAAGTAGATACACACCTCACAGCGGTAACACTGCACGTGGAAGTCTCGATCCAAGGCCACGATACGAACAGTCTCCTCCTGGCCTGGAGCTGGCATGATGGGCCCAGAACACACACAGCAACGAGGGGCAAACTTCCTAATGGGGAAGAGGGGAGAGAGACAGAGGGGAGGGAGAGAGACGGAGGAGAGACAGAGAGGAGGGGGAGAGAGAGAGGGGAGGGGGAGAGAGAGAGGGGAGGGGTAGAGAGGGAGGAGAGAGGGAGGAGATAGAGACAGAGAGGAGGGGGAGAGAGAGAGGGGAGGGGAGGGGTAGAGAGGGAGGAGAGAGGGAGGAGAGAGAGACAGAGAGGAGGGGGAGAGAGAGAGGGAGGAGAGAGAGACAGAGAGGAGGGGGAGAGAGAGAGGGGAGGGGTAGAGAGGGAGGAGAGAGAACATTTGAATGTACATATGAATACAAATAAACTGTGTAATCAATTAGTGATCTTCTAACTGCAGGTGACTGAACTAAAGACATACAGGGAACACCTACAGGAGGAACAGGGTTAGGGCTAACCCTAAAGACATACAGGGAACACCTACAGGAGGAACAGGGTTAGGGCTAACCCTAAAGACATACAGGGAACACCTACAGGAGGAACAGGGTTAGGGCTAACCCTTAAGACATACAGGGAACACCTACAGGAGGAACAGGGTTAGGGTTAACCCTAAAGACATACAGGGAACACCTACAGGAGGAACAGGTCTCTCTAACAAGAAGATCCGTGAGGAAGTGAAGACAGCTCCTATCAGGGGATTGGAGGTGAGGCCCAATGAATGGCTCAGAATCAAGAAGTGAGGTGGCTTTGTGAGTGGTCAGAACCAGGACGTGAGGTAGGTGGTGGCTTTGTGATTGGCTCAGAACCAGAAAGTGAGTTGGGTGAAAACAGCCTCATCTGTTCGATCGGACATAAAGGGTGCGTTGCTGGACGCAATGCCAGATATTACAGCGGCTGGAGAAGTATCTGAAGTATCACTTAACCACATCATATGTTATAGCAATCTGTCAGTCGATGACACAGATGATGACGTGGCACGCAGCCATTGGTTGACGTGTGCAACATCTGAGCAGGGGAACGCGACCAGAAGACTGCTTTGTTGAAGGTCCCGTTTGTCACACCGTTAGCGGCGCTGGTAGAAAGTGAATGTTTCTGGTTTCAGGGACACGGTATTTTCAACCGAACTTCTGTATTTTCAAACGGACTCTGGAAAAACGGACTCTGGAAAAACGGACTCTGCTCAGGCATCTTCCTAGCCCTGCTACGTTAGCTTAACCATCAGGTTTTTTTACTTCACGAGACTCGTTTACTTTCTGAACGTGAGGTTAGACGTTTTTACGTCTGTTTCTCCACATAACTTAATGTACAGGCCATTTATTAGCCAATAAAATGAACATACTTGTGTGTGTGTGTGTGTGCCTCTGTGTGAGCGTGTGTTTGCGGCTTTGCCCCTTACTTGTGGAAGTCCTCGATGCAGTGGATGTGGTTGGCAGCGTCCACGGTGAAGGGTATACCGTCCAGGCTGCGTTGACACACCACACAGGTGAAGCAGTGGGGGTGGTAGGCCTTCCCTGTAGCCCGCAGGATACGCTCCATGATGGGCTTACTGCAGATGTTACAGGACTCCAGGGTGTTCTGAAACACACACACACACACAATACACACACACACACACACACACTACACACACACACACACAATACACACACACACACACACACACACACACAGTTAAATCAATAAAAAGAAAAGGTCTCTTTCACAATAACAGAAAACTCAAAGACAATTTTGTCGTTGGAGAACCATGTGGCAAGGGAGATGTGTTCCCTTGATAGAAACGAGAGGAACGGTAAGGTCATTATTGAAGTCACGCGCATTCACTTTAAAACAACCGACAATGCAGCATTATGACAGTGATGGCCAATTTCCCAGAGGCAATTCGGTGTGGTGTGCCCGTTGTCATGGGGACATGTGGTGCAACATTTCACTGGGCTAATAAGAGTGGATAATGGGCTTCCATATTTGTTTTATTTAACCTTTATCTAACGAGGCAAGTCAGTTAAGAACAAATTCTTATTTTACAATGACGGCCTAGGAACAGTGGGTTAACTGCCTTGTTCAGGGGGCAGAACGACAGATTTTTACCTTGTCAGCTCTGGGGATTCGATCAAGCAAGTTCCTGGCCCAACGTATGTGTCTCTATATCTCTCTCTCTCTCTCTAGCAGTGTATTCTCAAACACAAACACAGTTGTTTTTCATCCGCCTAGCGACCGCCGTTCCTCCCCTCTGATTGGTGAGTGGGTCAGAGGGAGCTGTGAATACCGCCACTTTGTGATGACTGCAGGTTTTCCCATCCAACTCTGTCTGATCTCAGACATCCCTCTCCTTAATATCTCCACTGCCATTTGTTACTCCGATATTTCATAAATAATGATTTGCCCTCTCTAAACAGCTCTGCAATTACAGGGGACTGGAGGAGGGGATTACAGGGGACTGGAGGAGGGGAGGAGGGGAGGGAAGGAGGAGGGGAGGGAAGGAGGAGGGGATTACAGGGGACTGGAGGAGGGGAGGGAAGGAGGAGGGGATTACAGGGGACTGGAGGAGGGAGGGAAGGAGGAGGGGATTACAGGGGACTGGAGGAGGGGAGGGAAGGAGGAGGGGATGGAAGGAGGAGGGGATTACAGGGGACTGGAGGAGGGGATGGAAGGAGGAGGGGATTACAGGGGACTGGAGGAGGGGAGGGAAGGAGGAGGGGATTACAGGGGACCGGAGGAGGGGAGGGAAGGAGGAGGAGATTACAGGGGACTGGAGGAGGGGAGGGAAGGAGGAGGGGAGGGAAGGAGGAGGAGATTACAGGGGACTGGAGGAGGGGAGGGAAGGAGGAGGGGAGGGAAGGAGGAGGAGATTACAGGGACTGGAGGAGGGATTACAGGGACTGGAGGAGGGAGGGAAGGAGGAGGGGATTACAGGGGACCGGAGGAGGGGAGGGAAGGAGGAGGGGATTACAGGGGACTGGAGGAGGGAGGGAAGGAGGAGGGGATTACAGGGGACCGGAGGAGGGGAGGGAAGGAGGAGGGGAGGGAAGGAGGAGGAGATTACAGGGGACTGGAGGAGGGATGGAAGGAGGAGGGGATTACAGGGACTGGAGGAGGGAGGGAAGGAGGAGGGGAGGGAAGGAGGAGGAGATTACAGGGACTGGAGGAGGGGAGGGAAGGAGGAGGAGATTACAGGGACTGGAGGAGGGGATTACAGGGGACTGGAGGAGGGGAGGGAAGGAGGAGGGGATTACAGGGGACTGGAGGAGGGGAGGGAAGGAGGAGGAGATTACAGGGGACTGGAGGAGGGGATGGAAGGAGGAGGGGATTACAGGGGACTGGAGGAGGGGAGGGAAGGAGGAGGGGAGGGAAGGAGGAGGAGATTACAGGGGACTGGAGGAGGGGATTACAGGGGACTGGAGGAGGGAGGGAAGGAGGAGGGGATTACAGGGGACCGGAGGAGGGGATTACAGGGGACTGGAGGAGGGGATGGAAGGAGGAGGGGATTACAGGGGACTGGAGGAGGGGAGGGAAGGAGGAGGGGATTACAGGGGACCGGAGGAGGGGAGGGAAGGAGGAGGGGAGGGAAGGAGGAGGAGATTACAGGGGACTGGAGGAGGGGAGGGAAGGAGGAGGAGATTACAGGGGACTGGAGGAGGGAGGGAAGGAGGAGGGGATTACAGGGGACTGGAGGAGGGGAGGGAAGGAGGAGGGGAGGGAAGGAGGAGGAGATTACAGGGACTGGAGGAGGGAGGGAAGGAGGAGGGGATTACAGGGGACCGGAGGAGGGGAGGGAAGGAGGAGGGGATTACAGGGGACTGGAGGAGGGGAGGGAAGGAGGAGGGGATTACAGGGGACCGGAGGAGGGGATTACAGGGGACTGGAGGAGGGGAGGGAAGGAGGAGGGGATTACAGGGGACCGGAGGAGGGGAGGGAAGGAGGAGGGGATTACAGGGGACTGGAGGAGGGGAGGGAAGGAGGAGGGGAGGGAAGGAGGAGGGGAGGGAAGGAGGAGGGGATTACAGGGGACTGGAGGAGGGGAGGGAAGGAGGAGGGGATTACAGGGGACTGGAGGAGGGGAGGGAAGGAGGAGGGGATTACAGGGGACCGGAGGAGGGGATTACAGGGGACCGGAGGAGGGAGGGAAGGAGGAGGGGATTACAGGGGACCGGAGGAGGGGATTACAGGGGACTGGAGGAGGGGATTACAGGGGACCGGAGGAGGGGAGGGAAGGAGGAGGGGATTACAGGGGACTGGAGGAGGGGAGGGAAGGAGGAGGGGATTACAGGGGACCGGAGGAGGGGAGGGAAGGAGGAGGGGATTACAGGGGACCGGAGGAGGGGAGGGAAGGGAATAAGATGTCATCAATTAGCTGAAAAAAAAAAGAAAAGTCCTCTCACTGTCAACTGCATTTATTTTCAGCAAACTTAACATGTGTAAATATTTGTATGAACATAACAAGATTCAACAACTGAGACATAAACTGAACAAGTTCCACAGACATGTGACTAACAGAAATGGAATAATGTGTCCCTGAACAAAGGGGGGGTCAAAATCAAAAGTAACAGTCAGTATCTTGTGTGGCCACCAGCTACATTAAGTACTGCAGTGCATCTCCTCCTCGTGGACTGTACCAGATTTACCAGTTCTTGCTGTGAGATGTTACCCCACTCTTCCACCAAGGGACCTGCAAGTTCCTGGACATTTCTGGGGGGAATGGCCCTAGCCCTCACCATCCGATCCAACAGGTCCCAGACGTGCTCAATGGGATTGAGATCTGGGCTCTTTGCTGGCCATGGCAGAACACTGACATTCCTGTCTTGCAGGAAACATGCACAGAACGAGCAGTATGGCTGGTGGCATTGTCATGCTGGAGGGTCATGTCAGGATGAGCCTGCAGGAAGGGTACCACATGAGGGAGGAGGATGTCTTCCCTGTAAAGCACAGCGTTGAGATTGCCAACAAGCTCAGTCCGAGGATGCTGTGACACACCGCCCCAGACCATGATGGACCCTCCACCTCCAAATGGATTCCGCTTCAGAGTACAGGCCTCGGTGTAACGATCATTCCTTCAACGATAAACGCGAATCCGACCATCACCCCTGGTGAGACAAAACCGCTACTCGTCAGTGAAGAGCACTTTTTGCCAGTCCTGTCTGGTCCAGCGACGGTGGGTTTGTGCCCATAGGTGACGTTGACACCTAAGACAGCGCTACAGGGAGACAGGACGGACAGCTGATCGTCCTCACAGTGGCAGACCACGTGTAACAACACCTGCACAGGATCGGTACATCCGAACATCACACCTGAGGAACAGGTACAGGATGGCAACAACAACTGCCCGAGTTACAACAGGCCTACAAGCCCTCAGTCCAGCCTCTCTCAGCCTATTGCAGACAGTCTGAGCACTGATGGAGGGATTGTGCGTTCCTGGTGTAACTCGGGCAGTTGTTGTTGCCATCCTGTACCTGTCCAGCAGGTGTGATGTTCGGATGTACCGATCCTGTACAGGTGTTGTTACACGTGGTCTGCCACTGCGAGAACGATCAGCTGTCCGTCCTGTCTCCCTGTAGCGCTGTCTTAGGTGTCTCATATACGGACATTGCAATTTATTGCCCTGGCCACATCTGCAGTCCTCATGCCTCCTTGCAGCATGCCAAAGGCACGTTCACGCAGATGAGCAGGGACCCTGGGCATCTTTCTTTTGGTGTTTTTTTGAGAAAAAGAAATCCAGAAAATCACATTGTAGGATTTTTAATTTATTTATTTGCAAATTATGGTGGAAAATAAGTATTTGGTCAATAACAAAAGTTTATCTCAATACTTTGTTATATACCCTTTGTTGGCAATGACAGAGGTCAAACGTTTTCTGTAAGTCTTCACAAGGTTTTTACACACTGTTGCTGGTATTTTGGCCCATTCCTCCATGCAGATCTCCTCTAGAGCAGTGATGTTTTGGGGCTGTCGCTGGGCAACACGGACTTTCAACTCCCTCCAAAGATGTTCTATGGGGTTGAGATCTGGAGACTGGCTAGGCCACTCCAGGACCTTGAAATGCTTCTACGAAGCCACTCCTTCAAGGTTCGGCGGTGTGTTTGGGATCATTGTCATGCTGAAAGATCCAGCCACGCTTTCATCTTCAATGCCCTTGCTGATGGAAGGAGGTTTTCACTCAAAAACTCACGATACATGGCCCCATTCATTCTTTCCTTTACACGGATCAGTCGTCCCTGGTCCCTTTGCAGAAAAAACAGCCCCAAAGCATGATGTTTCCACCCCCATGCTTCACAGTAGGTATGGTGTTCTTTGGATGCAACTCAGCATTCTTTGTCCTCCAAACACGACGAGTTGAGTTTTTACCAAAAAGTTCTATTTTGGTTTCATCTGACCATATGACATTCTCCCAATCCTCATCTGGATCATCCAAATGCTCTCTAGCAAACTTCAGACGGGCCTGAATATGTACTGGCTTAAGCAGGGGGACACGTCTGGCACTGCAGGATTTGAGTCCCTGGCGGCGTAGTGTGTTACTGATGGTAGGCTTTGCTACTTTGGTCCCAGCTCTCTCCAGGTCATTCACTAGGTCCCCCCGTGTGGTTCTGGGATTTTTGCTCACCGTTCTTGTGATCATTTTGACCCCACGGGTGAGATCTTGCGTGGAGCCCCAGATCGAGGAAGATTATCAGTGGTCTTGTATGTCTTCCATTTCCTAATAATTGCTCCCACAGTTGATTTCTTCAAACCAAGCTGCTTACCTATTGCAGATTCAGTCTTCCCAACCTGGTGCAGGTCTACAATTTTGTTTCTGGTGTCCTTTGACAGCTCTTTGGTCTTGGCCATAGTGGAGTTTGGAGTGTGACTGTTTGAGGTTGTGGACAGGTGTATTTTATACTGATAACAAGTTCAAACAGGTGCCATTAATACAGGTAACGAGTGGAGGACAGAGGAGCCTCTTAAAGAAGAAGTTACAGGTCTGTGAGAGCCAGAAATCTTGCTTGTTTGTATGTGACCAAATACTTATTTTCCACCATAATTTGCAAATAAATTCATAAAAAATCCTACAATGTGATTTTCTGGATTTCTTTTCCTCATTTTGTCTGTCATAGTTGAAGTGTACCTATGATGAAAATTACAGGCCTCTCTCATCTTTTTAAGTGAGAGAACTTGCACAATTGGTGGCTGACTAAATACTTTTTTGCCCCACTGTATATTGTTCAGGCTTCCTACTGCTAAGTTTACACCTTCACTATTGCAAGAAAACATTTTGTCCAGGAAGTCATCTAGGAGGGATTGTATTTGTTGTTGGCCAATAGTTGTTTGGTTTCTAGTATACAGTTTGTTCGGCTTCGATGCCTCATGCTTGAGTATTGCTCTGTTCAAGTAGATTGTGATTTTGCTGTGATATGATAGGGGTGTTAGTTGGATGACTGTAAACGCTCTAAGAGACTCTGGGTTGAGGTCAGTGATAAAGTAGTCTACAGTACTACTGCCAGTACTACTGTCCCCTCGAAGCCTACCATTGACTCCGTACATACCCAGCGTGCAACAGAGCTGCAGGAGTTGTGACCCGTTTTTGTCGGTTATGTTGTCGTAGTTTTATCTAGGGGGGCCATATGGGGGAGGGAAAGCTGTCAACTCCAGATAGGTGTTTGTTCCCCTGTGTGCTGAGGGTGTCAGGTTCTGTTCTGGCATTTAGGTCGCCACAGACTAGCACATGTCCCTGGGCCTGGAATAGGTTGATCTCCCACTCCAGGATGGAGAAGCTGTCTTCATTAAAGTATGGGGATTCTATTGGGGGGATATAGGTAGCACACATGAAGCCATTTTTCTCTGTTGAGAAATTTCCTTTTGAATTTCTAGTCAAATGTAAAATGTTCCTGATTTGATTAATTTAATAGAGTGGGTTAGGTCTGCTCTATAACAAATTAGCATACCCCCTGAGTCTCTTCCCTGTTTCACACCTGGTAGTTTGGTGGATGGGACTACCAGCTCTCTGTAATCTCTCTCTCTCTCTCTCTATCAATCTCTCTCGCTAACTATCAATCTCGCTCTCTCTCTCTCTCTCTGTCTCTCTCTCTCTGCCTATAAATCTCTCTCTCTCTAACTATCAATCTCTCTCTGCCCATCAATCTCTCTCTCTCTGCTCCTATTGGCTGGCTGTGCGTATCGAGCGGTGGCACTGAGTCACAGTGTTTTCAAACGGTGCTCGGGGTGTGTGGCAACACTGCGCTGCATCGTCATCCTCCCTCCCTACGCCTGCTGGGCCCTGCCGTTTAAAATGACACTTCTGTGCCCACTCAGCCCCGATGCAGAATGAACCTACTGTTGTTACTGTACAGTATGGCTGGGCAGCATGCCCAGTGACATTTATAGTCTGTACGCTATTGAGCAGATCCACTTTACAGGCTGTGGTTCACTAGGGAGGACAATGTAAAGCTGTGGTTCACTAGGGATGACAATGTAAAGCTGTGGGTCACTAGGGATCACAATGTAAAGCTGTGGGTGACTAGGGATGACAATCACTACACTACTTAAAACCGGATGTCTCCTGATGTCTCCAGCCCGCTGTAATCACTGCACTATTTAAAACCAGATGTCTCCGGATGTCTCCTGCTTGCTTGTCGCACACTTGACTTGAACATTTTCTCTGCCCTTTAGCAATGACAATACATATTCATGTAACCCATATAGATGAATGTATACGCGTACGTATATCAGTGTTTAAGGCAAATAATTTTCCCTCTTTAATGTGTTAAACGCATAAGTTTGGTTCTGACGCCAGAGAGAGCTGGTTGATTCACATTGAAGTTGGATTTGTGGCCAGTGTGAACTTCCACAGATTCACATAAACCACTTACAATGCCTTCCTCCTCTCTGAGAAAGAGACAGACAGACAGAAAGTGGGAGAGAGAGAGAGAGAGAGACACACAGAGAGATAGAGAGACACACAGAGAGAGAGAGAGAGAGAGAGAGAGAGAGAGAGAGAGAGAGAGAGAGAGACACAGAGAGAGAGAGTGAGAGAGATAGAGAGAGAGATAGAGAGACACACAGAGAGAGAGAGAGAGAGTGAGAGTGAGAGTGATAGAGAGAGAGAGAGAGAGAGAGAGAGAGAGAGAGAGAGAGAGAGAGAGAGAGCGAGAGACACACAGAGAGAGAGAGCGAGAGAGCGAGAGACACACAGAGAGAGAGAGAGAGAGAGAGAGAGAGAGAGAGAGAGAGAGAGAGAGAGAGAGAGAGAGAGAGAGAGAGAGAGAGAGAGAGAGAGACTGTACCCACCACTAGAGGGCTGTCAATGTCTACAGATAATTTTTCTCCCCCTCCCTGCTTCCTTCTAAATGTGAAGGATTCATTCTTCCTCTGTGTCTGCCCAGCGTGCTAAACACACGTCAAGCTAGATGAGGTAAAGTGAATTTAGGTCAGACAGCCTCTTGCTGAACTAAGGGTTAGTGGAGTGCGTTAAAGTCAATTTGCTCTCCTCTCCTGGCCTTTTCCAGTTCCTCCAAAGTGCTCTCTTGGTCTCTGTGTGTATAGCACCTCTCCCACCCCTCCCTCCCGGCCTCCATGTGATTCAGCAACTGAACTGCAAACAACGTTTGAAACATCTGTCTGTCTGAATAAAGAGAGTCAGCAGAACAGGGGGCAGCAGAGACTGGAGAGTTTAAGAGGTGCACCGTTCTACCATGCTCATATCAGCTTCTCACAGTAAAGCACATGACTGATTGACTGGTAAAAGGGAGGAGAAAGATGAATGGAGAGAGAAAGGGAGAGGGGTGGGGAGAGAGCGAGCGAGAGAGGGGGAGAAAGAGTGAGAGGGGGTGAGAGTGAGAGGGAAGAGAGAGCGAGAGAGAGAGGGGGCAGAGAGAGAGGGGAAGAGAGAGAGAGAGAGAGAACGAGAGAGAGGTGGAAGCAGCCTTTATGAGTGGTCAGTAATGGTACAAGCAGACTATATGAGTGGTCAGTGATGGTGGTCTGTAAGTGAAGTCATTATGAGCATCGTGTGACAAGAAAACGAGGTCTCGGCATCGTGATTTTACTATGAGCAAAGTTGAAGGCTCAGGAACCCTGGCACTTCTACACCACCTGTTAGAGGAGCTATTTAAAGCCTCTCTCTGTGTTCACCTCTGTGTGAGTGCAACAAGATCTCACATTTTAATTTGCGATTGAACAGGCAGCCCAAATCTGATATTTTTTTTCACTAATTGGTCTTTTGACCAACCAGATCAGCTCTGAAAAAGGATCTGATGTGAAAAGATCTGATGTGATTGGTCAAAATACCAATTAGTAAACAAGGCCTATTAGCAGTGGTTGGAGGGATGGAAGGAACAACCCCCCACCACCCCAGACAGAGACAGGGGATGTGGACTGGAGGTTCTGGCAAAGGCCTGGTTGTCCATGGAGAGCAGAGCTCCCATCCAGACTCAGAGGTCCTGTCTACACTTGACACTTACCAACGTGCGACTTCTGCTATCAGAATACGAAGATCACATTGAAAAGACTGGTCCAGACGCATAAAAGTCCATTTGTGGTCTGATTGTGTTCCGATCTGGCTGGGTGGTCTGGGATGCATTGTGTGAATATTTCTCCTCAGTCTTAACGCAATCAGGCTACCACAATCAGGCTACCACAATCAGGCTACCACAATCAGGCTACCGAAACTGCATACAGTGGGTGATGTCATCAGCACTCCTCCCACAAGTCTTCAGAAAACGTGTGTTTTGGAACCGAGACATTTTCATTAAAACGTTGGGAGGAAATACGTTTCCTTGCGCGTAAAGAACGTGTTTGCTGGCCTCCTAAACGCTAGCCAGCTAGCTAATATCTACACTGAACAAATTGATAAAACCCAAACATGCAACCATTTCAAAGATCTTTACTGCGTTACACTTCACATAAGGATATCAGTCAATTGAAATAAAGAAATAATATCTTAATCTAATTGACTGGGAAAACAGATGTGCATCTGATGGTCACAGATACTTTAAAAAAATGTCAGTATCTGCTGTGACCACCATTTTGCCTCATGCAGCGCGACACATCTCCTTCACATAGAGTTTATCAGTCTGTTGATTGTGGCCTGTGGAATGTTGTCCCTCTCCTCTTGAACATCTGTGCGAAGTTGCTGGATATTGGCGGGAACTGGAACACGTTGTCGTACACGACGATCCAGAGCATCCCAAACATGCTCAATGGGTGACATGTCTGGTGAGTATTCAGGCCATGGAATAACTGGGGACATTTTCAGCTACCAGGAATTGTGTACTAGAGTTACCCGTTTGCAATCTCTTTAGCGTTGCTTGCTAGGCTTGGCTGGCTAGCTACAGAGGTTAGCTGGATAGTTGGCTACAGTAGTTACCTACTGCCGTCAGTTGTTGTTGTCATGTGTTGCCTATTCCACCGTTTGTAGAATGTATACTGGCATTTGAATATAGCGTTGGAAAAGGGATTCCGGACACACTGGGGACACCGTGGACACATTTAAATGGAGGTGTAGATGCAGTACACCTTGGGAATTCAAAATCAGAATTCTACGATCAGAATACTAAAGCTGCACGAAGTGTCAAGTCTAGACAGGACCAGAGAGGCATGAACTGTCAAGTCTAGACAGGGCCAGAGAGGCATGAACTGTCAAGTCTAGACAGGACCAGAGATGCATAAACTGTCAAGTCTAGACAGGGCCAGAGATGCATGAACTGTCAAGTCTAGACAGGACCAGAGAGGAATGAACTGTCAAGTCTAGACAGGACCAGAGAGGCATGAACTGTCAAGTCTAGACAGGACCAGAGAGGCATGAACTGTCAAGTCTAGACAGGACCAGAGAGGCATGAACTGTCAAGTCTAGACAGGGCCAGAGAGGCATGAAGTGTCAAGTCTAGACAGGACCAGAGAGGCATGAAGTGTCAAGTCTAGACAGGGCCAGAGAGGCATGAAGTGTCAAGTCTAGACAGGGCCAGAGAGGCATGAAGTGTCAAGTCTAGACAGGGCCAGAGAGGCATGAAGTGTCAAGTCTAGACAGGGCCAGAGAGGCATGAAGTGTCAAGTCTAGACAGGACCAAATATGCATGAACTGTCAAGTCTAGACAGGGCCAGAGAGGCATGAACTGTCAAGTCTAGACAGGGCCAGAGAGGCATGAAGTGTCAAGTCTAGACAGGACCAGAGAGGCATGAACTGTCAAGTCTAGACAGGGCCAGAGAGGAATGAACTGTCAAGTCTAGACAGGACCAGAGAGGCGTGAACTGTCAAGTCTAGACAGGACCAGAGAGGAATGAACTGTCAAGTCTAGACAGGACCAGAGAGGCGTGAACTGTCAAGTCTAGACAGGGCCAGAGAGGCTCGTGTCCAGGTTCAGGAGATCAGGAGCAGGGCCAGAGAGGCTCGTGTCCAGGTTCAGGAGATCAGGAGCAGGGCCAGAGAGGCTCCTGTCCAGGTTCAGGAGATCAGGAGCAGGGCCAGAGAGGCCCGTGTCCAGGTTCAGGAGATCAGGAGTAGGGCCAGAGAGGCTCGTGTCCAGGTTCAGGAGATCAGGAGCAGGGCCGTGCTCTGTAACGCTAAAGTTACTCCTCCGTGAAGGTTAACTGTGAACAACCCCAGACACTCTAGGTTGACCTTCACCAAGCCGCCAGACCAAGACCCCTCCCTGGTGTCTGACTCTGTCCGCCTGGGAGGAACGGATTCCATTCAGAGACCAGGACATTTACATTTACATTTGATATCAGTAATTGCTTTCCATTGACTAGAGTGTCCCCCCCGTCTGTCTCTCTGCCAGTCTGCCTGCCTGTCTGCCTGTCTCTGTCGGTTTGTCTGCTCGTCCGTCCATCCGCCGACCCATCCGTCCGCTCTCTCTCTCTCTCTCTCTCTCTCTCTCTCTCTCTCTCTCTCTCTCTCTCTCTCTCTCTCTCTCTCTCTAATCCAGCTGACATGCAGAGCATAATGGTAACATTAGAATTATATGAGTGTCAAGCCTCCATGAATGAAAAGCTGGGGTCAGATCATAACCATGTTATAACACCCTCATCAATACATCGAGATCAAGAGGAGGGCTGGGGTGGTGGTAGTAGTGGGAGAGAACTCTCTCGTGAGAATCATTAAGTATAACTCCCACTCCATTGACTTCTGGGAGCATTGACCTTGAAAGGATAAACTGGGTGATTCACGGTCACAGACACTAGTGGCAGTGAGTTGTTGTCTCTTTCCCTATGTCTGGTTTGCTGAATATCAGGAACTTGATGTATAGCATTTACTTGTAGACGTTTACTGGGTGACTTTCACTTTTATTTATTTTTTATATCTTTTTTATTTTATTTATTAGGCGAGTTATCTAGGCGAGTCAGTTAAGAACAAATTCTTATTTTACACCGGACGGCCAATACATATACAATACAATACATAAAAGACCTTAATACACCGGCCAAAACCCGGACACTGCTGGGCCAATTGTGCGGCCCCGCCCTATGGGACTCCCAATGGACGGCCTACACCGGCCAAAACCCGGACACTGCTGGGCCAATTGTGCGGCCCCGCCCTATGGGACTCCCAATGGACGGCCTGCACCGGCCAAAACCCGGACACTGCTGGGCCAATTGTGCGGCCCCGCCCTATGGGACTCCCAATCGCGGCCGGATGTGATACAGCCTGGATTCGAACCAGGTACTGTAGTGACACCTCTAGCACTGAGATGAAGTGCCTTAGACCGCTGCGCCACTCGGGAGAACTTTCACTTGAGTCATTTGCTACTAACTCATTTGTTCTGACACTTTTAACAGACATTTTAGTATACATACCACATACCACTATATACATATCTTATGCCATTAGTAACCTGACATGTTAAACAATATATATTGAAAAGTATGTGAAAAAGTGTTCTTTGTCTCAATTGTGACCGATGGGAACGTACTGTATGTACAATGGAACACTGGTCACTTTAATAACTTTAACATACTGTTTTACTCATTTTGTATGTATATACTATATTCTAGTCAAGGCCTATCCTATTTAACTATTGCAGTACATACTATTCTATCCACGTATTCTACAGATATACTAAATATTCTATCCATCTACAGTGGTTCCTCCTTTTAAAAGTTGCGATCTTACGTTACGTTACGTTACCCTGCGTCACCACTTCATTGCTCCAGACCACCACAAGGGGGAGTTAGAGCACTGATTATGCTTTTGGGTCCTACTGTGTCTCTAACTGACAATGAATGGGCGACATAAACCTAAATAGAAACTGATAATTGTGCAGGACTTCAGTATTACTTACTAAAACTGTTGTTACACTAAGGTTTTTATTATTTTATTTTGTTAGGATTATTTTGCTCTTACTGTAGTACTGTAGGCCACTCCCAACCGGTCACGTTGTACAGCGCCTGAGTGGCCCAACGGTCTAAGACACTGCATAGCAGTGCAAGCTGTGTTGCTACAGGTTCAATACCCATGCCGGCCTCGACTGGGAGACCCATGAGGTGACTGTAGGTTGTTGGTTTCTCTCCCTCTAAAAACATAAATTAATAATTCTAAATAACAAACTGGCTTTGATTAGTAACAATGTCTCACCCCATGTTCAAGAATGGCCTTTCTCTCGCTCATTTTACGTTATTTGAAAACGAAATAATCTCCAAAATATTTAAGGGGGCATTGCACTAATAATGGCTCTGGCTAGGGAAATTCCCTCTGTTCTTAGTGCCAGTCTGCACGTTCAAACTAAAACAATGTAACAAATAATATTGACATCTTTATGCTTTAATTAATAAAATCATGATCAAAATACTCTTTCAACATGCCGATGTTTATTTAGTTATGGATCCATAACCAATTACTATGTGAATAAATATAATTGAAGTAGAGAAATATTGGAATGAAGATGTCTAATGGCGGTAAACAAAGTGTTGCTTACTGGAAAATACTCTTTCAAACACACATGGTCACGTTGTACAGCGCCATTATGGCTATTAGCATGATGACACAGTCATATCGCCGGCACCTACATGAAGCTGAGTGACTCATTCATTCATGGCTTTGGATCAAAATAAATAAGTACCAACATTCTTTCTGAAAGTCTTTAAATAAATAAATGTTTTGGTTATCCTGACCTGGACACCATGTACAGTGTTATAATAGCCCATAATGGGCTGTTAGCAGGACAATATACCTTTACCAACACCTCTCTGTATTTTGATACTTTGTAGATGGGGGCTCCCGCAGTGCAAAATGCGTTGCTACAGATGCAGATTCGACACCGAATCGTGAATCATGTAGTAACCAAAAAAGTGTTAAACAAATCTAAATATATTTTATATTTGAGATTCTTCAAAGTTGCCACCCTTTGCCTTGATGACAGTTTTGCACACTCTTGGCATTCTCTCAACCAGCTTCATGAGGTAGTCACCTGAAATGCATTTCAATGCCTTGTTAAAAGTTAATTTGTGGAATTTCTTTCCTTTTTAATGCGTTTGAGCCAATCAGTTGTGTTGTGACATGGTAGGGGTGGGTATACAGAAGATAGCCCTATTTGGTAAAAGTCCATATTATGGCAAGAACAGCTCAAAGTCAGTCAGTCAATATGGAACATTTCAGGAACTTTGAATGTTTCTTCAAGTGCAGTTGCAATAACCATCAAGCGCTATGATGAAACTGTCTCTCATGAGGACCGCCACAGGAATGGAAGACTCAGAGTTCCCTCTGCTGCAGAGGAGAAGTTCATTAGAGTTACCAGCCTCAGAAATTGCAGCACAAAGAAATGCTTCACAGAGTTCATGTAAAAGACACATCTCAACATCAGCTGTTCAGAGGAGACTGCATGAATCAGGCCTTTGTGGTCCAATTGCTGCAAAGAAATTCGTCCTTTGGTCTGGAGTCCAAATTGGAGATTTTTAATGGGGATCCATAATAATCCCCATCAAGAGTAGCTGCTGCCTTGGCAGGAACTAATGGGGATCCATAATAATCCCCATGAAGAGTAGTTGCTGCCTTGGCAGGAACTAATGGGGATCCATAATAAACCCCAGGAAGAGTAGCTGCTGCCTTGACAGGAACTAATGGGGATCCATAATAAACCCCAGGAAGAGTAGCTGCTGCCTTGAAAGGAACTAATGGGGATCCATAATAATCCCCATGAAGAGTAGCTGCTGCCTTGGCAGGAACTAATGAGGATCCATAATAAACCCCAGGAAGAGTAGCTGCTGCCTTGGCAGGAACTAATGGGGATCCATAATAAACCCCAGGAAGAGTAGCTGCTGCCTTGACAGGAACTAATGGGGATCCATAATAAACCCCAGGAAGAGTAGCTGCTGCCTTGGCAGGAACTAATGGGGATCCATAATAAACCCCAGGAAGAGTAGCTGCTGCCTTGGAAGGAACTAATGGGGATCCATAATAAACCCCAGGAAGAGTAGCTGCTGCCTTGGCAGGAACTAATGGAGATCCATAATAAACCCCAGGAAGAGTAGCTGCTGCCTTGGAAGGAACTAATGGGGATCCATAATAAACCCCAGGAAGAGTAGCTGCTGCCTTGACAGGAACTAATGGGGATCCATAATAAACCCCAGGAAGAGTAGCTGCTGCCTTGGCAGGAACTAATGGGGATCCATAATAAACCCCAGGAAGAGTAGCTGCTGCCTTGACAGGAACTAATGGGGATCCATAATAAACCCCAGGAAGAGTAGCTGCTGCCTTGGCAGGAACTAATGGGGATCCATAATAAACCCCAGGAAGAGTAGCTGCTGCCTTGGAAGGAACTAATGGGGATCCATAATAAACCCCAGGAAGAGTAGCTGCTGCCTTGGCAGGAACTAATGGAGATCCATAATAAACCCCAGGAAGAGTAGCTGCTGCCTTGGAAGGAACTAATGGGGATCCACAATAAACCCCAGGAAGAGTAGCTGCTGCCTTGACAGGAACTAATGGGGATCCATAATAAAACCCAGGAAGAGTAGCTGCTGCCTTGGCAGGAACTAATGGGGATCCATAATAAACCCCAGGAAGAGTAGCTGCTGCCTTGACAGGAACTAATGGAGATCCATAATAAACCCCAGGAAGAGTAGCTGCTGCCTTGGCAGGAACTAATGGGGATCCATAATAAACCCCAGGAAGAGTAGCTGCTGCCTTGGAAGGAACTAATGGGGATCCATAATAAACCCCAGGAAGAGTAGCTGCTGCCTTGACAGGAACTAATGGGGATCCATAATAAACCCCAGGAAGAGTAGCTGCTGCCTTGGAAGGAACTAATGGGGATCCATAATAATCCCCAGGAAGAGTAGCTGCTGCCTAATGGGGAACAAACCCCAGGAAGAGTAGCTGCTGCCTTGAAGGAACTAATGGGGATCCATAATAAACCCCAGGAAGAGTAGCTGCTGCCTTGGCAGGAACTAATGGAGATCCATAATAAACCCCAGGAAGAGTAGCTGCTGCCTTGGAAGGAACTAATGGGGATCCATAATAAACCCCAGGAAGAGTAGCTGCTGCCTTGACAGGAACTCATGGGGATCCATAATAAACCCCAGGAAGAGTAGCTGCTGCCTTGACAGGAACTAATGGAGATCCATAATAAACCCCAGGAAGAGTAGCTGCTG